>JACYFF010031954.1:10063577-10120417 GCA_017589665.1 Selenicereus undatus | reverse complement strand
TTTTGTGAAAATATTCTATAGAAAAGGATTTTGTAAAAATATTTTATAGAACAAACTAAGAATAGGCAGCAGAAGATAAATAAAGAAATACTAATAAAGCAGGTGATAGTAACTATGTAAAACATAAGTATAACATAGGAAAATACTATACCTTAACAAACAGAGGTAGGCAAACAATATCTCTTTCCAAATGTATATACTACATGCATACAAACACGATGTACGAAAAGAAAAAAAATACGCCACAACCAAACCTGCCCTACTGCAACCGAATGACATCTACAACGCCATTTCTCTGTAAACTAATACCTTAATCATATCCCGCCATCGTCTCCTATCCTGAGTCATGTTCTCCATCAACTCTACAACTTTCAAGTTCTCTTTAATCATCCTGTCAAAGCTCTTCTTTGGTCGTTCCCTACTTCTTCTACCTTCAAAGATATTAATTATCTCATATCTCCTCATTGGAGCATCCACACTCATTCTTTTCACATGACTAAGGCCCTGTTCTATTTCGTATTTTTTAGGATTTAGTTAAGAATTTACATCTCCTTACATCTCCTTACATCTTCTTACATCTCCTTACATCTTCTTACACCTTCTTATATCTCCTTACATCTCATATAGATTTTCTATAACATTCAACAACTCCTTACATCTATCCTTACAGCTTCTTACATCTTTTTACAACTCCTTACATCTCTTTACAGCTCCTTACATCTCCATATAGCATCTTAACATCTTCTTACAGCTCCTTACATCTATCTATCTATCTAAAACGCGAAATAGAATAGGTCCTAAACTATTTGAGTCTAATGTCTCTTATCTTATCTTCGATGGGAGCCTAGATATATTTTCATTTAATTAATGTGATTGATATATTATGTTCCCACTTCTTATTAGATTACCATGCATCAAAATATTGAACTAGTATACTAAAAATTACCGGGTCACATGGTGATTAAGGCCCTGTTCTTTTCGTTGGAAAATTGACCCACCCCACACCCACCCATTTCTTCCCCCCTCTTCCCACTCTTTCCCACACTTAAAAAAAAATACAACTCCTTCCCACATTCACCCACTCATTCCCATATCTACATAAAACAACCATTTCTCATATTTGAAATTTTTTTTATAATTTACGTAATTGTGTGTACGAATAATCTGATAGTAATTATGAGCAGTTTTAATTTTTCGGATGTTATGGAACAGTTTTAGTTTTTTTCTTTTTCATTAATTTTTTAATTTTTAAATTTTTTTAAATTTTTTAATTCTATTTTTTAATTTTTAATTTTTTAATTTTTAAATTTTTAATTTTTCGGATGTTATGGAACAGTTTTATTTTTTTTCTTTTTCATTAATTTTTTATTTTTATAATTTTTTGATTCTATTTTTTAATTTTTTAATTTTTAATTTTTTTTGTATTTATTTTTAATTTTTAATTTTTTTTGTATTTATTTTTTTATTTTTTTATTTTTTAATTTTTTTGTATTTATTTTTATTTTTTAAAAAAAATTTAAATTATAAATTTTTTTATATTTTTTATTTTTTGTATTTTTTTTATTTTTTATTTCAGAAAAACAACCAAAGGAAAATTCTAAAAAAATAAAAAATAAAAATATTTATACAAAAATTAAAAATAACAAAATAAAAAATAAATTAAAAAAAAATTTAAGAAAATTAAAATGAAAATAAAAATTTAAAAATTTAAAAAATTTAAAAATTAGAATTAAAATTGAAAATTTAAAAATTTAAAAAATTTAAAAAATTGAAAATTAAAAATTAAAAATTAAAAAAATAAAAAATAAAAAATTTAAAAATAAATAAATAATAAATAATAAATAATAAGTAATAAATAATAAAAATAAAACAAAAAATAAAACAATAAAAATAAAACAATAAAAATTAAAATTAAAAATTAAAATTAAAAATTAAAAATTAAAAATTAAAAATCAAAAAATAAAAAAATAAAAAAAATAATAAAAAAAAAGTAAAAAAAATAAAAAAATAAAAAATAAAAAATAAAAAAATAAAAAAATAAAGTAAAAAATAAAAAATAAAAAAATATAAATAAAAAAATACAAAATAAAAAATACAAATGCAAATAAAAAAAAAAAAAAAAAATAAAGAAATAAAGAAATAAAGAAATAAAAAATAAAAAATAAAAATAAAAAATTTAAAAAATAAAAAAATAAAAAATACAAATACAAATACAAATAAAAAAACACAATAATAAAAAATAAACAAAATAAAACATAACAAAACAGAATAAACGAAAACAAAAGAATTTCATCATCATTAATTACTATCACAATAAAATTATTACATTATAAAACAAAAAAATATTAATAAGTAATACTTCAACTTCATTCAACTACATTTAACTTTCACCCACACTTATCCACTTTTTTCCACACTTAAAAAAAAAAATCACGCTCACCCACTCCTTCCCCCCCCCTTTCCCACAATCACCCATTCCACACCCTGCATTTCCCACTGAAAAGAACAGGACCTAAGTGCTAATGAATGCTGAGTGCTTATTGATATTGATGAATACACATACTGAATACTGATGATAAGTTGAAAAAAAAAAGGGCCAAAAAAATGTTGTGACATTTCATGTAGACAAGAGATCGTGCACTTTGTTTTATTTTTTTAATTTAATTCCTCTTTAAAATTGTTGTGGTGAGATCTTTTTTTTTTTTTGAGAAAATAGTGGTGGGGGGGGGGGTTGTGCGAATGAAGCATGAATGTCAATATAGGTAGGATTTAAATTTATATCTCTAATAATAACTCCTAAATAATTAATTTGTTGAACTAATAGATAGTATTGACATTAATTTGTAAATATGTAGATATAATAAGCCATGTACATTGTTAGTAAACATACAAATCAAGTTATAAGGCTAAGCGAAAAGAACCCATAATGTAAGAATATTTTTTGTGAGATCATCTCACCAAAAAATTCTAAATATATTTTCATTGTTTTAAATAATTAATATTGAGAAACTCGTAAAACAAAGGGGGTGTTTGGTAGCAACAACTTTTTGAGAAAAAATAGCTGTTTGAGAGAATTTTGGCTGTTTTGACCAAGTCAAACAGTTAAAGTGTGTTTGGTAAAGAGCTATTTGCAATAGCTGTTTGGCTCCAAAAAGCTCTTTTTGAAAAAGCTATTCCCATTAGCTTTTTGAGAAGAGTTTTTTTATAGAAATGACATAATTATCCATAAGTTTGAAAAAATTACACACATTTCATTAAAAACTAATTCATAAATAAGGGCATAAATGAAATTTTACCAACATATTTTTTAGAAACTGCTAATTTTTACCAAATACTTTTTCTAAAAACAGCTAATTCAAACAGCTAACATGAACAGCTAATTCAAAAAGCTAACAGCTGTTTATCAAACAGGGCCAAAATGACCTCTGTTCTATACCAAAACAGATATTATTAGCATCATACGATCCGAATCTAAAATCGTACTAATTAATACATCATCTAATAAAAAAACAGCCTATGTTCACTTAAAAGCAAATAACCTGTTGACTACCTCTTCCAATTGTCATCGAATGGTCAATTTCCAAACGTCTCTCTCTCTCTCTCTCGTAACAAGTATTTATACCCAGCAGACAGACACTCCCCACCGAAACAAAACCAAATGACCACAACAAGGACCACACCAGTACACCACTCGTAAAGACTTTTTTTTTTTTCTTTTTTGGTTCAACGCTCGTAAAGACTTTTCTCTATCTGTCTTGGTTCCCCATTATATCCATAACCAAATAACCCCCCCCCCCAAAAAAAAAGAAAGAGCCGTCATGTCGTCACTCTATCTCTTTCATCATCTCCTTCTCACCACCCTCATCAACCTCCTCCTCCTCCACCCCTCCACCGTCTCTGCCGCCTCGCAATGGCGGCTCCTCCAGAGAAGCATCGGAATCTCCGCCATGCACATGCAACTCCTCTCCGACGACACTGTCATAATCTTCGACCGCACTGACTTCGGCCCGTCCAACCTCTCCCTCCCCGCCGGCCGCTGCCGCCACGACCCGCTCGACCGGGCCCTGAAGACCGACTGCACGGCCCACTCGGCCCAGTACGACCCGACCACCAACAGCTTCCGCCCTCTCACCCTCCTCACAGACACCTGGTGCTCCTCCGGATCCACCCTCCCCCACGGCCGTCTCCTCCAGACCGGCGGCTTCAACGACGGCGACGTCGTTATCCGCACCTTCGACCCCACCACCGACGCCGACTGGTCGGAGCTTTCCGAACGCCTCCTAGCCCGCCGCTGGTACGCCACCAACCATATCCTCCCCGACGGCCGGGTAATCATAATAGGCGGCCGCCGCCAGTTCAACTACGAGTTCTTCCCGAAGACTCCGGAATCTTCGAATCTTCACAGCTTGCCATTCCTTGTTCAGACGAGTGACCCCAACATCGAGAACAATTTGTACCCGTTTGTTTTCCTTAATGTGGATGGGAATCTGTTCATTTTTGCGAATAATCGGGCCATTTTGTTTGATTATGCAGATAATAAGGTTGTTCGGACCTACCCAGAAATCCCGGGTGGCGACCCGCGGAGTTATCCGAGTACCGGGTCGGCAGTGTTGCTGCCGTTGAGGAATCTGGATGGTCCGAATGTAGAGGTGGAGGTTTTGGCATGTGGAGGGGCTCCTAACTCCTAAGGGTTCTTACTTGATGGCATTGAATAAGGGGCAATTTATGCGCTCTTTGGACACATGTGCAAGGATTAAGATTACTGACCCGAACCCGACTTGGACCGTTGAGACAATGCCCATGGCTCGGGTCATGGGAGACATGTTGCTCTTACCTAATGGAGACGTTTTGATCATTAATGGGGCAGGGTCGGGGACTGCTGGGTGGGAGTTGGGCCGAGACCCGGTTTTAGCCCCAGTGGTCTACCATCCAGATAGGGCCCATGGGTCGAGGTTCAAGGTCCAGGAGAAGACAACGATCCCAAGAATGTACCACTCCTCGGCGGTGTTATTGAGAGATGGGAGGGTGTTGGTGGGTGGAAGCAACCCTCACCGGTTCTACAACTTCACCAATGTACTCTTCCCCACTGAACTCAGCCTTGAGGCATTCTTGCCCCAATACTTAGATCCGATTCAATCGGATCTCCGCCCGCTTATTGTTGACCCAAAATCAAGTAGTAAGGTCAAGTATGGAGAACTCCTGCAAGTCAAGTTTTCAATTAAGGGACTATCCAAATTAGGTTCTATTAGGGCTACAATGATCAGGCCACCTTTCGCTACACATTCCTTTTCTATGAGCCAAAGGTTGTTAGTTTTAAGTTTTAACCAATACAAAACCCATAACTCTTGCTGGCACAAATGAGTCCTTATGTCAAGTCGAGGTCCAGATGCCCGGGTCCCCAAAAATCGCCCCACCCGGGTTTTATATGTTATTTGTGGTGCATAAAACTGTTCCTAGTGAAGGGATTTGGATTCAACTTTCATAATTTTCTACTTATTCTTTTATTATAAGGATTAATTTTTCTTAGTTTATATAATTATTCTGGTAAGATTACATCCATAACAAATGGAACTTGTTTAATGAAGATATGTGACATATACCAAGATAAGGTTACGTTAGAGATCTCGATTGATGAGATAATGTAAAGGCATTCTTTGAGAGGCTTTCCCACCTTAATCTTCAATGGGCTAAGGAGACATTTTTCAGTGGTTTTCTCTGGTTTTTGCTTGCCAATTGAATTTTTACCATTTCCCAATAATCAGTAGATTACATGTATCCAATACCAGTAAAATTTTTATCCAACGTCATTGTTCTGCTTCACTATGATTATAGGCCTTGCCGGGATCAACACGAATTTTTTTGTAGGTGTTAGCTATTTAATTTTGGTTAAAAAAAACTTTTTGAGTCGCTTGGTTAAAGGACTTTTTGTACCTTAAAAGCTAATTTGTAAAACATTCTTTGGATGAGCCCTTTATGAGAGATGTTTCTTGCTAAATATTCAAATTACCATATTACCCCTTTCTTTAACAAAATTACATTCAAGGACATGCCAAATAAAAACCTTAATCCCTTGCCAATTTGCCGCTCATCTGTTCATTTTGTTTGTTCTGCCTTCTCTCTTCTCTACTCCTCTCGTCCTTCAACCCAACAAGTGAAACAAGGTGACTATCCTTAAGGATTTGCATCCAATAAGTTACTGATTTTGACTTAAATATCTTCTTCAATTAACAAATAATATAAGTTAACTAGTATTTTAAGATGTAGAATGTTCTAATTAAGTACTAATATAACATATATTTCAATTATTACTAAAGAGGAGATTAAGTTAACACTAAACAAAAATCTTTTGATAATTAATACCAAATTTCGTTGAAAATATAAATTTAATTGTATATATTTCATAAATCATAATTTATAATTCACAATTCATGTGGAAAAGAAAAATAAATATTCCATAAAACTAATTGTATTATTGAAAAAATAATGAAATTATGCTACGAATTAACATTAGTGAAAATTTTACCAAATAATTTTGTTAGAAGCAACTAATTTTACCAAATACTTTTTCCAAAAACAGTTAATGCAATCAACTAAGTCGAACAGCTAATACAATCAGCTAACAACTAATTACCAAACAGACCCTATAAATTGTGTTGAATGTTTTCATACCTATGCCTTTCATAGGTCACTACCCAGTGACTGTTTTGATTAGGTATAAAACTGTCTTATTAACAATTAACTAGTATATATATTCACTTTTGGGGGGTTTATGGCATCAAAATGTCCCTTTACAGGTCCGTGATTCACAAGCAGGCAAACTTGAAGTTCACATGGAAACTGTAACGCTGATTAATCCATGTCAATATTTGGAAGCTTTGTTGTGTTCTTGGATTGTTATAATTTTTTGTCTTTATTCCTACTAAAATTATGTGATATATTATGATCCAATCACTTCACTTCATGTTCGAACGGTCTAGTGATCCAAATGATCAAAACATAAAATTTAGTTAGCTGGAGAGTCTCTAAAAATAACAATAAATAAACATGCATGTATATAAGATACGATACATGCTTAAAAAATTTAATTATAGACATAATTAATTTTATCCTAATTTTATAGACACAATTAATTTTATCCTAACAAAGAGATTTGTAGACTGCAACATGCGTACATTGTCTGATCTGAAACATCAATAACGTGCTTTGTAATGACGTTCATACTGCCTCAATTGTTCATCGCATAAATGTCCTTGCTTGCCCTATCTATATATGTGTGCTTGGTATACGCAAAAAGTTATAGCGGTTGTCATTATACGACAATCACCATAATTGAGAACATCTAGAGCGTACATTTGTCACAAGTCAATCTTAACAGTTCTTTCGATCTTTTTCGTTAAATCATTAAAATTGTGTTATAAGAATTATATATTGTGACTAAATATTAAAGAAAATTAATTTTATAACGGTGTGTTTGAGTACTCTTGAATACCCATTATATTAGAAAGAAAAATTGAAAAATTTTGAAAAAAAAAAGTAAAAGCATAATGTTAACATTCCATCACCGTTAAAGAAGATCATGAGAAGCCCCCTTCCCTCCCTCCCTCTTTCAACCACATAGCCACGACGTAAGCCTATTGCCATTATTATTCTCTGACGTTCCTCCATTTGTGTCGTTTGTCCGCTGGTGGTATCTATCGTCCCAGCGACAAGGTGGGTCGTTCGATGGTGGCAGACCGCGAAATCCGGTGCATTGGGTGCGGACGGTGGTCGGGGTGGGGACCTTGTAGGTTTCGGTCATCGAAGACGAAGACAGGGAATAGAGCTTCTGATTTTTAATTTCTACTAACAAAGACTGTCTAAGTATATTTAACGCAGCCCAATGCACTAGACTTCACCGTCAACCACCATCGCCGACCCACCCTGTCGCCAAAACGATCGACACCATCACCGAACAAACGGCGCAAATGGAGGACGTCGGAGAATAATAATGACGATGGGCATGTGGCGTGGCCGAGGGAGATAGAGAAAGGGGACGTTGCTGATGGTCATGGAATGTTAACATTATACTTTCACTTTTTTTTCAAAATCTTTTTAATTTTCTTTTCTAATGGGTATTCAAGAGTAATAAAACACTCCCTTATAACATTTATTTTTCTTTAATATTTAGTCACATTATATAATTCTTATAACACATTTTTAATGATTTAATAAAAAAAGATAAAATGAACGGTTAAGATTGACTTGTGACAAATGTATGCTCTAGATATTTCCAATTATGGTGGTTGTCGTATGGTGACAACCGCTATGACTACACTCTTTGTATATACAATGTTCATGAACCAACATCAGTTGGTTCAAGTGGTTGACACTTATTCTTTTTAAGGTCTCATGTTCAATTCTTAGATTCAAGTCTTGTAGATAGAAAAATTTATAATGAGAGAGCTTTACCAATTATTGAACTAACAGTAGCCCAATCCCAGTGACATCTAGGATATAAGACCCAAACAAAAAAATTGTCAATGTAATTCCACACCTGTGTATTTGAAACTTATGACAAAATAATTATTCTATTCCCAAATGAAACTTATGACAAAATAATTATTCTATTCCCAAATGACAAAGGACATGTGAATGGATAAAATATGTGATGGAAGAGCTCTACCCTATCATATGTGTGTGTGTTGACTCTTATAATGGAGGCTTAGAGACCATATCATGTGTGTGTTGGGGGGCTACTTAGGTAAGATAAGATTTTGTATGGAATTAGTAGGATGAGCACATAAAGGTGTCCCCTGCTACTTGGGAGTAGTAAGTCCCTTTTATTTTGATTCATTCAGTCGATTTTAATTTCTATTGGAATGAGTAGGATGAGCACATAAAGTTAGTTTATTCTAATAAAGTTTCTCGCATTGTGAGATGTGGGTTTCTCTCCTTCTTGTGCGAGTTTCTCTCTTTTTTGGGGGGTGTTAGGGTCTTCTTTCTAGTGTTTTGTTTCTCACCTGTAATACGAGTTATTTCTTTTGTGTATTTATGCAAGTTTTATCATGATTGTTGAGTTAGTTAGAGGGTATTTTTCTAATTTATCAATTTGTTTCATTGGGTTTGATTCAACAATGGCAATTCATATGAGTGAATTGAGAAGATGTTTCTTTCAAATTAGATCTGTTATATCACAAAGAAATCTGTTTTGATATTTTAGATTTATTCTTGTCAGAAAATTATCGAGATGTCACAACTTTTTATTAATGAACAATTTTTTCTATAAAAAAAATGCAATGAATATTTATAATCTAGTTTAAAAAACAAAAAGGTGTCCCCTGCTACTCCCAAGCTCCCACAAACAAAGAGGCCTAAGTTATTGTTGATTTCTCATTAGAAATACTATCATAATATATTAATCAACCTCTGAAGAAAACTATTTGCGAAAGGATTCCCTTAAATTTTGGTACAACTATTTTAAGAACCCCAACCTTCAAATTAAAGCAAAGTGGAGAGTTCAACTTTGATGTTTCCTTCATGTATTAAAGTGAAAATCTGCTATTATGAAATACAAAACTACGTTTAAATTATCCCTACCCCTGGTTGACTGCGCTGAAGCAAGTGGAGGCCAATTTCTATGAAGTATAAGAGTGAAGCAGACTGCCAAAGCTACACTGCAAATACAAGCAGAGAGCCCATTAATGACACTTAATTCAGGTGAATCATGTCCCACAAACGTCGTCGACTGTTTCGTAGACCCGTTTTTAAGTCGTTTTTCGAGGTGGATAGATCTCCCACAATGCGACTGTAGTGTCTTCTGAGGAAGATGCCAGGAGCTTACAGTCAGTCGAGAATGACACAGCATTACACTGCATGTCAGAATGAGGATACTTGAATTAGTTGTCATCATTTTCAATGCGAATTCAAGACAGCCTGTGATTACAGTATACAATCATAGTAGCTGAAAGATTTCCTCCTTGATCCCCCAAAACACACCCAAAAACAGGCGAGTTGCATCTCAGGAGAAAAGTACGAAGCTCTTTGTTGGATTTGAAAGCACTAATAATAAGGTACCCTCGACGAGATCATATTTGCCTAGATATTGGTTTCCCATTGTACAGGGAGACAAAGGCCAATTTCGACAGAACTAAGTCAGTACCAACTTCTAGAGACTATATTGGTTACGTTAAGTTAAATGATACCTACATGGTTTTTGCATTTTAACTGTAAGAATTTCAGAGTAAACTAAATGTAGCACACTTGGAAATCCCAGCAAAAGAAGTAAGGAACAACAGGAGAAGAACTACTTATTTGCTATTAGCCATAATAGTTGCCAAAGACTACTAAAATTGGAGCTTAATGGTCTTTGCCTCAAAAAGCGTCATCATGTGCTATCAAAAAGAAATAGCCGAAGATGAAGAACCAAAAAATAAAATAAAATTGACCAGAATAACTAAAAAGATCACACAGAGGCAGCAGCCATGAGGCCACCTAAATGAACTACACAATTAAAAACTTTGGTATTCACTATTCCATTTTTTTTTATTTAACGTCAGGAGGAAATCAAGCAATAACGTCAGGAGGAAATCAAGCAATGCTTGAGTTTTGCAAGTAGCCGAGTTAAAACACAAGATCAGAGTCCTGAAACTAGGCACCTTGGAAGGAAAAGTGACTGCTATCAAAGACATACCGTTGCATTATGATATTTGAGTATTGCTAGTGGATTTCCTTTTCGATAGTTGTATATCCTTACTCTGTCATTACCAAAAAAAAAAATGAGTCACCAAGAAAAGCCCACGTGATACAGCTTCACTACATATTCAATTCCAAGTGCCAAACCACAAATGACAGGCTTCAGCAAATATGCAAGAAGACACGTGAAATTTTAGAAAATTTTGTGAGAAAATTTCTCTTAGTGAACCATACGCGATAATGCATGCCACAAGTGACAGCAGAGGACTATGATACAACCTATCAATTATCATAAACTATTTATGTAGCACGAAGTAATATCCCAACCTCCTCTTCTCTCTGCTGCTTCGTACTTTGCTATTGTTTTTAGAGCTCCTGATGTTAGTAAAGCTCAGTAACTGCCATGATTAGAGCGAAGCAGCAGAGACAAAAGATGAAAAACATTCCAAACGGATATTGCATCCTGAACAATCATATCACATTTCACAAGAAGCTCAACTTTATGGACCTGTTCTATACAAATTGCAGAGTGAGCATCAGAATTCAAAAGCTGTATCTGCTAGAACCATTAGGAGATTAAAGATCCTCCATCGATTCTCCCTCTTATGGAACATGATTAAGTGCTACAGCCTACAAGTGACCACTATCGCATAAAGGACCTTAAGCTCAGATTCATTATATCAATTTGCTCTATTTCTGCTAAACAATAGCAGACAGATAACCTATCCAAGGCAAGCTCAGAATCTTTTTAACCCCCCTCTTTGGCCGGACAAAACTTTCATAAGATAAAAGGCATGGATTCAAAGCGAACATCCTAGATCCAACATATAGACTGTCCCAGAGCCAACATCAAGAGAAGAAGAGCAGAAGTTCCCACTATCCCAGAAATAAAGAGGCTTGATCCAACTATCTTTAATGCAACCTCAGATTTTTAAGTAACAAGTAAAAAAAATCCGACTATTTTGTGATCTAGATAAACTGGGTGGCATCCGAATACACGAGGGGATTTGTGTTGACCCAGCATAGTGTCTCAGGCAACCATTAAGCCGAAAAAATTGCTCAAAACTTTGTATAAAAATCAAATAGATTATAAAGAAGGCGCCCACAAAATTTAATCAGCACTAATCAAATCCCAATTAACTCGATGGATACCTGACACAATTGTACGAAAATTCTGGATCCACCAATGTGCCAATAGTTTTAGAGTTCCTAGAAATCCAGTCCCCAACTGGATTGGTCTATCGAACTACAAACTCTGTCCCTAACGCTCAAAGCAATATAGATCCACTTCCCCCTTTTTTTTGGGGAGCGATAGAAAGGATCTTAGAGGAGATCAAGGTGGATTTCACCATGTACAGAAGGGGGAAACTACAATAATCTTTATGCCCTAGCTCCTATGAATAATATTGTCTATAAAATCCAAAAGAAAAAAGTCAAACATCATTCAAAATTCAGCACTTGAGTCCACTGTATAGGGGGGGGGACCCCCCCCCCCCCCCCCCAGAAAAAAAAAGAAAGAAAAGTACAGTTTGAAGTTTCGAAAGACATAGTTTTGTCCTCACAAATTCCCTTGATTTCTTTCATTCCAAGTACTCCACCCCAAGGGAATAATCTTCCAAATTCCATGAATCCAACTCTATTTCATCCTTCTTTTTACAATTCAGCATGAGCGACCAATCTGGTGAACCAATGTCATATAAGCTAACAAAGAAGGGCTACTACGGCAAAATGGAACCCATGGAGTTGACATGTAGCAATTTCATGAAGTTTAAACAAAAGTTGGAAGTAAAATGGGAATGCTAGGCAAAACTGTGGGCAGACTAGGACAATAAACGAACTATTGAAAAACTACAAACCTATGGTCCCATCCAGCAGTAGCAGCAATTTTACCATCTGGACGAATTGAAGTCCCAGCGATTCCAGGCCGCTCCATGCCAATTTCTTTCCTAACTATACAAGTACCCTGGATGCAGCAACCATAACATGATCAAAAAAATGTGAGTCTCAATAACAAAGAAGAGGACAGCAGGAATTGACAGCAACATTTAAGACACCCAACGGACACTTTTTTCATGTGCCAAACTCAAATATTACATGATGCTTACTCCATCACAGTTTTCCCATGTAACTTTCAGTAATACTCTGAAGTATGAAGACAACATAATTGCAGCCAAAGCTGATATTGAGGAAAAGCAAAATTACATGGTCAGTTTGCAACCCCTAAGCACTACGCGGAAACCAACATCCGTGAAACTGCAACACTATCAACAGTTGAAAAGGCTTGCTGAAAACGAGGATCGCTTCTGAAAAGCTCTATCTATAGTCCATCTAATTTATATTTATCAGGATTTTTATTTGGTATTTCAGATGTCAAGTTATGGTGCCAGTAAGTAAAAGTACTAGATTGTTGTTCAAAACATGCACTCATTTATCTCAACTTTCTTGTCCCTATGCTATGAAGCTTGTATTCAATAGAGTTTCAAGCAAGAAATTTATAAAGCATATCTCCTACAGCTTCCCATATTACTCGAGTTCTTCCTTTCAAGTTTCACCTCAAGCATTAGGGCTGCACAATCAACAATCCCACATCAATATGAGGACTTTAAGGCTTCATTTAAATGAAAAAACAAAATTCACCAAAAAAAGGCAGGTCTAATACCTGGACCAGTACTCATTTCAGACAATTGTAACCAAGACTGATTATAATAACATCAACATAAAGGTAAACATAAAGAGGCTGTCATGAAGGACCTAAAGGATACAGGTAACACCTACCAAGACAGCAGTAGGATCTGATAATATCATGTAGATCGGAAGAGCCTTGAAACATAAAGAACCTACTTTGCTACCAAAAGTCTTCAATAACAATAAGGCACACGATAAATACTACGTTAACAAATGGGTGGAAGAAGAAGGTAACGATATGCCATACACGACAACAGTATATCCACACAAGTTGATAAGCACATCATCAAATTAAAGGGTGAAAAAAAGAATATTAAAATGAACCAAAGGAAGGATCCTGCACATTAGCCAATCAATTTGGCTTAGTAATACTGAAATACAAAAGCACCTCATCCGCTGTGACAACTGCAGAACAACCACACATAGGACCTAAAAATTGAGTTTATTGACTTAAATAAGGCATCATCCCAAGAAAATTCTTTGGATATCTAGTAAATGGGCTTGCTAGTACTACCATCTATGCTCAGTTGATACTAACACTTTTTCTATGTTCCAACTGGGTCCACTGCTGGGCACTAAGATCCTTTCTCTGCATCCTAAATACAGATCAGTTAGAGAAACATTTTGAGGACAATATCCATGGTACATTGCAAATATGCTGTGCCTGTGACTAGTAACAAGTAACAACATAATCAGAAAAAATAAGTTTCTGCGACAAATATATCAAACATACCAAGTTATAGTCCAAATTAAAAACCATGATCTTGTCATCTGCACCACCAGATATGCCTCCATGACAAGATGGATCAATTGACAAGCTAAGAACTGCATGCACAAACTGGCATGAGTTACACATATGTAAGCAAGTCCCCATGTCACTTTTTAAAAAAACAAAAAGAAAAAATAAGTATGGGTAAACCTGGCTCTGAATGGTACTTCACTGAAGACAAGGGTGCTGCTGGGTTTCTTATATCCCACCAAACCACAGTTCCATCCTCATACCTGTAAGCTCAAAGTTTAAAGATACAAATACAGTCAGCAAAAGTACAAAGTAGAGACAGAGACAGAGACAGAGACAGAGACAGACAGAGAGAGAGCTGCCTCTGATGTCAGAGGACCAGTGTTAAATTCGCTGGCGGCTGTGTTTGCACAACAAAATGCAGCATATAAAGGTCAATGGGTTAAAGGTGAGAAGAAAGGAAGATGCTAGGAGGGTGCACAAATACGGAAAAGGCTACCAAAGAGGTCTCAGTGGCTGACCACCCAGGTTGAGAACTACAACCAGCACTAGCAATGCCATTGATGGTTGATTAGCAGATGGGAATCTGGCAAGATGCAAGTGACCGGGCAGGTGGGAGGTCAACAAGGATTGGGGGGGGGGGGTTATCCCACCATAGGAATTTGTTTTCTTTTTGGAGGATTACTTTTTATTGGCTGTTTAATGACTAGAACACATTTTTATTTTACTTCCTTTCACTAAAAAGGTTTCTTTTTTTCTTTTTCAAAAAATTGACTCCCTTAACACCATTAACTGGGAGGGAAGGAACCAAAGTGAGGCTGAATCTACTAAGTTGAGCACCTAAGTGGGAATGATCAAATTATCAAGAATGCATGTGAATATTGCACCAGAAGTCAGGTAGGCAAAATGATTTTATTTTATTTTTTTGGTGCATTTCTAATGTTGTTTTCATTGGTAAATCTCATTTTGCCAACATCAACCTACTTCAACCCTATTCTTTTCGTTGGTAAATCTTATTTTACCAACTTCAACCTATTTCAACCTACTTCAATCCACTTCTACCAACTCTAACAAAAAATTCTAACTTCAACCATTTTCAACCTACTTCAATCAGCTTCAACCCATATCCTTCAAAATTTTTACAATTTGAAAATTATCATATGAAAATTAACTATGTTTTCAGCCAAAAAAAATACCATACAATAATTTTTTTGAGTTGGTGTATTGAAGTAGTAATTTGTAAATTATTATGTAAAAATTATACATATAAAAATTCCCTCAATAGATACATTAAAAAATATCATAAATAATTTTTTTGATGCAAAACATCATAAATAATTTAAAAGTTGTTTACATATTAGCATTTACAACAACACTTATCAAATTATTAAAACAAATGCAATCTATAAATTTACCAAATTTTAGTTATTTTTTAAATTCTGATAAATATTATGCCAAAAACTAAACCAAAAAAAATTATTTCCACTTTTTTACGTTAACCAACTTCTACCCATCATACCAAAAAATATACTAACTTCAACCCACTTCTACCAATCTCAACCAACTTCACCCATTTAGCCATCCCTATTTCCCAACGAAAAGGCCAAGCCCTAAATGATGAGGTAATTCTTGGTTGTCAAACTGGTATAATTTTAAGAATGGCTTACTTAAGATTTTATGTAACTTAGTGGACGGGGTCTTAAACAGCCACTTTCCAGTCTCCACCCAACTAGGTAGGCAGTTTGGATAAGCTCAACCCCATCTTTATCTCTCCTGTTTGTTAGGGCCTTAATGCATACCTACTTAAGGATGGTAAATAGGGTCCAACAAAAGATACAACATCATTAATCTCTCTCTCACAGGACATCCTCTCTGGCTCTCTTGCTCTCTCACGGAAGTCCATCATCAGTCGGGACTCAGGGTTTCAGAGTGCAGCTGATTTCAACGACTCTAGTAGCCATTGGATTTCTAGCAATAAAGACTTAGTACATGACTCCGTTCGGGCAACCTTCAGTTCGGGCAACCTTCACACGTGCAATGTTCTATACTCCATAGTGACTTTTCTTCCCAGAATTATACACTTTACATACACTGTGTTCTTCATTCCACTGTCCTCAGGCTTGTGCTTTATGACAACACCTCCCTTAGGTCTAGAGCTACGAGAAGGCACCGATCTTTCTTAGGTTGCTTTCCTTGATGAGACTTATGGGGTTCCCCCTTAGCAACAAGTGCAACATTAGAATGATCAAGTGTTTTTAAGCACTTTTCTTCCAATTCAAGGTGTCAGAAATCTCCGAAAAAATCTTCACATTCTTACTGTGAGTCATGAGGAGCTTGAAGTTCTCCTGGTGTTTAGGTTTACTAAGGAGAGCTTGAATCACATTTTCTCCTTTTCAGAAATTTCACGCTCTACATCCTTAAGGACACAAACCATAGCACCCATGGTTCCTAGGTATTCTAGCATACCGCATCCCCTTCAAATGCAACGCATGAAGCCTTGTCATGGATGTCTGACCAAACTTGACCTTAACCTTTTCCCACACGTTCTTTCCAGTGGACCAGTTATCAAACTCTCCTAGGAGATCATCATGCATACAACACAACATAATGAATTGTGTAGGCCGATCCTTTTTAGACCATATGCCTCTAGATTCTCCTCATAAACCGGTTTATCTTTATCTTTATCAGACGGGTGAGTCTTAATAGTTGTCAAATGATCGAAGACATCGAGCTCATTTAGGAGATACTTAATCTTCCAATAGGAGACATAATACCTAGGGCCATCTAACTTTTGGTGGTGGCCATATCACCAACAATAGATTTTGTTGCCACATCTACAAGTATACATAAAATATAGACATTAGGCATATTCTTATATTAAAGTTATTCTAAAATTCCATCATTCATATCATAAATTTGAAATTTCGATAAGTTCATAATCATCACATATGACATGATTTAGGAACTTCCATAATTTCATTAGCGCATTCTTACACATAAATGAAATAAATTCATAAGGCCCATAATAAAATGTTACACAAATTAACATAACGATTTAATCATCACAAAGACATTAAATTCCCTCATGGAGTGAATTTACACAAATCACATAAAACTAATTCATATAGCATCATATAAAAAAATATTACATGATTACAACTCATTGATAGTATTTAAACAAATTAAACATCTAATGACACATAACACAAAATTACGAAACTCAATGAGCATGAAATAGAATACTTGCATAATATTATAGAAAACGTATTCATATAGTTTTACAGAATTAAATATAACATGAAATATATTCACATTATCCAATTTAGGTAATCAACAATTACAAATAACCTAAGCATGAGTGCACACTGGGCTAACGAGGTAATAGCAAGTCAACAACAGGAAAAGTAATCTCCCCAAAAAAAAAAATCATGAAAGACAAAAATGAGAAACTAGGGGATCCCAATCCAACCCAAAAACACTCCATTAAAATATCAAGTCTCTCTCTCTCTAATTGCTCCCTAGAAAACCCCTCTCTGACCTCCCTCTCCCTCAACATCCACCCGTGACCCGCCCCCCACCTTGGGGGCTCAATCTCTTCAAGTCAGCTACAGCCGTCGAGAAAAACTTCGCGTCGCCTCCCACCGCTTGCCCACCATCCCCCTTTCAACCACAGGATGAGAAACCGCCGTCCATCACCGCCAAGAAGTCCATGCCCTCTGTTTCAAGCTTCCTCAACTCGCATTGCTACCGCTACCGGGTAGATCGGGCAATGCCACCTAACGATGACGCATGAGCCATGCGTGTATCCTTTTAGCATCGATTCAAGGTTTTTTTTTCCTTACCAGCATAGCATAGATTGGCATGCTTGGAGGGTTTACGAAGAAGAAGGTGGTCGAAAGATGATTTACATGACACATGCGTACCCCACCCTTGCAATCCACCATCAATCAAGACTCGGGTTTTAGGGTGTTGATTTCGACAACTCTAACAGCCGCCGGATTTCTAATAATTAAGAGTTGGTTCGTGCCTCGGTTTGGGTGCATCAATATGTGGGCTAGTCTAGCTAACAACATATAGTTTAGTCGTTTCAGCATTAAGGCATGTCCTTGTGCTGCAACCAATTCAAAAAGAAAAGGATTCACGCAATTATCACAAGTAAGCTTGATGCAATACATACGCAGATAACATGCTTGCACATACTAAATCAAAAATGTAATTGCAATAATTGAACAAGTCGTTTAAACTAATCTAGGTCAAGAAGGTCGAGGCCACTAGTATAGGACAGAGCTTAATGGGGAAGTGACTAAACAATATGTAGTTAGCTAGCCCACAAAATGATGAACCCGAATCGACTCACAAATCAAGTCTTGATTACTAGAAATATGATGATAACTAGAGTCGTATGAATCATCTGCACCTCAAAACCAACCGATGGTAGAGGGTCGTGATGGGCAAGAGAGGCAGAGAGTGTCTTTTCGTAGGGGAGAGATTAATAATGTTGTCTATTTTAGTGAGAGAGAAAGATTAATGATGTGTCTTTTACTAAGCCCTATTTACCATCTTTAAGTATGCACTAAGCGCGTGACAAACCGAAGGGGATAAGGGGGGTTTGATACTTTGAGCTTATCCATAACCAACCGCCTAATTGGGTGGAGAGTGGTTGTTTAAGGCCCAGTCAACATTAAGTGTCTTGAATGTGATTCGAGCTCTCCCAAGATTTTTAAACACATCGAAATGGAAGACAAGCACCTAAAAGTGCTCAGACTTGTTGTCACATGGGCAAACCCAAAAGGTTAAAAGTCCTCATAGCTAATAAGGAGAATGTCAAAAAAATTTCGAAGATTTTTAAACACCTCGAAACGGAAGAAAAGCGCCCAAAAGCGCTCGGTCATTCCAACATTTCACTTGTTCTCAAATGGGCAAACCCAAACAATAACCTAAGAAAGATTGGCACCCTTTTCACAGCTCTAGCCGAAGGGCGATATTGTCAAAAAGAGGAAGGCTAAGAGCAATGAGGGCAATTGAGAGAAGAATATGGCATCTGTAAAGTGCTATAACTATGACAAGAGAGGTCACTATCCTCGGAATTGTCCTCTTAAATATGTCACTCACCATGAATGCTCCTAAATTATTTGTTCCCCTTCATTAGTTGTTAACTCTCTTCCTTCCTAATAGGATTGTAGACACGAGATCAAGCAAGCACGCAGTCCATGATCGAGCTAGTTTTCTAGACTTTCACCTATACGCGGTGGATCCAAAAACCTATTGTGCAGGGGAACAAGATGCCCTTGGCATAAGGACAATATCAGTTCAAATTACGTAGTGGAAATAAGTTGCTCCTCCATGATACTCTCTATGCACAGTGGGTCAAATTATCTATTATCTGCATGACTGTATCTGTTACTATTTTGATGAAATTAGAACTCTCATTTAATTTTGATTCTATTGGTTTAGATATTTTGTACAATGGCGACGCGTTTACCATTGCACTTTGAAAAATGATTTCATTGTTCGACCTAGGATGATGTTTATGATAATTCATCCCTTGCCTTTGTTTCATATCTTGATTGTGATTCTGAATTTGTGAAACAACATGCTAAACTTGGTCATATTGGCTAGGATAGAATGACTAGATTAGCTAAAGAAGGTCTTTTAGGCCAGCTCACTCAAGTTAACTTGCCTAAATGAAAGTCGTGTCTAGCTCACAACACGACTAAGAAGCCGATTGGTAAGATATCAAGGTGTCAAGTCCTATAAAACTGATTGCTTTGACAACATTTTTGAACCCGTGAATGTTAGACCACATCTGGTGTTGCATATCTCCTCACCATTATGGATGATAATTCGCGATATGGATATATGTACCAATTATCTCACCATTTTGAAGTGTTGGATGTGGTCAAACGTTTTGTGATAGAAGTAGAGACCAAGTTGAAACGAAGGGTCAAGGGTCCGGGTCAAGGGTCAAGATTCTTTGCAGCAATTGTGGTCGTGAATACCACTATGAAATGTTCAAAGATTCAATGAGGAAAAAGGCACACATAGACAACATGACACTTAGAGCTCAGGTATCCATTGCTTGATATGGTCAAATCAATAATGGCACACACCAACCACCTAATTAGATTTTGAGGGATGCAATGCTCAGGGAAACTTATATCCAAAGCCATGTGCAAGTAAAAATGTTCCCACCACTCTGTATGAATCATAGAATGGTATAAAGCCCTCCTTGGACCATTTACGCCACAAGACAAGGGTTTGGTTAGCTTTGTGCACAACCTGACCTATAAACATGAAAAACTTGATCTGAGAGCTACCAAGATGGTGGTGTTCATTAGATATCTCGAACACTCCAAAGGTATGCGACACACAGGAAGGTCCCACAATTCGAAGGAATGAATATGAATGAATTTCTCGACGATATTTTGAAATTGAAAATGAAATATTCCTATGCATCAATTTGGAAATAGAAGAAAATACCCCTTTCAAAGAGACTATCGATTCATCAAACCACAAATAGTGGATGAATGTCATGAGGGATGAGATGGATGAATGCCATGAAGGATGAGATGGACTCCGTGGCATGAAATAAGGTTTGGCAAATAGTTCATCTTCCTTCCCAACATAGATCTATTGAAAACAAGTGGATTTTTAAGATAAAACGTTATGCAGATAGATCATTTGATAAGTTCAAGGCAACTCTAGTGGTGAAAAATTTTCCCCAAATTGAGGGTATAGAGTACAAAGAGACTTTTTCTCTTGTAGTGAGATTTGTCTCTATTCACCTACTTCTCGCCCTGATTGCCCATTTGGACTTGGAGTTTCTCCAAATAGACGTAAAGACTATTTTCCTCAATGGTAACATTGAGGAAGAGATTTATATGGATCAACCTATTTGTTTTGGACTAGAAGTTAAGAGGACAAAGCCTAAGTCTATCGTCTTAAAAAACCTATATTCGGTCATAAAGAATCTTCTGTATGTGGTACTTCATATTTCATGAAGTAATTACTTTGTTTGGTTTGTTCATAGTTTCATAAGACCACTTTGTTCATGTTAAAAAAACAACAAAGGAGATTAGGTTTCTTACTTTGTAAGTTGATGACATATTACTAACCAGAAACATGGAGATGATCAAAGACACCAAGTAATGGGTGTCCGTCATTTCAAGATAAAAGGCATCAGTGAAGCTAGGTACATCCTAAGTGTGGAAATAATTAAAAACCGCCCTAAAAAGCTTCTTGGTTTGTGCCACGAGGCATACACTAAAAAAGTCTGCAATACTTTCAGATGCATAATTCCAAACCCATTAACACCCCAATCAAGAAGAGTCTAACCTTAAGTCTTGACCAATGACCCAAAATAAATGGAAAAAAAAAAGAGAAAATAAGCCATGTTCCCCAAGCTAGTGCCATATGAAGCATAATGTATGTCATGCTGTGTACACGGCAAAACATTTGCTTTGCGGTAGGTTTGGTAAGCTAATCATTACCAGGTTGTCAAAAGAATCTTGCGCTACCCTCATGTCATTAAGGGGGAGACCTGAAGCTAACGGGATAATCAATTGCGGACTGGGTTGCGGATTGGGTTGGTGCCTCTGATGAGTCTAGGTCGAGCTCAATATTACCCAGCATTATCGATTATGAATGTTGCTTGTTGCCTTACTGTCTTGCCACTCATAGAGCAATATAATTAAAGAGCTTTCTTTAGGATCTCAATCTGTCTCCTAGGGTTAATGATAACATTCAAATGATGTGCGACGACATTGGTGCCATTCAGTATGGTAAGGATTCGACAATTGAATTACCAAAAACAAACCATATCAAGAGGTATTATCACTTTGTTCGAGACACCATAAAAAGGAAGTTGTCATTAAATATATATCC
Organism: Selenicereus undatus; assembly: GCA_017589665.1. Lineage (NCBI taxonomy): Eukaryota > Viridiplantae > Streptophyta > Magnoliopsida > Caryophyllales > Cactaceae > Selenicereus > Selenicereus undatus. The sequence goes on along the minus strand of JACYFF010031954.1, from coordinate 10,098,438 downwards.
ATTAACAACATGGTTGTTGATCCCTTAATTAAGCCTATTCCCATATATGCTTTCAAGGTTCATGCGACCGCTGACCGGTCTAGGTCTGTGTAGGATTTAGTTTTTGCATGTATCTCATTATATGACGAAGATGAGTATTTTGTATAAGCATTTATGTAATAAAGATCGTTGTTGTTTTTTTTTTCAAATGTTCAAGTGCATAATTAGGGAAATTAAAATGTTCGAGGTTTCTAGTTGACCTTGTCACACAAGTGATCGCCCTAATGCTAAAGTAGCGGGTGAGATAAGATTGAATTATATTAGCACTAGGTATGCAGCATAGGTTCATCTTCATACTTTGCAGCGTATGAACGACAAGTGATAGTCACCTTAGTAAGTCTAAGATGAGACTCTAGTGAATTGAACATAAAATGCCCCAATTTGCAGTCGCATCTAGCATCAGCAAGAACATTGAGTTTGTTGATCGAGTGCCCCATGACAAACATTTGGAGACGTGTGTTCTATAAGACGACTCATATGAGGAGTGACAATTGAATTTCCTTTCTTTATCATAATGTGATCCCTATTTACTGTGCTCTTTGACTTAGAACTATGACATTAAGTTGGCTCCATACTACCATCTTAATGTATTCTATAAGGGCCAAGATGCATACAGTTCAGCGAAACGAGTTTAAGATGAACTACTATGGGTGTCTGCAAAAGAAACTCTCTATCTTCACCATATCAACCCAAGCGACTATATTTAGTGGATAATCAAGTAACACACCTATAAGCATAAAGAGGCAAGTGTATGCTAATGGTGATGTTCAGACGATTTGGAGTATCGTTAAATGTGAAAGTGTTATATTAGTTAAGTGGCAACTTAGTATAACACTACTTCTTACTTAAAGTCGCACAACTCATTTTCCACATGAAGAGTGCGGCGCTATGTTCGCATAGAGATGTATTTCTAATGACTAGTGTGGCCAAGTGGGAGACGTTGATGGGGTCTTACACGGTCACTCTCCACACAACTAGGTGGGTGGTAATGGATAAACTCAAACCCTACTGATGTGTTCTGTGTTGCTAGGGTCTTAGTGCCCACTTAAGCATGGTAAACAGGCTTTAGCAAAAGACACAACATCATTTATCTCTCTCTCACTCAATGACATTTTCTATGTCTCTTTTGCTCTCTCACGTCAGTCCACCATCAATCAGGACTCGAGTTTTAGGGTGCGGCTGGTTCCGGCGATTCTAGTAGCCACCAAAACTCTAGCAATGAAGACTCGATTGTTAGGGGCTTAGTGCCTACTTAAGGATGGTAAATAGGCTTTAACAAAAGACGACAACACCACAACCTCCCAGTGTGAGTCCGGCTTTCGCGGGGTTTGGGGAGATCCAGATGTAAGAAGTCTTACCTCTACCAGCATCCCTACCCATAGAGAGGCTAATTCCAAGAGACCCACAAAATAAGATTTTGTGAAAACATTTTATAGAAAAATGATTTTGCGAAAACATTTAATGGAAAAAAAACTAAGGATACGCAGCACGGAAAGAACTTAGAAATACTAATAAATTAGGTAGCCGTAACTAAGTAAACAAAAGTACAACATAGCAGAGGAATGTGTCATACCTTAATAAATAAAGGTAGGCAAACAATGTCTCTTCCCAAATGTATGTATTGCGTGCATACAAACTTTACATACGAAAAAACCACAATCAAACCCATCCTACTACAACCGTAAGACAACTACGAGACTAACTCTCTGTGATCGAAGATCTTAATCCTATCCCACCGTAGTCTACTATCCTGAACTATGTCCTCCGTCAATCCTACAACTTTCAAATCCTCTCCAATCACCTCGTCCAAACTCTTCTTTGGTCATCCCCTCCCTCTTTTACCTTCGGGGATGTTAATCCTCTCACGTCTCCTCACCCGAGCGTCCACATTCCTTCTTTCACATGGCCAAACCATCTGAATCTTGTTTCTCTCATCTTATCATCGATGGAAACTACTTTAACTAAGTCTCTTATTACTCCATTCCTAATTCTATCCATTCTCGTATAACAATACATCCACCTAATCATCCACATTTCTGTTACCATCAACCTTTGAACATGTGTCTTTAGCAAAAGACACAACATTAATATCTTCTGTCACTCAAAGACATTTTCTATGTCTTTCTCGCTCTCTCACGTCAGTCTACCATCAGTCAGGACTCGAGTTTTAGGGTGCGGCTGGTTCCGGAGATTTTAGTAGCCACCAGAATTCCAGCAATGAAGACTCAGTTCGTGACTTAGTTTTGGTGCATCAATCTATGGCCTAGCCACTAGCCAACGGCATACGGTTTAGTCACTTCCAAATGGTCAGTCCTTACTCTATGTCTCTACCTATAGTTAGCATGTGAAAAAGTTGTCATACATAAACTTAAAGTTTATGGAGTTAAGTTTTTAGTTCACCATTTGAAGCTATCAAACATGTTTCCATTAATTGAGAGGATGAAGGATAATTTTGCATCTTAACAAACAAAAAGCATAGCAACCTTACTGCAGTCACATGAAAAGCATAGTCACATTAAAAGCATACCCAGCGAAAATGTTTAGAGATCCTTGGCATTCAGAAGGTATAAATGCCTGAACAGCCATGCACAATCCTGCAAGGAATATTAGTTACATGTCAATGTCAAACCATTAAACATGAATTTCTTCATCAAAGAGGAGACATAAGACAGTTGTTAATCGAGCATATCGCGACCACAGATAGTGGCTCCACTTGCTTTGTTTTGTTTCCAAGCTAGTCTTGTAATCGATAGAACTGGAGTGAGAGTTACTAGAAAATACTGTGGAAAAAAATTTACAAACTTTTTCCCCCATGACATGCTTAGATACCAAATCCCATGAGAAAGGCAACAAAAGGGATGCATATTTAAGGTTTCTATGAAAGGCTCATCTACCTAGTTGAGGAAACACTCAACTCCAGGACAAAACCTAAGATTTAAGGTTAGTGATGAGGGTGCAAGAACACTTGTAAAGCCTAGCAAGGTGCTAGGTCATAGGTGTACCTCGGGCAACCCATTCACATCCATTTCTTCTAATCACTCATAAAAAATACTTTTTGTAATCAATGAATGCATATAGAAATTACATTAAACAATCTAAGTAGTTCAACTAAATAGATTAATCATCCAAAAATATTAAAGGTGACTAGTACTTTAAAGTTCAAACAAACAAATCATAGTAATTATTTGCAAATAATTAAGTGCAATGAATCTAAATAACTAGAAGAAGTGACCACAGTTTATTATCACAAATCCTTGGATTGGACCATCTTACATAAGAGTTATTGTGACATATACTTCTTGAGGAGTAACTCTTTCAAGGTTTTGAGATGAATAATTATATGTTTTAGAGTGACTTTTTAATTTAAAGCTAACTAACAATTAATGTAGGAGTGACTTTTCTCATAGTCATTCCTAAATGAACTATTAGTTACCTAAGTACTACTAAAAATCACCATAAAAAAGCTCATCTCATGAAAGGGTAACAGCTAACCTAGTTATCTCTTTAGCTTATTACATATTATGCATTGCTCTTCTTTTGGGGGGGTCACGGGTGGGGTGTGTGTGTGTGTGTGTGTTACTTATCATTAATTATCCAAAAAATATATATATATATATATCAACATTCACCAATTGTAAAGGATAAAGAGACCTAATTTTTGGCGGGAAAGAAAACTAGAATTTTTCAATGGAAAGAGAAGGTTACAGCTCTATAATCAATCAGACATGTCAAAATTTTATTTTAAGAATGAAGAAAATCACAGTATACGTAAATATCTATATTTGGCAAACCTACAAAGGAAGCCCTAACTACACGTGCATACTTTTACAAGAATAGTGAACTGCATGCTAACATTCATCCTTGGGAAGGGGGAAAGAAAAGATAAAGAGATCATGATGCTTGAAAAAGATTGATATTTAAGGGAAATAAAGTTAGCTAAGAAGATATTAAAGGTCCTAGCACTTTTCTCCATACTTTAGCCTGAAAATGAAGCAATGCCATCACTCAAGACTCAAATGACTTCAATAGGCCCCTCCATGCCATACACCACAACCTCAAGCCTAAACTTATTCCATCAGTCCCCAATATGACATGCTACCATACCCATGGGCCAAGATACTTCAACCATCCATTTGGCCGCGTTGTACCCATGTCAAACACAACACTCCACAAATAGGACACGGGCGATACGTTTGGAGCCCTTATCCTAACCCCAATGCAGCAGGGGTGAAAAAAGTTGGGAATATATGGTCTTTTTCCTTCTTCATTCATTATTATTTTAATGGATCTTTAACGTTTAACAGTTTGACAAGTGGACGATGTTTTCATTATTGATATTCTTGAAAGATTAATTTGAAATTGCAACTTTCACTCGTAAAATGATGAGTTCTCATATCCATATCCAAATTTTGGACAGTGTCGTCGTGTCCTAAAGTTAGAGTGTTTACGATTCAAACATTTGGAACCGTACCCGTGTCAGACACTCCATTCCGAGTACAGGGAACATAGCCCACGGGTCAGAAACCAACGAAAGCTAAAGAATGCATGTTAGACTCTTGCAGCATCTCTCTTTCCCTTTTTGACCTAGCTGACCATAATTGATGCTATAATGCAAGCAACTAAGCAAAAGGCATAATTTATTAACTTAAGGTGCAAAAGCAGACGTACTCAGCATACCTCTACCTCTCGCAGGATTATCCATCATGTCATTTGAAGAACCTTGCAGGAATGTTGTACACCTCTCTGCAGTATTCAGATCCCAAATCTCAACCTTTTCATATGATGACATAGTGTTGTGAATAATGTGAATCCAGGAAAATAGAAAGCAAGAAACTGTCAAACCAAAAATCAACCTGGGATTGCTCTCCTGCAACTGCCACATACTTTGATCCTTCGATATGTGCTTCATCTATTGACAGCAAAGAAATTTGTTTATTTTGGATCACATAGACCTCAAGCAAGAGGGACAACAATATACGCGATTTGACAACTGTACCACAAACACCAAATAAACAAAATCAATATCAAGCAGTAGGACAAGAACACATAAATCACGCAGAGCAAACCAAACAAAACCGACAACATGATGTCATGCCTAGGACATGGTGTTTTGGGAAGGGGGGAGTCTGATGAAGGAACCTTACCCCAAAACTTAATTACTAAGTAATCAGAACTCCAAGAAAAACATAGGGAACTAAGCTGAATTCCATGGCAACAACCCGTGGATGGGAAATACTCAGGACAATGGTACAGAAAAAAAATGGTAGACAGCTATGGTGCCAAGCTGCTATGAGTAGCAGACACAGGATCCAAGGGGAGGGAGGCTTTAGAACTCCCACCCCCCCCCCCCCCAAAAAAAGCCACAGTCTCCCTAGGACTTCATACCCCTTTCCATTGGAATCACGCACAAAAATCTGCTGGTCAGATGTTAACCATTAAGTGATACCAACAAAGATAGGCAGATGACAGAGAACTCAAGCTGGATTCTTCATATTGCTAATGACTTTTTTTTATAAGAAGATTGCTAATGACTCTGGAAGAATAAACAAATAAATTTAATTAAAGTTCAAATCTATCTCAAAGGTCTACAGTAAGCTCTACCTCTCTATCTGTGAAATAACATGCTTGATGTCTTTCAGTGGTCTTGTTGGACAGATAGAAAATGAAGCCAGCATATTGAGAGCATGTGGACAGAGGCTCTATTTAGAGTCTAGCACTGTTTAGTAGATTATTTAATTTTAAAGAAGTTTCGAATTATTGAATGAAAACCAGATGGTCAATAAATTTCGAATAAGAACAGATTTTCAACCTGAATCAACTACTTTGAGGTGGCAACTAAGACACAACCAAACTTGGCCAAAGCCTGTCTTCCAACCATAAAATACTCCTGAGCCAGAATGGTTGCTCAAGAAGCTGTCATACATGACATGATACATGTAATATTTAAGGTTTGTATGAAAGGAAATGTTTTGGAGATAAGAACATACATTCTACATCTCATCTAGAAGGCAAAACATCAGGAACAGCAAATAAACTGATTCTGTAGTAAGAGAGAATGTAATTTTGCTCAGAAAAGATAAAGACGAACCATTAAGCCCCGTGGAATTTGCCGGTTGATCCTCTGGCACCTTCACTGCAGAAGTGGAAGGCTCAACTTGCTTTACCTGGACAGTGGGTTTCTTCACCAGTGATAATTTGCAAAAGTTGTAAGAGTTTGTTCTGATTGTGACCAAAGGCTCCCTACAAAGTGCTAATCATCGTTAGAAGTTACAGAACGGTTATACCACCAACTAAATTGCAACTGTTAAGAACCAAGAAAACATCCCAGTGCAACCTTCCTGAAATAATGAGCACTTTATTTGGATGTGCACAATATTCTGTACGAATATTCCTATAGATTGAATTGAGCTCTTGAAGGTCATGGCCTATCAAATGTTGCATGTGACCCCAACCCACAAAGGCGAGATCAAGTATTAAGTGTATGTACAAGATGCAGAGAAAGCATGTACACCTGGAAAGTGCTCCATTTTCAATATCCCATAACTTCACAGTTCCATCCCTTCCCTGACTAAAGAGCAGTAAAAGCAATACAACAAAAAAACCACACATCAGGACAGGACTTACATAGATGTCAACTTCTAAATACACAAAATTGGACAAGACCTAACCTGACTATTTTATCTTCTCCAAGCGATGGACCAGAAGCAACAGCGATAATCCCATGAGCTGCACTGTGAACCCTAGAACAACCAACTCAACCCAATCCATTTCACATTCCATATGCGATGACTGATTAACTCAATCAATTAAAACCAAAGTAGAAGCATGAAATGACATCCTAGAAATATTTAAATGGATACCAAGCAGAAGACAGCGTCCGATGCTGGATTGTATCCCATGTCCTTAGTTCACCGTCTGTTGAACTGAAAATAACCCCCATCAAATTGTGACCAAAACATGCATTCCAAATTCAATTCAAATAAGAAACATGGCAATATATACAAAGAGAAAGTATACCCGGTGAATAACAAGGGCTTAGACCAGTGGAAGCAAACATCCATAACCGATGCACGATGTCCTCTTAGAACAGCAATGGGATCAGGGGGAGGTCTCTTTTGGCTCATTCTTCTATTCTGCCACTACAAGATTCTAACTTCTAACGTTCTTCGTTTTTCAGATTATCAAATTCAAATTCAAATTCAAATTAAAACCCAGATGTTCCTTTGAGCAATTTGTCATACACCACAACATGAACTGTGATCAAGCATAAAATACCCAAAAAAAAGGTGTTAATTGCGACTTGCAAACAATTATGCGAATTGCACATAATAAATAAATGAAAAAAGGGGGTGCCCACCTGCGAAAATGCAACTTATAGGTGAATTAGCCGCAGGAATTGGTGTTACTCCTGACTTCAATTGATACCCATGTCTAGTTTTCTTCAAAAAAGTGAAGTATCAACAAGAATTAATCAAGGGACATCGGCGTTATGTTGGTCTGGGTCGAAGGAGTTGGGAAGAGAAAGAAAGATAACGGCTACGAACTTCGTGTTTGTTTGATAGTAGAGTGGAAGAAGTACATAATGTCTGGCGACTGAAAGAGAGAGGCGGAACCGCGGATGACAGAAGGCTTCGAGGATGATCGTCGCTTGGCATAGTTATTATAGGATCTTGCCATCATAATTGAGTTCAAAAATATATGATAGGATCATAATATAATTTTATGATCCTACAATCTAATCTATATTTCTAAATAAATATCACAAAGTAATTATACTTAATTATAATTAAGAAATTATTTCAACAATAGATATTTTGTATCAATATTACCTATGAAACATAGTTCAATTGAGTTTCTACAATATTTGTGGAAACTTATTAAGATTTTTGTTATTACGACAATAATTTTCACTATTTCAAATAAATATTAGAATGTTCAATTGAGTTTCTAAAATCTTTGTGAAAGTTTATCAAGATTTTTGCTATTATGACTATAATTTTCACTATTCCAAACAAATATTAGAATCTTAAAATCCTTTATTCGATTCTACGATACTGATTCTAAGCAAGGATGGGAGTTGTACTCAAATCCGAAAAATCCGCCATGTATCTGTCTGATTTATAACTGGTATGGGCACGAAAACTTTGGAGAAAAAAAAAGTATGGGAGAGGTACACTGAAAACTAGTATTGGTATGGGTATGGGTTCGAGTGTAAGCATCACCCGCCCCATACCCATACGAACACCATACCCGAATGTTTTTTTGGAGTAAAATAAATTGTTGAGTGGAATTTTGAGCTTTGAACGTTGGTGATTCGCTTTAAAAAAAAAAGTCCTCATATCCCAACCCATCACCAACTATGCAATGCATCCATTTGTTTCACTCACTACTATGCCAACACATGAAGCGACGTGGCTCACGACTCACAAATCTAAAACCCTAACTTGTTTGTCATGTCTCTCACTCCCTTATTTGTCATGTCTCTCAACAGTCACTCTCTCATTCCAGTCATTTCCAGAGTGTTGTTTTTGTTCATGAGTTAAGTATGAACTCCTGCGATTATTCAAATGCGTATTATATTTCTTTATAACACTCTGCCTAGTTGAATTTACTTTTATGAATTTTGTTAGATAAAAGAAATTATTGTACCCAATGGGTATTATATTTTAATATTGGTACATACCTGAATAAAACCGAAAATACTTGAAATACCCAATGTGAACGAGTGCAATGATAGGGTTTGAAAACCCGATGAGTATGGGTGTTGACACGGGGATGACTTTTAAAAATGGGTATGAGTACGGATATAATTCAACCCACCTCATACCCTCCCCACGTCCATCCTTAATTCTAAGGGTCTCATTGATTCTAACTAGAATCCCAATCCTAGCAACTTTGTCTCTTAGAGCCATTGTATAGAGAAAAAATAAAATTCAATCTTAAGCTTTGTCTCTCCTGATTCTCCAGTGTAAAGCAAAAAATCTCAGTCTCGGGTCAATTTCAAAGCAAACTTCTACTCCTGCATTCTGCAAGACTTGGTTGAAATTTAAATGTTCAGTTTTGCCATTAACTCTAGCTTTCTATTGTTATTGACAGCAAGGGATTTTATTGTAAACTAAGTGTCTGTTCTTTTCATTTGAAAATATATGAGCTAGTAAATAGGTAAAGTTGATTGAGATTGATAGACGTAGATACTTTTTTGTTGGAGTGGGTTGAGGTGAGTTGATGTAGGTTGAAGAAGGTTGAATTTTTTTTTTGGTATAATGGGTAGAAGTTGGTTAATGTTATGAAATAGAGCAAACTAATAGCGGAAGCAATAGAATGAAACAGATATTCAGAAACTTAAAGAAAGATAACAAGAACAAAACAACAACACACAAGATTTACGTGGAAGCCCAATGCGGGAAAAACCATGGACGACGACGAGTACAATTAATCCACTATATGAGTAGGGAGAATACAAAACAATCACAATCACAACAAGTGATTTGATCCAACAACAGAATTACAACATCTCTTGTAATATCTCTCACAATTCTCTACCTCTCAATGTGTTTAGGGATTCAGAGATTCAGGAGTGATTCTGGAGTGATTTTAGATCCTAGGCATGATCCCTTTATATAGGGTATAGAAAATCAGAATTTTACCCTTAGAGACAAACCCTAGCCGCCAAGAGAAACTGCGCTTCAAGACAAACCCTAGTTGCCTTTGATTTTGGGCAACGAAACCCAACCACCCAACAATCTCCACATTAGACCGAAATCTCTAATCACCAACTCTGTAACACTGTCATCGCACCCCGAAAAGTGATGCCCCCCAAAAGGGGCAATGCCCCGAAGGCACTTAGATACTGTGAATGCCAACTAAGTCCAAGCAATGCTCGAACTTAGCTATAGGTTGAGGTTTAGTTAACATATCTGCAGGATTTTCCGAGGTATGAACCTTCCTTACTACTGTTTCCCCTGCAACAACTGTATCTCTGACATGGTAGTACTTGACACTGATGTGCTTGGTCTTCGAATGGTAAGCTTTATTCTTAGTCTGGTGGATATCACTCTGACTATCAGAAAACACCACAGTGGCAGCCTGTGGAACTCCAAGCTCAGTAACGAGACCCTTCAGCCAAGTAGCCTCCTTCACTCCTTCAGTAGCAACAACATACTCAGCCTTTATAGTAGATAGAGTTACAATTGACTGAAGCGACGCTTCCCAAGAGATAGCACCTGCACACATAGTGAAGATATACCCAAATATGGACCTTCTCTTATCAAGGTCACCAGCATAGTCAAAATCAACAAAATTTGTAACATCATATGTAGCAGTTTTGTTCCTATCAAATACCAACCCCTTTTTAACAGTACCCTTCACATAGCGAATGATCCCATTCACAGCTTCCTAATGATCATTTCCAGGATTATGCATATACCTACTTACCACACTCACAGCATGTGACAAGTCTGACCTAGTGCATACCATAACATAAATCAAACTACCAACAACATTAGAATAAGGGACATTAGACATTCTATCTATGTCCTCCTCAGATTGTGGACAACACTCAGAAGACAATCTGAAATGCGCAGCAAGAGGTGTGGAAACTGCCTTACAGTTATCCATATTAAATCTGTCTGATACTTTTTCAAGGTAGTGTCATTGAGATAAGTACAACTTACCAGCCTTTCGTTCCCTCTGGATCTCCATGCCTAGAATCTTCTTTGTTGCACCCAGGTCCTTCATCTCAAACTCCTCATTGAGTTAAGCTTTCGACTTGCTAACTAAGGATTTATACTTAGAGGCAATCAGCATATCATCAACATACAATAGCAAGTAAATAAAGGAACTATCAGAATATTGTCTATAGCACACACAATTATCATATCGGCTACGAGTGTATCCTTGTGCAATCATAAAGGCGTCAAACCTTTTGTACCGCTGACTAGGAGCCTGTTTAAGTCTGTACAAGAACTTTTTCAATCTACATACCAGTTGTTCCTTCCCAGGAACGGCCAAACCTTCAGGTTGCCTCATGTAGATTTCCTCCTCCAATTCCCCATGAAGGAATGCAGTCTTCACATCAAGCTGCTCCAACTCCAGATCAAACAGTGCAACGAATGCAAAAAGTACTCTAATGCAGGTATGTCTAACTACAGGTGAAAACACCTCATTGTAATCGATACCTTCTTTCTGGTTGCAACCGCGGACAACTAGACGAGCCTTCCACCTTGCATCTTCAACCCCATGAATTCCTTTCTTTTTCTTGTAGATCCATTTGGCAGTTAAGGCTCCCCGGCCTTTAAGTAGCTCGCACAGTTCCCAAGTCCGGTTCTTTTGCAAACTCTCTATCTCATCTTGCATAGCTAGGATCCAATTAGGTGAATTTGGACAAGAGATTGCTTCAGTATAGGTTGAAGGTTCCACACCTTCAGGCACCTCCTCTTCAACTGAAAGTGCATATGCTATCAGTCCCTCATCATCATTGTAGCGAGCAGGTCTTCTGATCTCCCTTCGAGGACAATCTCAAGCTATAGAGTGAGCGACCTCCCCTTGAGGCTGATCAGAATTGATAGTGCCAGGTTCAATACCCTGGGCCTCCCTGTTGGGGTGATTAGCAGCTCCACCTTAAACTACAACGGTCTCCACTTCTATCTCCATACTGATATCCTCCTGATCACCTGTACCAGTAGAAGAAACAACAGAATCTTCCCCATAAGATAACATAGCAGTCTCATTGAAAATGACATCTCTACTCTGAATGACTTTCTTAAACTCAGGACACCACATGCGGTATCTTTTAGACTCAAATGCATATCCAAGAAACATGCATTTGACAGCCCTAGGGGCTAACTTCTCATTATTCACATGGGTATACACAGGACATCCACATATTCTCAAACTGGAATAATCAACAGGATTACCTGACCATACTTCTTCTGGAATCTGAAAATCAATGGAGGTGTGTGATGAACGATTTACCAAGTAGCAAGCTGTAAAAATAGCATCTACCCAAAAAGCTATGCGATCCCAAAGCCCGACATTTGAAAGCATACATCGAGCTTTCTCCAGTAAAGTCCTGTTGATTCGTTCTACAACCCTATTTTGTTGTGGTTTACTAACCAAAGTCTTGTGCCTAGCTGTGCCATTCATCGTGCAAAACTCTTCAAACTTTTACTCAACGAACTCAATACTATTGTCGGTCCTAAGTTTCTTGATCTTTCTCCCAGTCTAGTTCTCAACCAGAGCCTTGAACTTCTTGAACTTCTTGAACATGGAGAATGTCTCATTTTTCTGTCTCAAGAAGTAAACCCAAACTTTGCGTGAGAAATCATCAACAAAAGTTAACATGTAGCGCTTACCTCCAAAGAAGGAACCTTCGAAGGACCCCACAGATCAGAATGAATGCAGTCAAAGATCCCCTGAGTACGATGCTTCGCTTTAGAGAAACTCACCATCTTCTGTTTCTCAAAAACACAGTGATCACAAAAATCAAGTTTACCCGTACCAGCGCTACCCAGACAACCTTTCTTACTTAGAATGGTCATCCCGTTCTCACTCATATGGCCCAATATCATGTGCCATAGCCTCGTATCATTAGCATCTACTGATGTTGTACCAACTGCAACTACTCCTGTAACTGTAGCTCCTTGTAGGATGTAGAGACTGCCCTGTCGTAGTCTCTTCATTACCCCTATGGCTCCCTTTGTCACTTTTAGGACACCATTCTCCATAACAGTCATGCAACCATTAGTTTCAAAAGTACCCAAGGAGATCAAACAACGAGTCATATTAGGTATGTGACGAACGTCATACAGAGTTCTAACTATGTCATCATGGGTTTTAACCTGTATAGTGCCTATTCCTGCAACTTTGCACTTAACATCGTTGCCCATAAGTACAACCCCAGTATCAACAGGCTGATAAGCGACAAACCAGTCCCTACGAGGACACATGTGATACGTACAACCAGAATCTAAAACCCAACAATCACCTAACCCCTTTTCAAAGGTGGTGGCCAAAGATATGGTAGCAAGCAATACATCACCATCAGGCTGTGACTTTACTACACAATCAGCTATAGCAGTTTTCTCATTTTCCTTTTTCCCTTTCTTTTTCTTTAGTTTCCAGCAGATAGCCTGAATATGACCAAATTTACCACAATAATTGCAGGTCTTATTGGAATGAGGATTCTTAGACTTAAATCGGTTCTTTTTCTTATTACTGTTCCCCTTTTGCTCAGTTCTACCCCTAACAACTAATCCCTCAGTCGGATCAGCATGGATATCATGGTCAAATTTCTCCTTAGACAACATATTAGACTTGACATCCTCAAAAGATAAAGTATTAGAATTATTATATAGCATAATCTCCTTAAAGTGTTTATAAGAAGGGGTTAGAGACACAACAAGCAGAATAGCTTTATCCTCATCATCAATCTTTACATTCAGACTCTCCAAATCAACCAGAATAGAATTAAATTCATTCAAATATTTTTGAACAGGGGTATCTTCAGCCATACGAAAGATGTACAACCTTTCCTTCAAACAGATCTTGTTGGCTAGACTCTTCGTCATGTAGAGTTCCTCCAGCCGAGTCCACAGATCCACTGCAGTTGCCTTATTGAGCACATCTCGCAGAACATGTGGTGCCAGGCACAACTGAATGGCTGAAACCGCCTTCAACTTCAGTTCTTCCCATTCCTCATCTGTCAGTGATCCACGCCTCTTCTTTTGGTCTGTTGTCCATTGTTCGTCAGTCATCTTCTTGGGTTTCACGTGAGGTCATTGCAGAACCGTCTACAACCCATGCTGGATGAGAACTACTCTCATCTGCACCTTCCAGAGATTAAAATTAATCTCATCATCAAATTTCTGAATATCAGCCTTCATAATTGAAGACATCATAAACCAAAGCTCTAATACCACTTGTTAGGAAATAAAGCAAACTAATAGTAGAAGCAATAGGATGAAATAGATATTCGGAAATTTAAAAAAAGATAACAAGAACAAAACAACGACACACAAGATTTACGTGGAAACCCAATGCGGGAAAAATCACGGACGGCGACGAGCACAATCAATCCACTATATGAGTAGGGAGAATGCAAAACGATCACAATCACAACAAGTGATTTGATCCAACAGCAGAATTACAACCTCTCTTGTAATCTCTCTACCTATCAATGTGTTTAAGGATTCAGGGATTCAGAAGTGATTCTGTAGTGATTTTAGATCCTAGGCATGACCCTTTTATATAGGGTCTAGAAAAACAGGGTTTTACCCTTAGTGACAAACCCTAACCGCCAGGAGAAACTGTGTTTCAAGACAAACCCTAGCCGCCTTTGATTTTGGGCCACAAAACCTAACAACCCAACAGTTAAAATAGTGAGAAGTGGATTAAAGTTGATTGAAATTGATATGTTTTTATTGAAATTTGTGAAGTGAGTTGATGTGAGATGAAGTTGATTGAAATTGATAAATTTGAATTTACCAATGAAAAGCACATGTCCTAACCACTTTTTTTAACCATTACAATTTTCTAAACTCGAGATGTGACGTGATGGATGTCATAATGGCTCCTTTTGATATTATTTTTGTTTCTTTTATCTAAAAAAATTATACTATTGTTCGTTGTATTTCTCTCCAAGCCATAAGGTCATTCTCAACCACTGGAATTCCAGTGGTGGGACCTAGCATTTTCAAAAAAATAAAACTTAATGCTTGCAGTCATATGAACACACAAGGAGGCATGCGAGGCAGAATGGGGGAGCATTTCTTCCCTCATTCCATTTTTTGGGTCTTTTTGTGTATTTTTTTGTTTTTCCTTTTTCTCTTTTCTTGAAAAATATTATTTAATTGATTAAAAAAACAGATTGTGTGTATGAGGTGGGCTCCATGATGAATACTTAATTTAATTATCTAGGAATGAGTTTCATTAATTGAAAAAATGATAGAATGTAAGTTCCACAAAAGTAGAACTTTCGCTGATGTGGCAAGCTTGAGTTTCAAAATTTGGAACTTAGGCTGAAAATGCTGTAAAATCTCTAACGTTTCTATATCTGATTATTCACTGACAAATGTAGAGCGTGAATAAATCTGATGCCTGTATAACATAGGCAACATTAAAAAATTTTAAGATAATATGCAACTGTAAATTGGAAAAACTTTCTATAAAATGCAGTGTATTCCCACTAAAATTTTTATACCAAGATATACACCTCAACTAAAAAATTTTCTTCCAGACCAACTATTGCATTCCCCAGCTCCATCATGAACAAACTATGATTATTGTAAGTTTTTATCTAAATATTTGTCTTCATTATTTTTATAACGTAACAAAGAATTAGTTTATCTTTTTATTAGCAATTTTGATCTTTCTTTTGATTCCCATTCCACATTGTTTTTTATTAATGTTGTAGCATCTATTTCTCACCCAACAAAAAAAAAGATCTAAGTCTATATATTTGTTGGAGTGGTAGTAATTTTTCTTTTTCAAACAATGGATCTAAGTAATCTTTCAAATTGGGAAGATAATGCCCCAAGCTCAGAAAATTTTCAAAGAACTCAATTTTTTTTAAAATCCCACCAATGCTCGAATTCCCGAAAATATCCTAAATTTTCCAAGGTGGAGATATTTTGAAAAATCTTATAATTTTGAAAGAAGACATCATACTTAAGCTCTCAAAAATATCCAAATTCGCCACGTACTTTTTGCAAATTCCTCATATTTCGAAAATTTGGATGAAATCCATCATTTGGTTGGTGATACGAGCTTACTGAGGAATTTGCAAAAGTATGTGGCGAATTTTGGATATTTTCGAAAGCTTGTGCACGATTTCGTATGTTAAAATTTTAGGCTTTGTTTGGACCTTGGAAAATATAGTGGAAAGAAAAAAAATTGGAAAAATTACTTTTTTTCTTGTGTTTGGTTTAGAGAAAATCACAAAGAAAAAAAATATGGAGGAAAGTTACGTGGAAAAATTGTTAGAAACAAGTGATAAAATTTTCCTCATAAAATTGTGAGGAAAGTTTGAGGAAAATTTCTAATCTTCTCCAACCTCACGTTGCTTAGATGATTTCAACATGATTCAAGCAGTTCATCAACATTCAAATTTTTCATCCAAATTTTTGTATTTTTTCCTTAACCCAAACAAGAGAAAAAAAACTCATTTTCTTTATACTTTTTTTTCCTTTACATTTTTTTTCCTTCAACTTTTCTTTCCATCAAATTTTCTAAGGACCAAACGGAGCCTTAAGAATTTTTGGAATATCCATCCTGGACAATTTCGGATATTTTTGGGGTTCAAATATTGGTGGGATTTTGAAAATTTTGAGTTCATGGAAATTTTATGAACTGGGGGAATTATCTTCCCAATTTGGAAATTGTTTAGATCCATTTTTTGAAAAAGAAAAATTATTTCCGATCCAAGAAATATATGTAGACCTTAGAACCTTTTTCTAGGTGAGAAATGGATACTGCTACATTGATAAAAACTAATGTTGAGCGAGACTCAAAAGAAAGATCACAATTGCTTATTAAAAAAATAAAGTAACTATTTATTACGTTACTAAAATACTAAAGGTAAATATTTAGATAAACACTTACCTTACTTAGGGCGTGTTCGGCAACAGCATTTTGGGTAGCGTTTGGCGTTTTGACTAAGTCAATACACTTATCACATAAGTTTTAGTGCTCGGTAACGTAGTGTTTTGATTAACATTTCAAGTAGCGTTCAGCGTTTTTGAAAAGCTAATAGTAGTAACGTTTTATATTCAAAAGTAGCGTTTCATATTTTTTTTACCAAAAATTACCCTTTGGAAATTTTATCTTTGGAAATTATCTATATCCTTTTGTGTCAATTTACATTAATCAGCTAATCCAACAGGTAAATTTACCGAACACATTTTATTCAACTGCTATTCTAAATAGCTATCCGCTAACAGCTAAATTAGAAACGGTATCCGCTACCTGAACAGCTATCCGCTACCTAAACCCCTATCCGCTACTTGAACCGCTAATTTTGCCGAACAGAGCCCAATAATTTGCTCAAGATGCAGCTGAGGAATGCAAAATAGGATGAAAAAGTTTTCGTTGAGCTGTAGAACGTATGGCTGGCAAAAAAATTTGTATCTGTCTAGAACCCACAAAATTTGCCTCAGTGGATATGGATATGGATGGTGAAAATGAATAAAAAATAGACATTGACAGATATTGCTAGGATGAGTATGGATATGGATATGGGTCCTACATGTCTCATACCCGTTTTATTAATACTCGCCCCGTACCAACCTCATATCCGCCCATATAAGACTCACACCCATTTGTTTAAAGTTCTAATTTGTTGCTTATACTTGGATATTTTGCTAGTTGTTTTGGTTATATGATATTCAAGATTTCGGTGAGATATTTTATTATAAACTGTGATTGTCAATAACTAATTTATTGCTTTGATTAGCAAACTTTTATTCGTATTCGACATGATATGATATGTTGTTAGAAACTTGGGATTAATGTGAAATATTGGTCATTAGATGTCGAATATAGGTACAAAATTGGTTTAATTCTTTTTTGTTTATATGTGCCCGAATAAAACCCACATATAAGCTATACCTATGGTATGGGCATGGGTATAATTTTATAACACACGATGAATATGGATATGGGTATGAATATTAATTTTGAAAATGAATAAAGGTGACGGTACGGCTAAATGCAGCCATTACCAACCCTAGTAGAATGTTGTTATAAAATTATAGTGTGAATACTCTGCATTTTATAGAAAATTATTCCAATTTACCGTTGACTATTATTTTTAAAAGATTTTGACGTTGCCTATGCTATATAGGTATCATATTTTATTTGCCCTTTGTGTTTCTCCGTGAATAAATAGATATAGAGACGTCAGAGACTTTATGAGTTGGAGTGAAATAACATGAACAACAGTGTATTTCTTTAGATAAGACCATTACCAGTGGTGCGTCAATTTTTTAGCCTACTAGTGGGGGCTTATCCCTGCCACATCAACTTTTGACCCAATTTTTTGGATCAAGATCTTCACTCTCTCAATTGAAAGACTCACTTCTTTGACTTACTAAATAAAATAATACCTATGGATCTACTCTACAATACACAACTTTATTTTTAGAATTAAAAAAAGAAAAACTAATTAAAAACATTAAAAAAAAAACAAGTGAAGGGCCCGATAGCCTCCTCACGAACCTCACCTTTTCAAGCCTCCTTGTGAGGGACGGGCTACGAGGCGCCCGTTGGAACCAAACACTTGCCTCACTCGCATTTGTCTCTCTTCCTTTTCCTTCGCGAGGAAAGCGTTGGGAATGGCCTAAAAGAAACAAAAAGAATATCAACATGAGCGATGGTGATATCCATCACATCACATTTTAGGTTTAGAAAATTGTACTTGTTAAAAGTGATTATTTTACAACAAAATCATTCGCTCTCGAAAAAATAAAAGCAATAATTAAGAGCAAAATTAAAAATTGAAGAGCTAGGGGAGAGAAAGCTTAAGACTTAATTTTATTTTCTATGATACAAGCGCTCTTAGCCTTCGGCTTCGCCGATAAACGAGACCCTCATATCAATGTGCGACTTGCGCAACAACAACATTTGTGGGAGACTCTGGAATGAGACATCTTTAAAAAAAAACAAAAGAAAAGAAGAAAAAGAAAAGGCAAATGAGCATGTTATATTGTTATTGACAAATTACAAATAAATACTTGAAAATAAGAATTAGGTTAGTAGGTCATATAATACCAAAGAAAAGATAAACAAAATATAGATAATAAAGGTATAATCTATTTTTTTCTGAAATTTCTTTGTCTTTAATTATTTATCGCTTTTGATCAAATACGATAGGAAAATATTTGACTTATTTATTTAAGTAAGTTATATCACATTTTTGTTTATTTTGAGGTATTGTTTTCTTACTTTTAACTTAGGGATAGATACAAAATCAATACAATAAGTTTGGTGTTCAAAAAGTTAAAGTGAGAGGACTTCGATATTAGCATACCTACAAATAGTGAATTAATATTGAAATATGTTTGTAAATGTAAATAGCTTTAAGTTGAAAATAATTAGAAGAAACTGGAAGGAGTTGAAAGAAATTGGAAAAAGTTGAAAGGATTTGAATTTTAGAATTCTACTCCAAAATAACAAGCCTTTGAATTTTTCTATATGAGTAATCTATATTATAATCTTTTTTTTTTCAAACGAACACTTTCATCACATTGAATCCTGCTTAAATAAACCCCCTAGAATTGGTTCCCTCCATTTTTCTTAACATTTAATTTTAAAATTTGACATCTCCTTTAAAAAAATCAATATAGTGCACAATATCTTAATTAAGCTAATATTAAATGAAGAAAAGTATTATTTGCATATATTACACACTTTTCGGAATGGTCAATAGGATCTCATTTGCCAATCACATTAATTGAAAATTGTTTGTCATTTTTAAGTAACGTCGCTAAATTTCTTTCATTTTTCCATAATTCAAAATTTAAGTCCTAATCAAAATAGGCAATAACATCAAATCCTATCTAAATTGACCTTTGCGCCTCATTCACTCACATACACACAAAAAGAAAAACACTT
Source organism: Selenicereus undatus (assembly GCA_017589665.1). Lineage (NCBI taxonomy): Eukaryota > Viridiplantae > Streptophyta > Magnoliopsida > Caryophyllales > Cactaceae > Selenicereus > Selenicereus undatus. The sequence continues at coordinate 10,078,791 of JACYFF010031954.1, read as the reverse complement.
TCCCCTAAGCCAGAGGTCATATTATATATGTGAACAGTCAACAACGTGCTTGCAAACAACTCAAATTCATATCAAAATTTAGATCTCACATTTAAATTTTATCTCTCTACTTCTTATTCCCTTAGATCACATGCCTTCATTCCAGCCTATTGAATTAAGTTACCATTCCATTAGTATAATTCCATGGTTATTAAATCAATCCACCCATGCCCCACACTCTGACCCCCTTCTCCTCGCTTCCTGTAGCTAACTGCGCCTTTCACGTGTCCTCCTTCAGCATCACTCACTTTAGAAATTTTGGTGTTGTGATTTTAATAAATGTTTAGGGTTAATGTTTCCAAATGTTGTTACTTTGTTTCAAGCTAGGAAGTTGTTCCATAAAGACTGCATTAATCTTGATAAGCAATGCTAGTGGACCCTTATCAAGTTGCTATTTTCTTGATGCTTTCCATTTTCCCCTAGGGATGGTAACAGGGTGAGTTGGGGATGGGGGGCATATTCTCCGTCCCTGTCCCCGCTCAACGCCCTGCCCCCCGTCCCCGCCCCGTTCCCCGTTGCGGGGGAAAAAAATCTCTCTGTCTCCATCCCTAGCGGGAATTCAATCTTCGACGGGGTCTCAACGGAGATTTTTGTTCATAAATTTTTGTTCTCATATGTAAAAACTATATTATAAGTTGAATCTTGGATGAAAGGCCAAGTTGCCCCGCAGACGTAATTCAATTAATTGCACAAAGCCCTTGTAAGTTCCATGCGACGCAAGTTTAACAAATTTCATCAAAGTTTATAATTCAACCCAAGTTAAAGTTTAACAAGTCCACGCAACATAACCAAACCAAAATCTAGAAGTCAAACACAACCCAATTAAAGTCTAAGAAGAAAAATAGGGATTATATATCTAGGGTTTTTCCAAGTAAAATTACCTATCTAACTTTACTCTTATGTTTATAAATAAAGGATTTATATACAATTTTAATTATAAATTGGGACGGGAATGAGTTTTTTCCCCCAATCGGAACGGGGAAGTGGGGATGGGGACGAGGATTTTTCCTCGGTGGGTAAGCGGGGACGGGGACATGATAAAATTTCTCTCCGTCCCTTTCCCTATCCCCACAAGGGGATTGAATCGCGTCCCCATCCCTGTCCCCGCCCCCATTGGGGACGGGGATTTTTCCCCAATGCGGGGCAGGGTTCCGGCTCCCCGCCCCACTGCCATCCCTATTTCTCCCCTTGTTTTTTTTTCTCCTTTGTTTTTAGCAGTTATCTTTTTCAAGAGGTAAGTATTCCCCGCCTCACTGCCATCCCTATTTCTACCCCCTTTTTTTTCTTCTTTGTTTTTAGCGGTTATCTTTTTCAAGAGGTAAGTAAGGGACATTAATGGTTTTAATGTTTCCCAAAAAAAGGTAACTACTTAGCCAAACGAAAGATTTTCATGGGAAATATTGTAGTTATTTTTATAAAATAAGGGATATTGGTTTTGGATCAAAAGGGGTATTAAAAAAAATATATTGGTCACTATAACATTTTTGTTTATTCTAATATATTGATCACAAACTTTTCATCTAAAACTTACCTTAAGTATAAATACCAAATTCTATATTTATTGTTTACAAAACTAATTACTTCAAAAAAAAATTATTTGAAAGAAGAAAAAAAATCTACGCCAAAGATTGACTCGCTAAGAATCACTGCCTCATGCTTAATGGAGCACTTCCATGGCTTGGATCATGGTCCAAAAGGAAGGCTCATGATACAAAATATCATCTACACCAGTGATCCACACGATTGGTCCCGCGGTCCAACTCCCTACGGTGATCCACTCACAATTTTCTTTTCTCTTTTCGTTGGACAAGCACATCAATGAACAGTATAAAATAAAAGGCTAAAACTAATTAAATATATTTAAATGTGGATTCATCAGTAATATTTTATTTGGTAATTTAAGTTGATGATTCATTTAAAATAGAAGAAAAAAAAAGTTGAATTACAAGGGCCTGTTCTTTTCGTGGGTGAATCCATATTTATCCACTTCAACATACTTTAACCCACTTCAATCTATTTCAACCTACTTCAACCCACTTGAAAAAAAAATTCTAATTTCAACCCAATTCAACCTATCTCAACCTACTTCAACCAACTTCAATCCACCCCCTTCATAATTTTAATAATTTGTAAAGTATCATGTGAGATGTAGGACCTGTTGTTTTCATGGGTAAATTGGGTGGGTAAAAGGGTGAAGTAGGTTGAAGTAGGTTAAGGTGGGTTGAGGTGGGTTGAAGTTGGTATTTTTTTTTGAGGTGGGTTGAAATAGGTTGAACTATATTGAAGTGCATTGATGTAGGTTGAAATGCATTGAAGTTGGCATATTTTTTATGTGGTGGGTTGAAGTGGGTTAAAATAATGAGAATGTAATTCATGTGTGATAATTTATGAAGTTATCAAAATTTTGTGAAATTTTTGTTTATTTTTTCTTATTTTTTAGTTTTTATATTTTGTTAATTTTTTATTTTTTATTTTTTTAATTTCTTTTTTTTAATTTTTAATTTTTAATTTTTAATTTTTAATTTTAATTTTTTAATTTCTTATTTTTAATTTTTTCTAATTTTATAATTTTTTAATTTTAATTTTTGATTTTTTACTTTTTACTTTTTGATTTTTTATTTTTCCATGATTTTATGTTTTTTATGTTTTTATTTATTCATTTCTTATTTCTTATTTCTTATTTTCAATTTTTAATGTTTAATTTTTATTTTTTTATTTTTTCATGTTTCATGTTTTATGTTTTATTTTTTATTTTTTTATTTTTTTATGTTTTTTATTTGTTTAGCTGTTTACGTTTTTATTTTTTTATTTCTTATTTCCTATTTTTTATATTTTATATTTTACATTTTAATTTTAATTTTTAATTTTTAATTTTTTATTTCTTATTTCGTATTATTTTATGTTTTTATTTTTTATTTCTTATTTCTTATTTCTTTTTTTATTTTTTATTTTTTATTTTTTGGAATTTAAAATAAACAAAAAACAAACAAAAGCTAAAAAAATAAAAAATGAAATATAAAAAATTAAAAATTTTAAAAAATAAAAAATAAAAAATAAAAAATAAGAAATAAAAAAATATGAAATAAGAAATAAAAATTAAAAATTTAAAAATTAAAATTAAAATGTAAAAAACAATTGAAATAAAAAATGAAAATATAAAATATAAATACGTAAAAATAGAAAAAAATAAAAATAAAATATAAAATATAAAAACATGAAAAATAAAAAATAAAAAATAAAAAATAAAAATGTAATCAATAAGAAATAAGAAATAGAAAAATAAAAACACAAAAACATAAAATCATAGAAAATTAATAAAAAATAAAAAATAAAAAATAAAGAACTAAAAAACTAAAAAAATAAACAGTACACAGTAAAAAATAAAAAATAAAAAATAAAAATAAAATTTTAAAAAAAAACCTAAAAAATACGAAAGAAAAAATAAAATTAAAAATTAAAAAATTAAAAATAAGAAATGAAAAAAATAAAAAATAAAAATAAAAAATAAAAAATAAAAAATAAAAAATATAAAAATAAAGAATCAATAAATAAATTAAATTAAATGTAAAAAATGAAAAAAAAAACATAAAACATAAAAAGTAAAAAGTAAAAACTAATAAATAAAAAATAAATGCATAAAAAAATACAAATGAAAAAATAACAAAAAGAAAATTAAGAAATAAGAAAAGGAAATAAAAAACTATAAAATAAGAAATTTAAAAAATTAAAAATTAAAAATTAAAAATTAACTATTGACAATTAGCAATTAAAAAAGTAAAAAAATAAAAAAATAAAAAAAAATAAAAATGAGGAATAAAAAATAAAAGATGAGAAATTAAAAAAAAATAATTTAAAATTAAAAATAAAAAACATAAAAAGTAAAAAGTGAGAAATAAGAAATTAAAAAAAAAAAAAAATAAAAAAAAAATGAAAAAAAAATAAAAAAAAAATTTTAAAAAAAATTAAAAATAAAAATAAAAATAAGAAATAAGAAATAAGAAATAAAAAAAAATAAAGAATAAAAAATAAAAAAATGAAAAATGAAAAATGAAAAAAAAGTAAAAATTTTAAAAAAAAAAGAATAAACAAAAGTTCACAAAATTTCGATAACTTCATAACTTATCGCACATTAATTAAATTTTCATTATTTTAACCCACCACATAAAAAATATACCAACTTCAACTATCTTCAACCAACATCAACTCACTTCAAAAAAAATTACCAATTTTAATATATTTCAACCCACTTTAAAAAAAAATATCAACTTTAACATACTTCAATCCACCTCAACCTTCTTTATTCTTTTACCCATCTAATTTATCAATAAAAAAAATAGGTCCTAAAATAATATAAAAAATATAAGCTACTAGTTATGATCTAAAAATGTAGATCATTATTGCAAGTGGCCTTAGGTTGAAACTTAAAAAATGTAGCGATAGGGCCGAGGGAAATGGCTTCTTTGCCCGAGGAGCCAGCCTGTCTGAGCCCAAACACCAAACTGTCAATTGACCGGAGTTCAGCACTTCAGCTAGTTAGCACGTATAGGTTGGCTGCTTCCCAAAAATCCCAATATTATTGAATTCATCTCCACCCTCAAACCCAAATCCCCAACTCTCAATCTCTCTCCTCTTTAGCCCTTGCAAAGAAACAAACAAAACAAGAAATCAATTCTCCATTGTCGAATCTCTCAGATCAGATCCAATCTCTGCACCAATCAAACATGTCTTCCACCTTCAATGGCGATGAGACTGCTCCTTTCTTCGGTTTCCTCGGCGCCGCTGCCGCCCTCGTCTTCTCCTGTGCGTAAACCCTGATTGAACTTTGCTTCTGTATGTTCAATTGTGCGTTTGGATTTGAATTCGGGGTTTATTGATGCCGATCTAGGGTTAATTTGGGAGATTTTGTTGATTTTGGTTGTTTTTGGTTGTTTTTGTTGCAGGTATGGGAGCGGCGTATGGAACGGCGAAAAGTGGCGTAGGAGTGGCGTCGATGGGAGTGATGAGGCCGGAATTGGTGATGAAATCGATTGTTCCGGTCGTTATGGCTGGTGTTTTGGGTATTTATGGTTTGATTATTGCTGTGATTATCAGTACTGGGATTAACCCTAAGGCCAAATCTTACTACCTTTTTGATGGATATGCTCATCTTTCATCTGGTCTTGCTTGTGGTCTCGCTGGTCTCTCCGCCGGCATGGCTATTGGCATCGTCGGTGATGCTGGTGTCAGGTCTTACTCTCTCTTCCCTTATCGTTCATCTCTTTAGCGTCTGGTTATGTTGAGATTATCGCAACTTAATTTTTAATGATTTTCAGCTACTTATGCCTAATTAATTGCTAATTACGTCAAGTTGGATCTTTTATTGTTAACCTGATCTTGTGTTTTTGTATGATATATGGAAAATATGGTATGATATTCTTATGCTGCCTGTTCTTGTGTTTGCTTTCCCGTTTTTTCAGTTGAATTTGCTGCATTACATTGCTAATTTTGCATGTGACTGAATTTTCGTTATTGCATTTTTATTATGTATATTTTCGTTATTGGAATCATCTTATGCCCAATCCGGCGCACATCTGGAAACTGCTGCCCCTGTTTTTCTTTTTTTTCTTTGTTTTTTTTTTCTTTTTTAGCATCATCATAGAGTATTTTCCATGAGATCAATGCTGCCAGGAAATGGTTGCCATTGTACATAGCCGTAGAATTTATCGGTGTCCTTGGTTCCTCGAATATGATGGAAGGATGTCAGTGTTTGTGTCTCATATTAACTTGTATCTGCATCAATATCCCAGTGCATATAGGAGTTTGGAGTTTTATGTATTTGTTGTTGGATTATTAGTTGCACAAATCACTGTGTCTTATGGGTCACCTGGGAACCCTTCCGGAGTTCCTGAACATTCTAGACTGTTCATGTGGAAAGCTGGGTTTTAGAATTTCTTGTGTTGAAATTGAGAGGTTTTCCTTGTACTGGCATCATTATGTCCAGGCATGGTTAAAAGGCTTGGGGTCCTTTCTACCATTTTTCCTTTTTTTTTGAAAGGCGTTGTTTACTGCCTTCCTATTATTTCTTGCTCTTCTAAATTTGCCACTTCCACCTTTACAAAAATGTTTTGTGAGGGTATATCAATAGCCAGCTCTTTGAGACTCGTCATATCGGGGTAAGCTAGTTTATATGGTGATCTTCTATACTCCACTATAGGCAAATTTACCCTTCTTCTGTATGGCTCTGGTGATTGTCGCCTTTGTGTGGTACCTGTGGTGGGTCAGACGCTCAACGCCGTGGACATTATGCATCATCTCCATGATTATTGCATACTTCAAAAAGTGTCACTGTTTTCCAAATAGATTTTTGCTTATAACGCTCCCCTCCATAAACTTATTAAAAATTCATCGGTGTTAGGAATTTTTGTTTGATTGCTCAGAAATTTGTAGGGAGCTCTGTAATTGTAGCTTAGATTAAAAAAGCTCGAGGCGCACAAAAGCGCAAAGGGTCCTAGGACCCGGGGTGCGGGCTTCGAGGCGAAGGCGCGGACTTTTTGGACATTAGGCACACTTTTACTCAAAAATGATTAAAAATTATTTCAAAACCATATTTTGATAAATAAGTTAGATGATAGTGTTAAACAAGTGATTGGATAGCACACCTAGGGGTGACAATTTGCTGAAATCCAAACAAGGATGACAAAATAGCATTTTGTTTTATGAGAATAATTTATTAACTTGCCCTTTTCTTTTTTTCTTTTAATTTTGGTTGAGTTTCTTTTTTTTTCTTTTCTTATTTGTAATTTCTACTGTTCTTCATTAGTATAGTAAGTTATTTGAGATTCATTTATTTCCCTGTTAGGTTGATACCATATAGTATATTCAAAAGTTAATTCTAGTAAAACAATGTTATCTTTTATTAAAGTTATAGTTATAGGATGAACACTTTCAGATAATGTTGAAAGGTAAGTTAATATAGCCTTATAATGATTTAGCAGTTTTTGTCTTATACTTCTAGGTGTTAAATTGAAACACTATAAAAAAATCTCATGCTTGATCTTTTTTTTAATGTTTTAAGTTAGGTAGATTAAAATTTTGTCCAAGAAGATAGTCTCCTTCTCTATTTGATTTTGAGTTTGATTGTAGTTTATTTTTTAGATAACTCATGTTTAAGTTAAAGATAATTTAGTGAATGGATAGTAATTAATTGAGTAGATAGTGATTAATTAAGTTAGTGGATATGCTCTGATATCATTTAAGAGTTAGATTTCGAGTGGTTTTTATAGAAAAATCAATTAAACCATTTTTTAGAGCTTTTGAAGTTCTGCAGATTGACAGACAAAGATTTCAAGATGGTATTCGGATACTAAGCTAGCAAAATGAAATTCTGAACAGTATGCCATACAATCTTTCGAAACAAAATTAAGTTAGAGAAACTATACCTTCAAGAGTTCAATCGGTTTTACTCTTTCGACCGCTTCTTATTCTTCCGTTATGCGAATTACTACTTTTTTTCAGACATCTTTCACTCTTGATAATATTCTCTATCTAATTAAGATTGTAAGAAAAATTGTTAGACACAAGTTTAAAGAAAGATTTATTTATTTTATTTCTAGTTGTTCTTCTTTCCCAAAAAGAAGAAATTAGAATATCTTCATAAAAGGACATTTTTACAAAGGAAATCGTGAGATTGGTAAATTCTACTTTGTTCTGATTTCTAGGTCCTTATTTATAGGGGAAGGGGAGTGCACTTTGACATTAGCGCCCACATCATATGGATAAGATTTCAAAAAGATATGATTACAATCACATGATAAAGTTCATTGTTCTTGATAGAGTTTCATATCTCTTTTGTCTTCTTGTGTTCGACATTATTTATTTGCCTAGTATGATTTGTGCTTTGGCATTTTCTTTCTCTGATTGATAAAGTTAAGCAAATTTCGTTCGCACAGTTGGGCTTTCGTGAAAGTTCTTGGGCTTCGGTTCATAGTTAAAGGCAAAAAGTCTGTTATCAATAGAGACATGCTCGACAACTTCCTTAGTTATAAGGATCAAGTTGTTTTTATAGTATAATGTTTTTGTTTTTTTACTCGTTAGCCGTTCACTCTGGCATTTGATGGCGAATGCTCTAGTAGATCTTTTGTAGTTGATTCATGATTTGTCAAAAGCAGGAGCCTTGAATTGTTTGTTCTTTTCGGCTTGAATAGTTATTTTGGGAGTGATGTTGATTTTCACTGGATGAATTGAAGGCTAAGTTGTTAGCCCAAAGACCATTTGTTCAACATACTAGCATCAGAACTATTGACAAATCGTCAGATATGTTCTATAAGAACTATTACGATGCAACCATGCCTACCTACTAGAAAATTTATGAACTTCCTGAACTCTATTATAATCCTAGGGATTTTATATTTTCTAGAATTCTTGCTTTTAATAAAGGAAGCCCTGAACTCAGCTTTGAACTCTTTACCTATGGGTGTTTGAACTTTCTTTATCTGAATTTAAGTCTGATCGAATTACAAAAATTTTCAGAAGACTTCAAGAGAGCAATTAAGAACTTCAGTATAAACTATGTATGCCGCCGTTTCTTCTCAATCTCCCTAAGAAAGATGATGAAACTATTGATGAAGCTATTCATATAGTGAAAATCAGCAACATTACTCCCAAAACAACTATTCAAGCCAAAAAGACCAAACACTTCAAGACTCCTACTTTTGACAAATTATGGATCAATTATAAAAGATCTAGTGGAATATTAGCCATCAAATGACAGAGTGAACGGCTAATGAGTAAAGGAGTAAGAACATTATACTATGAAAACAACTTGATCTTTATCACTACAGAAGGTGTTGAGCATGTCTCTATTGATGACAGACTTTTTGACTTTAGCTATGAACTGTAGCCCAAGAACTTTCGCGGAATCCCAGCTATGCGAATGAAATTTGCTGAACTTTATCAATATGAGAAAGAAAAGGCCAAAATACAAATCATGCCTGATAAATAAATAATGTAGGGAACAAGAAGACAAAAGAGATATGAAACTCAATCAAGAACAGTGAACTTTATCATTGTAATCATATCTTTTTGAAATCTTATCCCTATGATGTGAGCGTTGATGTGAAAGCGCATTTTCTTCCCCTATAAATAAGGGCTTAGAAATCAGAGGAAGGTAGAGTTTGCCAATCCCACGATTTCCTTTGTAAAAATATTCTTGTATGAAGATGTTCTAATTTTTTCTTTCTGGGAAAGGAGAGCAACTAACAATGAAATAAAAAAATCTTTCTTTAAACTTGTGTCAAACAATTTTTCTTACAATTTTAATTAGAGAGACAATATTAGCAAGAGTGAAAGACGTCTGAAAAAAAGTATGTAATTCTCGTAACGGAGGGGGAGTAAAACGCGGTCGAAAGAGTAAGACGGATTGAACTGTTAAAGGTATAATTTTTCTAACTTAATTTTGTTTTGAAAGATTGTATGGCATACTGTTTAGAATTTCATTTTGCTAGTTTAGCGTCCGGGTGCCACCTTAAAATCTTTGCTTGTCAATTTGATGAACTTCAAAAGCTCTAAAAAATGGTTTCATCGCTCTTCCTATAAAAACCACTTGAAATCTCACTCTTAAATGGTATCAAAGCCTATCTACTCACTTAATTAATTACTATCTACTTAATTAATTACTATCCATTCGCTAAATTATCTTTAACTTAAACATGAATTATCTAAGAAATTAACTACAATCAAACTCAAAATTAAATAGAGAAGGAGACTATCTTGCTGGACAAAGTTTTAATCTAGCTAACTTAAAACGTTATACACAAGATCAAGCATGAGATTTTTTTACGGTCTTTCGATGTAACGCCTAGAAGTATAAGATAAAATTTGCTAAATCATTATAAGACTAGATTAACTTACCTTTCAACATTATCTGAAAGTGTTAATCCTATAACTATAAATTTAATAAAAGATAACATTGCTTTACTAGAATTAACTTTTGAATGTAATATATGGTATCAACCTAACAGGGAGATAAATGAATCTCAAATAACTTACTATATTGATGAAGAACAGTAGAAATTACAAATAAGGAAATAAAAAAGAAACTCAACCAAAATTAAAAGGAAAAGAGAAAAAGTTAGTTTAGTAAATTATTCTCATAAAACAAAATGCTATTTTGTCATTGTTGTTCGGATTTTGGCAAATTGCCACCCCTAATAACACCGAACTATACTATAATATCTTATATTGGATCTATCATTTTTGAAGGCATTGTAGGAAGGAGAGGGGGGGGGGGGAAAAAGGAAATAATATTTGACAGTATATTGGGACGGAACAAATGTATATCGTTTAATCTTTCTTTCCATATTATTGGTAGCACTATATTTCCCATTTAGAGAGAGGGAGAGATCGGCCGTCGAAAAAGTATGAGAAAAGATCGGTTAATTCTGTCTTTATTAGAACACTATACAAGCCTTTAACTATAGCTCAACCCTCCATCCGAAAATTAAGGTTTCTAAATTAGTGTTCTTCAGTCTAGTCTGTACTCGAAGCAATTGCATGCAATTTGATAAAGGTTTCTGTCCAAACTTGAATAATCTAGCAAATGTAAGTGTCAATCTAAATGTATTTGTGTTTTTCCATGGTGTGTGCTCTCTTTTAGCTCTTTCCCATGATTTTTTTCCCATAAAGCGCAGGCTTGGGTCATTTTGAGCCTCAGTCTGAAGCGCAAAAGAGCGCGGGCTTCTATGGGCTTAAAGAATGGGGTGGGCTTAGCCCCTTGCAAAGCGCAAGAGGTTGGGCTTCGGGCTTTTGTGAGCCTAGGTGCGCCCGGGGCTTGTTTTTTTTAAACATAGAATTGTAGTAGAGCTCTGAAACTTTGGGGGGCTCTAAAGCTTGGTAATTTCTTATTGTAAGGCTTTGTACCTTCTTTTGTACTTGTTGCTCTTATAAATATGCAGTGAGGGAGCTCTGGCATCATTAATGAAGCCTCAAAACTTTCTAAATGATTTGTTTGGAAATTGTAAGAATGTGTTCTTCTCTTCGTTGGATGTCATCATCTTGGTAACAGCTTGTTGTTTTCTTATCTGAATGTCATTTGGAATCATGTGGTTCTTCTGCTGTTCATTTTGTTTTCTTTATCGGGTAGCTAACATCCTGCTGAAATAATTTTCTCTAAAATCCACATGGCGTCATTTTGCTTTCTATATGAATTTGTTCGGAGTTCTGTAGTAGTTCTTCTTTGACAACTGTTTCGTTCATTTCTGCTTTTATTCTCTTGGCCTGCTTATCTGATGGGATTGGTGCTTTTCCCAGAGCCAATGCTCAGCAGCCAAAGCTTTTTGTTGGAATGATCCTTATCCTCATTTTCGCTGAAGCTTTGGCTTTGTACGGTCTTATCGTTGGTATCATCCTCTCCTCTCGTGCTGGCCAGTCAAGAGCTGACTAGAGAATGTGTCTTCGTGATGTTTGCGTGTTTTTCATCGCCAATGCTGCAGATGTACTTTCTTTTTCTTTCCCTGCTGGAACTCTGGAAGTTATCTTTGCTCCGGAACTGTTCCCTCTTTGTGCATTGAGTATCGTCTGTCATCGTTTTGCCTCAAGGTGATTGGTAGTTTGGGCATGAACTTGTAGAATTATTATTAGGTAGTGACGCTAAATAAAATGATGCTGTATCATTATTTCCATTTTGTCAGGCTCCTGTTTGTGGAGATTCAGTTTGTGCTTCCTGTAACAGTATGATAGATTCATTTGATACTGCATATTCTTTTGGATTTTTGAATTTCAATCTCAAATGGTGCCTGAGCCTCCTGTTTATTTAATTGTCGTGGGTGCTTTCAGATCATTCTGTTGAAAGTGTGGGAATTGATCAATTTATTAATGTGTAACCTGTATGGCTTTATAGAAGTGGTGGCTGTTGTATTTGTGATGGTTGCTGGGTGTATGAGTTTTGCATCATCGTTTTCTCGGTGCCTGCACTGAAATTTTCCCATCATATTTAGAAGTCTCTTGATAAGGTATGCATCAGGTATCATCTAATCTTCTTATCTATGATGGATGATAGGGCTGATTCTTTGGCTGATCTCATCCTTGCCATCATATAAATTTCGTATCTCGTGTTTTTAAAATTTGAGGTAGGCGTTTACCGTGGCCAGGGAGGGGAACCCTTACCCCTCCTATCTCAATTTTTGTTCACCTCGAGGAGTGAGCTATTGCTAGTGGCTGGAAACATCAGTCAGTTTCGTTCTCGTTTCAAGTCTGCTGGTCTACAACCTTTGTGTAAGCCCAATCAATTATGGTGCTCCTCTCCTGCTTAAACCTGGAAGGCATTCTCTTGGCAATTTCGAACCTACATTCGTTGTTTGGTGCAGAATGAAATACTCGCGAAACGCTCTCTTATTCAATAGCAAACCATAAGACGAACATTCACCAACTACTCCTCCCAAGCAGTAAATCAGATTCTTCAACCGTTGTACTCCCTCCACCTCACCAACTACTCCTCTTAAGCAGTAAAGGCTTAGAAGATAGATTGTAGTTCTCAGTTCTCTCCATGCCCTTAGGCAGGAAAGGAGCAAGAGAATGTTCTAAGGCATTGCCACCAGTTCAAAGTCTTTGAGTGATCACTTGGGATCTGTCTTGAAAGACAGATCTATCTTGCATTGTCGATTCAAAAGGGAGAGCTACCTACATTTGGAATCTTAAAGCCTGACTGTGGTTTTCTTGAACAGCCTTACTAGAAGATGGCTTAAATCTTAAAATTTTCCTTAAATTCTGGGATTATATCATTCGCTTAAATTTACTAATAACAAAATTACAAACTTTAAAGAAATAAAAACTTCTTTTCCTTCCTCTCCCTATATTGACCTCCCTTTCCTAATTTCTTTTATAAAATTTGAAAGGTGTCTCAATTTAACATGGCAAATTTAAAGTTCATGTCTAAATGTAAACTGTAAGGCCCTATTCTTTTCATGGGTCAATTCTAAAATACCGACTTCAACTCACTTCCATTATTTTAACTAAATTCAATTTATCACATAAAAAAAAAATTCAACCCACTTCAACCTACTCCAATCTACTTTAACCCACCTCAATTTACTTCACTTTTTTACCCATTCCAATTTACCTACGAAAAGAACATGCTCTAAAAATGCCACTTTTCTAGATACTTTTCTTTTTTTGAGTTTTGATTTGCACGTTAAGATACTTGATTTCTTGGCATTCTTTTTTTGAGTTTTGACTTGCACGTTAAGATACTTGTCTTATGGAATTAACCTCTCTATGGGTAGAAATACCGGTAGAGGTAAGGTTGTTTACAACTGGATCTCCCCACACCCCACGAAAGCGGAACCCACACTGAGAGTTTGTTGTTGTTGCTGCTTGCAGCCCATGCCAACTTCTTCTCTGAAGTCAAAATGTGTTTAATTGTGGATTCAAAGTTAATATTCTAAATCAACTTTATTTAGCGTTGCAATATGTACTAATATGACTTTTAAAGAATAGGATTTTATTTATCCCATCAATCCAATCAATTTATCAAAATTGATCGAACAAGACATGGTTAGAGAACTTTAGAAAGTGACATGGTGAAGTCAAATCCTAATAATCTATGATATTGTTGTCTTGTAGTAATGAAACAATGAACTTTGTTGTCAAAATTAATTTCAACGAGTTTTATATTAATGTTATAGGATTGTAAGATTGAAAATTTTTTATCCCTCTAATTATTCAAATTTTTTCAATGATTAAAAAAGGCATATCATAAACTTTTTTCCTGACCTTTTAAATATCGACGCATGATATTTTGTATTTTTATTGCTTGAACCCAGCTTGGATCCACATTTAGGTTTGCCCAAACACAAAAGACAGATGCCAAATTTTTTTTTTTATCTCATCCGAATTGTAGATATTGTCTAATTTATCTAATTTAAAATTGATCAAAATCGAAATTTGTTCCACCTCTGAATATTCTTTAATAATAATACTATAGTATTCTTGTAAGTTATTCTCCAAAAAAAAAGAGGCAAAACTTTACATATTAAAATTTGTAAAACAACTGTAAGGGTTTAACTTAGCCATTTGGGCAACTGTATTCTGCTCCCAATTTTGTGATTACAAACCCTAATCAAGAGTAACAAAGGTGCGAACGAGGAGTAGCAATTTCAATTTCGCACAAGAGAGCGTCCATAGTTCGAAAAGGTCATAGGATTGAGAGAGGTGACTCACCCAACATGGCCAGTTTATCTCAATCTTCATTTTTAGATCTCTCTGAAGACCACATCTTTGTGTAGCTCTTCCTGAAAATGAGGATGATGCTAAGTTCATGGAGGATCCTAGAATCTCTATCAACCTAAATATAGCTGTCTGTTGGTTGAAATTAAAAGAATTTGAGTTGGCGAAATGTTAATATGAAGTGGTCATGAGACTTGATTTATTTAATTGCAAAGTCACTTTTGGAGAGCCCAAGCTTTGTTGAATACGGGATCAATGGAAGGTACTCGTCGAGGCCTTCGTGTAGCTATTTGATTCTACCCTAGTAATGAAGAAAAAAGAAATGAATTATGTAGGGTGGAGAAGATAGGTAAAACATCTTGTGTGAAAGAACCCATTAAGGATGGGACAGGTTGTGATAATGACACCAGAAATTCTAATGCAACATTGTAGAAGGTAACTTTTGACTCGCTGAAAATACAAAACTCGCCTATGCAGACTGCCCCCTCTACTAGTGATACCTGCCTTGTGCTCCCTAGTCTCATTGAGGTTGTTCGACAACACCATATACACAGGACATGTCACCAAACATAAAAGCCAGGTCCCGGGAATGCCTAGAGTAAGAGCATCTGCAATGCAAGACTCGCAAGCCAAGTCCCGGAGATGCCTAGAGTAAGGTGTAATTGATTCAGAGGTGGAAAGCAAGTAGTCTTTAGCTAGGCGAACCTGTAAAGGTTCCAATAATAATGATGTGATTGAGGAACTACAACAATGATACATGAATGTATGGGAAGAATTAACTGTGGAACCAAATATAAACCAAAATGGGATTAAGGAAGAGCCAAAAAACGGGGTTAGTTCATGTAGCAGTGAACACAACATGGATCTAGATGCGATGAGTACGGATTCTGAATCCACTTTTGACTGCTATGTCATACACGAAGGAGAGGGAGTCCACCAATCTTCACAAGTCTCTAGTGTTCTCCTCCAGTGGCAT
>JACYFF010031954.1:10043439-10063177 GCA_017589665.1 Selenicereus undatus | reverse complement strand
TTTGTTTGCGGCTCTTTAACTCTCTTTGATTAGTTGTGTTTTCTTGCTGGGTAATTTACTAGTTCTGTTATCAAATTTTTGTTTGTGCTTCGTAGCTGGGCCCATCCAGTGAGTACTTTGGTGTGATTTTGTTGAGCTTCCTATTAGCGTCTTCTGTCCTTTTAGTTTCATTACTTTGCTATTTCCACACTAGTTGGGGTCACCCAGTGAGCACTTTGCTTTTTCCCTACTAGTTGAGGCACGTGTTCGCTGGTAGGTGCTTTCAGCTGTATTACTCGTAGTAGGAGCTTTTGTCTATTAGTTAGTTTTTTTTAGATTTTGTTCACTTCTTATCCTGTATCTTAGTTTTTTACCAAGTAGTCCTGCTGTAATTATTTCTTTTCTGGTGGTTGGAGAGTAGCTGACCAGCTGTTTCGAGTGTCTTTTAGTTGGTAGCTTTTTAGGGTGTTCGTTGGCCGCGTAGACGTCGGCGTCTGTGGCGGGCCATGTAGCTGTCTCAGCCTGTCCTCCGGGGAGTTCTGGGGTTAGGAGGGGGTTAGGGTTGCGGAAGGTTCGCCTAGCATCCTGGAACATTGGGACCCTCACGGGTAAGTCGATAGAATTAGTTAAGTCTCTTCATAGACGTAAGGTTAGTATAGTGTGTGTCCAGGAGACGAAGTGGGTTGGGGCGAAAGTTAGAAAGATTGATGGGTTCAAGCTTTGGTACTCGGGGTCAGCCAAGGCGAAGAATGGAGTTGGCATCCTAGTCGTGAAGGATTTGGCGGACCAGGTGGTTGAAGTGAGGCGTAAGAGCGACCGGATCATGGCCATTAAGGTTTTGGTGGGTTCGGTTTTCGTGAATGTGGTGAACGCGTATGCGCCCTAGGTAGGCCTGCCGGAAGAAACTAAGAAACTCTTCTGGGAGGACCTAGATGAGGTCACCCATGAGGTACCTCAGAGCGAGAAACTGTTCATAGGAGGAGACTTTAACGGCCATATCAGTGCGGAGGCAGCAGGTTACGTTGGGGTCCACGGGGGCCTCGGTTTCGGAGAGAGGAATGCGGGAGGGGTCTCTGTGCTAGACTTTGCGGAGGCTTTTGATCTGTTGGTGGTCAACTCATTCTTCAAGAAGAAGGAGGAACACCTGGTGACCTTTAAGAGCAATTGTTGCAAGACCCAGATTGACTACTTTCTGACGAGGAAGGAAACTCGGAGATCGTGGAAGGACTGCAAAGTGATTCCAAGCGAGTTGTTGGGAACTCAACACAGGTTGCTGGTTTTAGATGCAGAGTTCAAGTATCCTAAGAGGTCGAAGAGGAGAAACGAAGAACCCAGAATTAAGTGGTGGACCCTCACAAAGGAGAAGGCAGAGTTAATAGCAGAGAGATTAGTTGAGGAGAGAGTTTGGAGGAGGGCAGAAGACGCCGACTCGATGTGGGATGCTGTGGCGGATTGCATCCGAAGATCGGCAAAGGAAACCTTAGGTCTTTCCAGGGGAGGCGGCAACAGGATGGAGGGCGCCTGGTGGTGGAACGAAGAGGTAAAAGAGAAAGTCAAGGCAAAAAAAGAGGCCTACGCAGCGTTCATCAGCAGCGGTTCGGAGGACGAGAGGGCTCATAAGAAGATCGGATACAAGATGGCCAAGAAGGTAGCCAGAAGGGCGGTGGCAGTAGCAAAGAGTCAGGCGTTTGATAGACTATACCATAAATTGGGGACGAAAGAAGGGGAAAAGGAGGTTTTTAAACTGGCTAGAGCGAGGGAGAGAAAAACTAGGGATTTGGGAGTAGTAAGGTGTATCAAGGACGAAGAGGGCAAGGTGTTGACTGAAGATGCTGAAATTAAGGAGAGATGGCATAGGTTTTTTGCTAAACTCCTCAATGGGGAAGGGGGGGGGGGAGTCGACTGTAGTAGGGGCGGAGAGTGTAGCGATCAGCGTGCGGGTGCCTTGATAACAAAGGAGGAGATTAGGGAGGCCTTAAAGAAGATGGCGAAGGGAAAGGCAGTGGGTCCGGACCAGATACCAGTGGAAGTTTGAAAGTTTATGGGGGAAGTGGGATTAGAGTGGCTCACGGAGCTTTTCAATGTTATTTTTAGGACCGCCAAGATGCCCAGAGAGTGGAGGGTCAGCACGGTCATCCCACTGTACAAAAACAAAGGGGATATCCAAGATTGTAATAACTTTAGGGGCATTAAGCTGCTCAGCCACACTATGAAGTTGTGAGAGAGGGTGATTGAGAGAAGGCTGCGAGAAGAAGTAGAGATTTCAGAAAATCAATTTGGTTTCATGCCAGGCAGGGCAACCATTGAGGCAATATACCTTCTCAGAGGGCTCATGGGCTTATTCAGGGATAGAAAGGTGGATCCCCATATGGTGTTCATTGACTTGGAGAAAGCGTATGATAGAGTGCCAAGGGAGGTATTGTGGAGGTGTTTGGAATAGAAAAGGGTGTCGCCCGCGTACATTCGTGTTATCAAGGATATGTACGAGGGAGGGCGGACAAGGGTTAGGACTCCGGGAGGGGTATCCGATGACTTTGCTGTTAGTTTGGGCCTGCATCAGGGCTCCGCTTTAAGCCCTTTTCTTTTCACATTAGTTTTGGACGATCTCACTAGAGGAATCCAGGACGAGGTGCCTTGGTGCATGCTGTTTGCAGATGACATCGTCCTTATCAATGTGACCAGGCAGGGGGTGAATGACAGGTTGGAGAGTTGGAGGCATACTCTTGAGGCCAGGGGCTTTCGGCTGAGTAGATCGAAAACGGAATACCTTCACTGTTGTTTCAGTGGAAGGATAGAAGAAGGGGGGGAAATCGTACTGGATGGGAGGGCAATACCGAAGGTCGCCAAATTCAAGTATCTGGGCTCGATCATCCATCAGAATGGGGACATTGACGAGGATATTAGCCAGTGGATTAGAGTGGACTGGCAAAAGTGGAAGTCAGCGTCAGGGGTGCTGTGTGACAAAAGAGTGCCCATGGGTCTGTAAGGTAAAGTCTATTGGATAGTAGTTAGACCGGCTATTCTCTATGGATCGGAGTGTTGGCCTCTAAAAAAGGCGCAAGTCCAAAGGTTGATGGTAGCTGAGATGAGGATGATCAGGTGGATGTGTGGTTTTACGAGATTGGATAGGATCTCGAATGGGGTAATTAGGAGCTTAGCTGGAGTGGCCCCCATAGAGGAGAAGATGAGGGAATCGAGGCTCAGATGGTTCGGCCACGTGAAGAGGAGAAGCGTGGCCGCCCCGGTGCGAAGGTGCGAGAGTATAAACCCCCCGGTGGTAAGAGAGGGAGGGGTAGGCCGAAGAAGAGCCTAGAAGAGGTGGTTAGAGAGGACCTGAGAGTTGTCGGTCTCACGGAGGACATGGCTCAAGATAGGAGTTTGTGGCGGGACATGATCAAGGTCCCTGATTGTAGGGGACCGGCTCCGTAGGTGGCAATAGCTTAGGCGGTGTGAGGTGGGGTGGGTAGGGTTTTGGTTTGCTTGTCTGCATGTTGTGCTTTCCCGAGATGTCACGGCACCAAGCGCCTCTGGTTTGTTGAGGTATGTTTCTGCTCCCCATCTCAAAGCTCTCTCCCCTTTTCCCCCTCCCCTTTTCTCTTACGTCGGTCAATGGTTTTTGCAATCGTTTTCTTTTCAAACCTTTTTCTCAAAGCTGTTTTTGTGGGTCTTATGGAATCAACCTCTCTATGGGTAGGAATACCGGTAGAGGTAAGGTTGCCTACAGCTGGATCTCCCCAGACCCCGCGAAAGCGGGACCCACATTGGAAGTTTGTTGTTGTTGTTGTTGTAACTTTTTGTAAAAACAGTGAAAAATTCACAATTTTTAAAATATTATAAGTTAATTTTTCTTTGTTTTCATTCACAACTAATTCTGGGAGTGAGGTTTCCACTTTAACGTTGAAAAAAAAAACTGTTGTACTTGTTCTTCTTTTTTCTTTTTTTTTTAAACAAAGGCTCAAATGATTCTTTTCACAGATTGCATGAATTGCAAATATAATGTACTATACATTTTACATACAGCTATTACAATTAGAGAAACTCATATTTTTTTCCATGCATCTCATGGGTATAGGAAAACAAAACAAGACCTTCTAATCATTTGATACATGTCATTCTTCCATAATTTACCATTTTTGAAAAAAATAAATTCACACTTATTATTAGAAGAACATCATGTTTTAATAATGCATTATACCAAAATCATGCATTATATTTTTAGTTCAAAAAATCATGGATTATATTAAAAAGATTCAAGCATTATATTGTCCAAGTAAATTAATTGCATAAACAATTACCGCATAATAAAGATATTTATTGAGGGAATAAGAAGATGCGGCGTTATATTATTTGAGTATGTATTCATGTAATAAAGATTCAAACTTTATAAAAAAAAATTCAGATCATATTGAGGGAATGACTATGATCTGAACCTATTGTGTATCATAATTTGAAGGGTTTTACCTCTCTTTTGGGCCCATGTAATTGCGAAATATGTTAACATAATTAAATTGATGTATGTATGCATTATAAGCTTGTACTTTTCAGTTTATCAGAAGTACTTATTATCAATATTTAGTACTTATCGGTATTGGTTAGTACTCATAAGCACCAATCAGCAGTCGTTAGTACTCATCAGCACTTAGTCATATCTCTTACACACAATTTAAGCCTTGATCAGTATTGATAGCACTCATCAGTATTGGTCAACACTTGTCAGCGCTCATTAACACTCATTAGCATGGGTCAACACTATCAACATTGATTAATAATAAGTTACTTATAACAAGTTAAAAAGAATAAACCTATATATAGACATTATAATGACACATTATATTAAACTCCCACCACCAATATTACCAAACAAGTAATGTAAAGATTCTGATCGTAAACATTATATTAACACATTATATTATATTATATTGTTATTAACACTATCAGTTTTACAAAAATATGCATTATATTGTAATAAAATATATTCCCTGACTTTTAACTGGTTTTTTTTTTTTTTTTTGTTGGAAAGGAAATAGAACAATTCATTAGATAATTTTTCAAATGGTATATACAACGTATATCTAACACACACAAATATAATCTCTAATGTCAAAATAAAATCTCAACATCAAAAATACTAACTTGAGATACATTGATAGCACGTTTCTCTAGATTGTTGTTTCTGCGTATAGTCTAGAAAAGAGATCTGCTGAAGTGGTATAATTTCCTAGTAGAAGTTGATATGCCGATTTAGTGTAGTATTCTTGGGTGAAATCTTTTTTTGGCATGGAAGACTATAGTTGAGAGACCGAAATTCGTCGAATGCTCACTTCAAAGCACACAACCAATTCATCCATGTCGCATTGAAAAAACACAGAAATAGCGAACAAGTATAAAAGTTTTCATAATTGGAGAGATATAAAACTCACACAAAAGAAGTTGATGAAGGCCTCAATTGGAGAGGCAAAAACTAAAGCCTAATACTGAAACCAACCAAACAAGAAATTCGGATTAGGTAACCACTGGTCACCCGCGTGATCTGTTCAAAAACTCCGGAGACTGTTACTCAAAGTGAGAGAGAGAAGGACGAGATGGGGAGTCGTTAGGAAGTCCACGGGCCGGGCGTTGGGAGGCTTTATTTTAACTAATATTTTTAAATAAGTATAAATATAGATGAAATATTGAAGATTTTCGATACAATACAGTTATAAAATTCTATATATACAATATAATACTACCAGCAGGTTACTCACACGAGGTACCCAATTACATTCGTTTTTTGGAGCACAAGAGCCCAGGTCAACATTAACAATCAGCGGTATTAATATTATCTTTCCGTTACTACATATCCCTGTTATGATGTGTCAAAGCTTATCAAATCGCTTTCAATTTTCTGAATATAAGAGTCAATCCATTAATAACAATTTTTGGGTGGCAAGATTATCTTCTCTTCAATACATTCTTATTCTTATTATGATATGTGAAAGTTTTTTAAATCTGCAAAAGTGTGTGATAGTTTTATTGTATGCTTGTTATCAAACTATAAATTCTAATATAACAATATGCAAGGAATCATGCATCAAATTTATTAATATATGACATGGTTTGTACATATTCAACTAAGTTAGTTGTAAACTATTTTAATGCATGAGAAATCTCAATTTAATGATTTTAAGTTTGCAAACTATCAATTTTAAAAAAAAATCAAAAATTTTAATACATTATATAAAGCATTAGATAATTTATTATCTTTATATATATTTACTATTGATAAATACTCAAAAACTATCCTATACTTCATACGGGGGAAACCATATATATATATGTGTGTGTGTGTGTGTGTGTGTGTGTGTGTGTGTGTGTGTGTGTATGTATATGCATATGTATATATATGTATATATATGCACATGTATATGTATATGTATACATAAATAACAAAATGAATCCTTTAAATTTTTGACACACGTTACTCCCACAAAATTTCTAAGATAACTAACATTTTTTAAGGAAAAATACAAGTTAGTCAATTAGGTATGTAACATTTTCTTTACAAAAAAGGGCAATGTTTAATTATGATAACACACTGTATTATGTTGGTAACACCATTTTCAATATTACTGAAAATAATATGTTGTATTGTAACAAAATAATTACACCGATTATGAATAATTCATTGTGCATGTTTGGTTTCCAATTTTTACCCCAAATTTGGCAACCAATATGTAATATTATAATGACAAATACTCATATACACATATTTTATATCTTATTTACTACAAAGACACAATTATTATTATTAAAAATTACCAAAAGATATTTGATTTTTTTTTTAATTATTTTTCCTATATCTCTTTGAACATAAACATAAATATAAATATAAATTGGATATTGGAGATCATAGGTACAATATAATTATAGCTGCAGATCTTATATATAAAATTTAATACCACAACAGATTATCACCAAAAGGTACTAAGTTGCTTTTAATTTTTAGAGTATAAGAGTTGAAGCAAATATCCCTAATGTAACATACATGACAGACTCCTATCCTAATTCTATATCTATTTCTTTTTAACTATAATTGTTGATATTTAATTAAGAACATATTTATAGCCATTATGAAAATAATGTCATCAATGCTTTGATCTTTATTAAATATTTTCTAGCTTTTTTTTGTAAAAAATATAAATATCACAAGTTTACTATGTTATTAGTTTTTTTTTATATCAAATTTAGATAACTTTTTAGACAACCATACTTTCAAAATTATTATATACGTATAATATTACAATTGCTACTAGAAACACTTAACAATTTAATACATTAGAATTTTTTACCTAATAGATTCTCGTGACTTGCATCCCTTAAGACGCTATCAAGCCTTACGCGGTGTAAGCGTAAGCCCAATGGAGGACCTTAACTGTCATACGCAGCAATGGTCATGTCCGATGGGGTGAGACTTGACTCTAGGATGTCCAGATATCTCCGCATGGAACATGGGCATGAAACCCCAGTCTCTTTCAGGGAAAGAGGAATGCTGTAGCCCTTTATAATAACCGTTACATGTAGAGGAGGAGAACATTCTCCTAGCAAGAGCTCCATCGTCCGAGAAGGTAAGACACGACTACTTTTAGGAAAACCCCTTCCGTTCAGTACTGGACGTAGGTTGATTGAGTCCGATAGCTTTCGAGGTCCATTGTGAAGTAGATGCGAGCGCAGTTCCTGATACCATGCCTGGTGGTCTCCCACCTTAACAAATTCATCGATGTGATGTAGTGGTCAAGTACTTTCTTTCTCCAGAAGGGAAAGGAAGGACTTCACAACGCTTGGTTGGAACCTTCAATAAGTTCTCGTTTCGTTGATCACACTATTTTGTCTACAAGTTACTAATTATTTTGCAAATATTCAAACAAACTGTGTATGAAGTTGTTGCTAAATAATTTATTATAATTTTTATAAACAATTACTATAATGAAAAAATTATTAGAGTTATAAAAATACCAGTTAGTACTTTGAAATTATATTCATGAGTCATGGCGTAATCCAGGGGCCAACCTCGGATTTGGACCAGGAATTCAACGAATCGCCCAAACCCAAAGAGTGACGTCAAAGCGCCCGTACACAGTTTTCCCACCATTTTCCTCCATTTTCCCCTTCTCCGAAATTTCGAACATCCCCCTAAATTTAATGAATCGAAATCACCCAAAAAATTGCTCTCAGAATTTTATTCCTTTCATTTCTCTCTCTACAGAAGCGGCAAATCAGAGGAGAGAGAATCAAGGCAGGGTTTCCTCCTCTGCAAATTAATCGGTGGAGATACGGCTACATCAGGCGGTAAACATGGCCGAAGACGTGGCAGCGGTGGCGCCGGACGCAGTGGCTGTTGAAACGACGTCGCCATCTGGTCAGAAGAAGTGGACGTGGCCTTCTCTTCTCCGTTGGATCCCTTCCTCCATCGATCACATCATCGAGTCCGAGAAACGCCTCCTTTCTTTAGTCAAGTATGCGTCTATCTCGCTCCGCATTGTGCTTGATCATCCTGATTTTGTCGATTTTTGGAGTTGATTTTTGTTTACTGTGTGGAATTTATAGGCATTTAGGCCGCATTCCTCTGAATTTTTTGATCAAAAAGCTCGACGTTATTGTTTTTCATTAAATTTGGTATTTGATGAAGAGTAAATTTGATTTTAAGCATTTGGTGCACTTTTAGATTGCAATCTGCGAGGATTTGATCTGAAGTGGGAATGCATTCAGAGATTTGTTTTCAATCTATATTTGAAAGTTTGACTGTTTTGAATGATCATTTTATGAATTATCAGCTGATGTTTGAAAGATACACACTGTGCTTGATTGTTTCAGATTTTGTTTCTATGTGTATTTTTTGTTGAGATTTTAGGTTACTATTCTCTGAATTTTGATCGAAAAGCTCTACTTAGTTGTGCTTCATTAAGTTTGGTATTTGATGAACAATAATTTGAATTTTTTAAAATATTGCTGCTCGTAGATTTTCATGATCCTGTTTCTTCAATTGTGAGAATTCTGTCTCAAAAAATGTTGGTGTTTAAGCATTTGGTACACTTCTGAACTGCAATCTGCAAAGGATGTTTTCTGAAGTACGAATGCGTTGATAAATCTGTTTTCAATCTATGTTTGAAATGATCACCTTATGGAATATCATCTGGGTTTTAGAAACTTGGTGCTTATAGGATGAATTGGCTTGATTGCAGAACACCGTACAAATCAGAGCAGATAAGTATAGGTACTGGGCCGCCTGGTTCTAAGATCAGGTGGTTTCGTTCTTCAAGCAATAAGCCGCGGTTTATAAATACTGTTACTTTCGATAGCAAAGAGGACGCCCCTATCATTGTTTTAGTTCATGGATATGGTGCTTCTCTGGGATTCTTCTTCCGAAATTTTGACGCCTTGGCCAAACATTTTAGGGTTATTGCAATTGATCAGCTTGGGTAAGCATTTATGTGATTTTTAAAAAATTTGTGCGTATACTTAATTCTATGAATTATTGATAGCTGCAGATTGTTCTCTATTCAAAATTAGTTGCATAATTAGAGGAAATGATAGGATTTATGGTGGAGGGACTTCCCTCCAAAAGCACTTCAACGGAACCGTGAATGTTATGCTTACTGGCATGATGTAGGATACTAATCATGGTTGCCTTTCATTCTCTTTCCCCCTCTATTTATGGGAAAAGATTATTGTTCTATTGATGTCTTACCCTATGTCGATAAGAATCATGCAGATCATGAAAGCAAACCTATGCAAAATGTCTTCCTCTTTTTGTCTATTAGTTGCTTGATAAAGGTACTTAGATGCTTTATTTTTTATGCTTGTTATCGGCACACATACACACAAATGTGTGTGTGTGTGTAAATATATATACAGAGAGAGAGAGAGAGAGAGCGAGAGAGAGAGAGAGATGAGTATGAAGGGAGTGGGATCTTGAAATTCTGGTGTGTATTAGTTGCCCGATTCAATTTGACAAAATATAGTAGGGAAGGTATCTCTAGAGGACAACAATACACGAAGCAGGTAAGAAATGCAGAGAACCTTCCTTCTTGTTATTTTTTTTTTGTTTTTTTTTGTTGGGGGAGAGGCTAGCGCTGTTAATTGTCCGTCATAGTAGAGTTCCAAGAACAAAAAGCATGCTTGCATTATTGATCGGAGGACAAGAATCCAATATCTAAATTAGTTGTTTTATTCTCTACGCTCATGTCTTTATACTGCACTTGGATTGTTAGTCGCTATGTTTCGGACTTAGCTCTTAAGTATTTAATTGTATATCCTCAGTATCATTCTGCTGAAATGTTGTTAGGAGGAATTGAGAGGATTAGTGTCTGCGTCAAATGTATTGCAGGCTATCTGGTAAAACCAAACTCAGCCAATTGGGCACTTCTATGTTTCAATTTCTTGTTATAGCCTATAGTGCTGAGAAAATCCCTGACACCCTGCGCCTATGAGTTTCTGTTTAGCTTAGTATATGATTTACATCGTTCTAAACTTAAAGCTTTCAGCACTCTTGCCTTGCAGATGGGGTGGATCAAGCCGGCCTGACTTTACATGCAAAAGCACCGAAGGTTATCCATACTTGCCAATATAATTGCCCATCATTATTGTTGGTTAATAACTCATGTCAAAGATATATTTGCAGTCTGATGTGAAATGATAATAGCGTGAAATGAAAATATCTCAAACAACATATCTAGAAGACAGTTTCAATCTAATAATGATTATTACTTGGTTGCTTCTGCCATAAGTATACAAGATGCACAACTTTTTTCCAACACATTTTCTTTCATCTCTGGAATGCAGAAACTGAGGCATGGTTTATTGACTCTTTCGAGGAATGGCGTAAAGCCAAGAATATAGATAAATTTATACTTCTTGGGCATTCATTTGGGGGTTATGTTGCTTCTAAGTATGCTCTCAAGGTGAACCTTCGAATCATTAATTTTGAATTTCATGGAGGAACATCATGTGGTTCTTTTCTAGTTTAATCATTATTCCCAATTTATGACTCTGTAGCATCCTGAGCATGTTGAACACTTGATTTTAGTGGGACCAGCTGGGTTTTCCTCAGAATCAGACATGTCAGAGGGCTTCACCCAATTCAAAGCAACATGGAAAGGAGCTCTTCTGAACCATCTATGGGAATCTAACTTTACTCCTCAAAAGCTTGTGAGGTAGATTCACTTTCTTGCTTTCTGTCTGATGCATTAGTTTGAAAATCACGTAGGGGAGATTCTTGTTCACTAATGAATATAACGCATTAGGCAGCAGATCTAATCTGATGTCTAAATATCATATTTTTTTCAATTTTAATGTCCTTTGTAGGGAGAATGCTCTAGTTCTGAAAGGGGGGAGGGGTTCAATTCATTTCTTTATTGTAGGCTATGTTTCAATGCCACTTCTGCTAATAAAAGTACGAGTTTATGATGTTGGCCTCTTCCTTGCTGATCACTTTTCAACTACGTCCAAAACGCTGTTGTCCACTCTTCATGTACAAATATGTGTCTGAAGTATGATCAGCTTGTTAGTCCCAGTCTCAGATCTTCACTCTCTCCTCACAAACCCACTTAAAAAAACAGAGCTGTAAAAAAAGGTGTTCGAGATACTCATCCAGCATTATTTCATAATATTTGGTGTTATATGTCGGCGTATGAACATTCTTCCCATGTTTCTGTGATCTTGGGTTATGATATCATGCCAGAAGTTTTGGCCCATGGGGACCAAATCTAGTTCACAGATACACGAGTGCCAGATTTGGTGTCTATGCAGCCGGTGATAAGTTGAATGAAGATGAGTCAGCATTATTGACAGGTAACTTTTCAACAATTTGCATTCGCTGATATTTGGCAAGCATTTGCCCTTCAGAATCTTAACTTATTTTCAGTTCAGATTATATATATCACAAACTAGCTGCCAAGGCAAGCGGAGAGCTATGCTTAAAATACATATTCTGTTTTGGAGCATTTGCTCGAAAACCACTTCTACACAGGTCAGTTGCAGTCTTCGTTTCCTTATCTTCCCCATGCCTCAGCATATCTTCTCTAGAACAACACTAACTATAGCACTTCGGATCTTCATGCTTTCTATTTCATGATAGGAATGATAGATTGACTTACATGACCAACTTCTGTTAAACATAATGCAGTGCATCGGAATGGAAAGTGCCAACTACCTTCATCTATGGTTACCAAGATTGGATGAACTACAAGGGGGCTCAAGAAGCACGTAAAAGGATGAATATCCCCTGTGAAATCATTAGAGTTCCTCAGGTTTATCTCTGTCGCTCGCTCGGTCTCTCTTTCTTTCTCTTGTGTCATGTGCTTTTTGATTGCACATACAGGCTGCCTTTTGGGGGGGGGGGGCCCCCGGCCGGGAGTTGTGGTTGATTATTTTCATGGATATTTGAATATGAAAGTTTTGGTAATGCAGGCTGGCCATTTTGTATTCATAGACAAAGCAAAGCAGTTCCATTCAGCTGTACTTTACGCTTGCCGCAGATATCTTTCAGCAGACCCAGATCATGAATGCTTTCCACGAGGCTGCACATCAGCTTAATGGAAAGATGCGACTTGGTCTTTTGTGCATAGCTGCTGTTTTTTTCTCATTCACTAGGATTTTTTTGGGTAAGGGGAAAGGGCGCGGGGGGGGGGGGGGGGGGGATTGTTTGAGGTTGTAATTGTTACATCCAAGGTCCAAGGAGCTTGATCTTCTGGATGTTGCATAATAGGTAGCAGTTATCTCACTGTAAATTTTCTATAGGTTCACTAGGTTTTGTAATGTTTGAGATGCCAGGATTAGACGTTAGAACACGATGTATTTAATATGTATAGACAACAAATGCAACAAGAACAAGCTCTTAAGGGAGATATGAGAACTCTCAATCTCAACCCTTGAAATTCAATCTAATAGCTTAGATTAAGTCACATTCCCTACCCTCCAAAAGCACCGTCTCCTTGTGGCTACTCCTACCCTATGTTCAAACCCATCGGTGACGCTGCAATGTTTGTGGTCGGAAAACTGAAAATGTTGGGCGTTGTTAGAATTTCCAAGTGAAAACACTCTATAGATTTAGGCAACGAAATGGCCACTAGTGGGCTTGTCGGTGGCCATCCGACTCTGGAGATTAGTTTTAAACGGGGTAGATTTAGTGTTCACATCTCTCTTTTAACCTTTTGTTTTCATTTCATGGAGTGATTGAATAAAATGCCACTGAACTACCTAAAAATGTCAAAATCACATCAAATTATTTTCAGCGAATTGTTGCCACTAGACTTGTCAAAAAAGCTAAGGAATATCATGTAAACTTGCTATAGAAGGTAAAACATGGCAATCACATTCCTTCTCTCGTTTAATCCAAGTTGGACTGTCTTCATTGAGCATTGTTTCAGAGAGACAAATCAAGTTGCTTATCATCTCGCAAATTTGGGAGTTACTCTAAGTTTCTCACTAGTCGTTTTTGAGATGCCACCGGATTCGGTTAAGCACTTATTAGCTAATGATGCTAGAGGTGTATCTTGGCACGTTTCATACGTAATCAATAATATTTAGGGTTTGCATCAAAAAAAAAACCCGGTACAATACTACTTGGATGAATTCAAAAAAATTAAAAATACATGGCAATCACATTCCTTCCCTCTCCCTCTTTCCCAAGTCAAAGTTCCTCGTTGTTGCTTGCTACCACACAGGTGACATAGCTCCAGACACCCTCATTCGTGCGTACTCTATCTCTCTATAATCTTGGAAAGCCTAAAACCGGATTTGTGACCTGCATTTGACGAAGAAGAAGCCAGGTGAACTCGATCATTTGGATGAAGTCAAAGGAAAAAGTTGATAAACAATTTATAAAGGTAATTTTTAGGATTTTCTAAAATTCACAAAAACATGAAAGGCTTGCAAAATTAAAGCAATTGTTAGTTGATTGTGTTACTTCACTTGTGATCATCGCAGTAGTGAATTAATTTCTTTAAAGATGATTGAATGAGTGTACATTTTTGGGAAAACTAATTTGTGGGTGGGAGAAACCCTAATAAGCTCTTTTTGCTTTGCATTATGCTACCAATTAGCTTTTTTTTTTAGTTTTAATATGCAGAATGACTGCATCCAATGGTTGTAAGTTGCATGATTTTCATGGTGAGGAATTTCACAGATAGTCTCATTTCATCTGTACTGGGTCCGAGTGTAGGGAAGTAGATATTGGCCCTGATTATTTGATTGTCATCTGTACTGGGTTTGAGTGTAGGGAGGTACATATCGACCCTGATTATTTGATTGTGGGTGATGCGAAGAAAATTGTAACAAAATTGGGGTATGTAGAAGATGGGATCAAGGCTGCATATTTCTATAGGCCAAACATGTGCTTTGAGGAGAGCTTGGTTGCAATTAAGCGTGATAGAGATGTGAGACAGCTAATTGGGTTATTAGCAAAGCTTGAGTTTGCATGTGTACGTGTATGTTGATGACAATGATGATGACAGTGCTGAAGAAGGGGTAGAAATGAAGAGCGGAATGAGAAAGAAGATGATGGTCATTTGCAGACGACGATGATGAATTTACTGATGGATTGTACGTGGTCATAGAAGGATGATGTTTTCTCTTCTGATGTTGATGATGAGGACTTACAACTGGTAATGAGAGAAAAAGAAAATTGAAAGAGGCAGTTGATGCTTAAAAATAGGTCATGAATGATGAGAAATAGGACAAAAGCGGGGATGGAGGAGGGGAGGGAAGTGTGAGGATTCAAACATTTTAGGTAGCCCCGACACTGAGAGTAAAGGAGAATGATGGATTGGGAAGAAGAAGAGTAGGAAAATGCAAAAGAGAGTAAAGTGCCCAATGTACCATAGAACATCCTCAAGTAATATTCAAGCTAGGATGACATTTAGGATCAAGAAGTAGTTGATGCAAATAATTGAAGACTATATCATAGTTAGAGGGTATCATTTAAAGTTCAAGAAGAGCGACAACGGCAGGTTACAAGTGTTTTGTTGGGTGAGGCTGTACGTGAAGGTTGTACGCGCAAAAAATAATAAGTGAGGCCTCATTTTAAATAAGGACATGGATGCACCTCATATAGAAAGGTGATAAAGGATTGTGTGAAGGTGCGTTATTCTAATTGTAGTGGCGACGGCCATAACAAAATCACATATACCTAAAGGCCATCCAAGCTGAAGGTAAACTGTGAGCCTTTCAATTGTTCTTACTTAGATTGCAATAATGCTAGCTAACTTATGTCTTCATTTATTTTTTTATAGATCAGAAAGGCTACATAGAAGGGAATAAAGAAGAACAAATCTCTTTATCCTTCAACTGTTTCGGCATCACAAGCATGTTCATCAACTATGCCCTAGGTCAAGCCTTGAATTTATTTTGTTTCCTACGTTGAACATGAGGGGTTGAATTTGACTAATCTGTATCTTCAATATTTTATACTGTTTTTGAGGTTGAAGTCATAATTTCACCTTCGGGTCAACCTCCCCTTTCACAAAGCACTCAGTCACCTATTTAACCTCTATCACCAATAAGTCTTATAAATACTGTACCGTATTGCATGGTATTGGTCGAAGTATACCGTACTGATCAAGAAACGGTACAAGCTATTGTTCGGCATTGTATCAGTCAAATACAAGTCAATATCGTTCTGTACCGTCAAATACTGAGCGGTACCGACATTTTCGGTAATCGGCACACTAAAATTTCAAAGTTTTTGTACTTTAGTTTTTTAAATTTTTTAAAATTCAAAACAATATAAACCCGATACAATAGTACCTAAATCCAAAATATCATATTTTAGTGAAAAACAGTATGATGACTGGTTCGATATTTATACTTTTCCACCAATGCCTCCAAATCTGCTTGACCATATCTCAACAACGAAAAGGACGCACAACACAATCGAGAGGAAAACCAGGTATACATACTGCTACGTCTCTAAGGAGAAAAAAAGGACAGGCAAAAGGGGAAGGCATGGTCTGAACTTTGGAGAAGAGAAATCTTCCCATGGCAAAATGATCGACGATCAAGAGAATGGAGCTTCTCAGTCACTTATGCTGCTAATTTGCTTCTTCAATTGATTCCTCCTCATTTCTCTCTCCAATCTGGTAAACCCGCTCCCCTAAATCTCACATTTAATTCTTCATTTTTGGTGTCAATTATTTCTGAACTGTGTTCTTCTACTTTTGCAACTTACCGTTTGTCAAAATTACGTAATGATCTCGACAAATTCAAGTGAATGCCGTTGCTCGCAAAGCAAATTGGGAAACTGGATTTTGAATTCTAAGCTTAGCATATGATCATCCGGAAGTTAATTCTGAATTAGTTGAAGTAAATTCTGGTTTTGCAAGTTGCTGATTATGAAATTTTGTGATGATCCGATCATACTCGAAAATTATAATTTCTAAGCCTACTCTACTATGTTGTTTACTTGGGTTTTGCATGAGCAGTAATTGAGATGCTTAGAAACAAGGAGAATGATTTCCTCACTTTGTAGGCTCAGGGGAGAGTCTCTACTCTAGGGTTTGGTGTTAGAGATCTTGGTTTAAATTAAATTCCACCTACATTTGAGTTTGAAATCATCACAATCATGCGGCCAAGTTTGATGCACTCTCTGTCTCCGTAGATGCCTATTTGGTTGTTGTAACTTGGATGAATGGACATGACTATGACTCTTGTACCCCGCGATTTTATACCAAATGGAAAAGCAAATAAACAATAAACAAAAAAAACTAAGAACCCCAGAAGATCCTAAGAGCATGATTCCGTTGGACATAGATTTGGCTAAATTTAGGTTGCCCGTGCCTGGTTGCTAGCCAAAACTGGCCCAGACTACACCGAAATGGCGTAACCTTGGAGGCAACTGGAATCAAATAACCAATAGTTCACATCTGCTTGAACATATCTATGGTAATCTGATACAGCTTTGTTGTTACATTTGAGTTGCTGCTATGTATGGCTGTCTCCTGTCTGCCCTTCCAGAAAAGGGAGACGGTTTTCTTGTTATGGTTGCTCATGCTTTTTGTTGTTTCTAGGATATTAACATTGTCAAGCTTGAGAAATCAAAGGCATCTTGGAACTAATCAAGCCATGGATCATATTAGTAGTCTACCAGATGAGATACTTGGCTACATTCTGTCGTTTGTCCCTACAAAGTCTGCTGTTAAAACCAGCGTATTGTCAAAAAGATGGCAGCACATGTGGACTGAAGTCCCTGCACTTGACTTTACTGAGACGCCTTCTGCATGCAAGTTCAGCGTGGGTTATAATGAACTCTCAAAGGAGCAAAAGATTTGTTTCAAGAGCTTTGTGGATAGGCTTCTTTTTCACCATGATTTCTCTTACTTACAGCTTTTGCGCTTGCATTTCGTTCAAGGAGATGATGACTCAAAATTCAAGTCATGGTGGGATTCCATCACAAGCCGTGAAATTCGGAAAATCGATATCGAGTTCAGGCAGTGCTTGCAACCCGGCCAGCATCCTCATCTAGAGCGCATTCTGTTGCCAGCAAGCATTCTTTCCGCCAAGGAACTTGTGTTCTTAAAGCTGAACGGCCTGTTTGCTTTTGATGTTTCAATTCCTATTAACTTGCCGAAGCTTGAGATCATCCACCTTGCCTCTGTAATGTTGCCAGATGATGAGATTCTGAAGAGTCTCACATTAGGTTGTCCTACCTTGAAAGAGCTGCGTATTATAGTATGCCGTGGCCATAAAACTGTGTATGTGGAGTCTTCGACTCTGGAGACCTTACAAGTGGTCCCGACGAGTGATTTTATTGTTATAAAAGTACCAAGTCTTAAGTACCTTTTTCTGGTAGGCACACTAAAGCAGCATGACATCGGTGACCTCCCTTTGCTCGAGGAAGCAAACATCCATCTTCATTTTGTGAATTCAAGTGATGCTCTCCTATTTCTAAGGAGACTTTCTGCGGTTAAAACTCTGCTGTTGGGAATACGTCCGGTAAGTCCCATCTCATTTGCCTTGCCTCTTCCGTGTTGTAGTCTTCAATTGCCTATTATGGTAACAATCAGTAATAATGGTCGTACTTTTTAATTTGCAGTGCTTCAGATATGAAAGTAACCACCCAGCTTTTCAAAACTTGACCCATTTTTCAGTTATAGCTGATGGTTGCGTGCTGCAGATATTGAACTCTGCCCCAAAGTTGAAGTCTTTGATTATTGAACAAGTAAGGTCATTTTTCTTTTCGTTTTGGTGACGGGTTAATGCATGATACTGGGTGGATTTTGTTGTTTAGGTTCTTCTTCATTATGCCTCATCATTTGACGATACCTTGATGATTGCTTATCCTATTGGCTCATCATTTGAACGTAACTTGATGCCTGAGCGCCTACCATGCCTTGAACATGTCGAATTCAGAATTTTTGGAGGCAGGCTTGAAGAAATGCAACAGGTAGCGTATTTTTTGGAGGTCGGATCAGCCTTGAAGGACATGAAAATTATCACAGGTCAGGCTACAGTGTCTGTGGAAGATGTTCACCAGAAGATACCAATGCTTCCTAGATCTTCAGCTGCGTGTCAAGTTGAAATTGTTCATAATGGTTAGATCTGTGGTGCCAGAAATCGGAAGTAGTGATTTTGTCTACATGGTATATCAAGTAGCGAAGGTATTGTCCTTTTTGGGTTTGCTTGAGCTCGGAATGGTGTCTAATTTTGGTGTAAAGGGTTGATGTAGGTCGGACATCCAAGCAGATTGCTCCCAAACATAATTACGTGAAGAGATCTTGTGATTTGTTGTAATTACATTCGTTGCAAGTTGATGGGTCATGGTTCACATGAAATTCGCTAATTCATTATATCAGATGATCTCATGCACGGATGATTTTGACAAGAATGATTCTTTTTTGTTGATCCTTGTTTATTACTTTATTGTATGTGTGTTTTTGAGCATCTCTTATTCTCTGTGTGTGTGTGTGTGTTTTTTTTTTAAATGGCATCATCCAAAGAAAATTTTATCAATAATTGTAGAATTTCTCCCCTTTATGTTGTGGGACTTTCGGAGTTTCGGTTTTGTTGTGGATATGAATGGCATTTATCCTTCAACTTGGGTGAGTGATAAAATACTTATGCCAACATATAGACTGGCTTGAGCAAGCGTTATTCATGCAGGCTTAGATATTCTTCTGAGATGAGCAGCCACTATCAAGATGTGTTTTACTGGTGTTTTTTTTTTTTTTTTTAAAAGCTGTAGCTTTCGTTTAAGTGAACTTCTTATCCTCCTATTCCTGTATCCCACCTTCTAGCAAACTACCCTTTTTTTGCCCCCGGGGAGGGAGGATGACAAGCCCCTACTTGATATTAGCTATGTAGATTGAGGTGAACTTGAAGAGGTTGAATTTGGAGTCAGATTCGTTAATCTTGGTGCGCTTCTTGAAGATGATGGACTTGTTGAAGATAAAGTGTACTCGATTTCGAGGATGCTTGAGGAAGACCATCGTCTTCCTGACATGAGATAAATAGAATGTGTGTTAGTACCGGTTGGTGTGTAAGATTTTCTTGCCAACTCCATTCAGCTGCTTGACGTCTCTTGAAATTATCTACTTCGTAATTTATACTATATATAAAAGCAATATTATGATGACGTGGTTTTTTCGAATTTTTTCATAAATTTGAGATTTTGAACCGTTAGATTATTTGATTATATAATCACAACCGTCGGATTTTTAATAAAATAATTACCGTCATAATTAAAAATATATAATATCTTGATTTTTTTTGTGGCAACAGAATCTCTTAA
>JACYFF010031954.1:9955530-10008439 GCA_017589665.1 Selenicereus undatus | reverse complement strand
TGATTTTCCGTCAAAAAGTACAATTTTTTCCGTCAAAATAACCTTAAATTAGCATCAATTGAAAGAATCAAAGTGGTTTGGTACTAATTAGAGCTATCAAACATTAGTAATTTACCTGCTTTAGTGTGCTCCTGTTGTCCTATTTAGCTTCTGGTGTTGGACTAGGCTACAGAACTGTAACATGTAGCATGACTTCTAAAAAACTTTGTGTCGTTTCATTTCTAGATTTTAAGTAGGGCAGAATTCGACAGAATATGATCATGGCTACGTGCTAATTGATGAAAATATGATTCGCCTGACAATGTGTTTTCTGCATTGTTTGTATGCTAGTACAGATTTAGTACAGGCGATGGATTTTTGGGTTCTTGCAAGCAAATCAGTGCCTAATAGGTGAAGTTTGTGTGATACACGAATTTTATTATGGATCGGGATTCATAAAGAAATGAAGCTCATGTATTTCACTTCAACTAGTTAATGAGCGTTTATATGATGTACTATTGAACATTTCTGTTGGCCGGTAACGGTCACAAATTTAATGACCATAATCATAGATTGATTTGGCTGTTACAATAGAGGTTTAATTATGTATTAATAAGCCTTTATAACACATTGATTTACAAGATTACATTCTATGGCTATGTGTCACTATAAAAGGGTGGATGATTCATGTGCTGAATTATCCTAAGCAGAAACACATCCTTAGTAATTTAGTACTCCCTGTTCTCTCACATAAGCCTAACCATCCCAGTGGGTTTGGGTTTTGGGCGTGAAATCCTCGGTGACTCTAGTAGCACCTGTTCGTTGGCAGACATCTAGCAGGCGTAAAGGTACGGGTATTTTTGCATCTAGGTAATCCTAAACTATCCCACAATTTCGATATTTTTTAGCTTCTTATCTGAATTTTTTTATACCTCCATTATTTATAGTTTTGATCCACCATCTATAATTATGATCCAACTCTTATGAACTCGGCAACGAAAAGTCATCAAGTATCTAACATTCTTCTTTAATAGAAAATGTTGAGAATGAGGCTCAAGTGGAATGCCCAAAGTAATTGTAAACACAAATTTCGAGCCTAGAATAAATTAGACAAGAAATTGATGAACAAATTGAATTTCTGTATTGATATTGTATATGGGTGCAATCTCTGTATAATTGTTACAAGAAACAAGTATAATAAATCCTCTTATTCGATCTCCTTGAATAGTCTTGAATAGTTTGTCTCGAGAGAGGGCCTAAGAGGCATAATCTCTATCGAGGATTTGATCTCTGTAAGTAGACGACACGTATTTGGAGTGCTTGTTGTCTTTTTCAAGAGAGAATTTCTGAGCTCTTGTGAATTTTTCTCCAAAAATGCCGACCCCTTGAATGAGGGGGTTCACTTCCTTTTTATAGAGAAGTCGGAGTTGGTGTTTTTCTTCTCGTCTTCATTAAAAGGAATAATCATTTATTTTCTGCATCATTTATGCCACGTGGCGCTTTTTGATTGACCGTCATAATTATTCATCAAATATTTAATTTAACACGTGGCAGCGCATAATTAGGCAAAATAAACCACGTGCCGGGTCTTGATTGGACGGACACTTTTTGTCTCCTACAAATTGCCCCTTTGAGACCTAGCTGCGTAAATAAGGTTTTGACCGTCTCCGCCCCCCTTTTTTGAAGCGGCTGGGTCTCGAATATTCGACATGTGCAAATAATCGGAAATTGAATAGATTTTTTTTTGTTAGTATCCATCCCAGTATCTTTTTTTTTGTGTGTGGACCGGGCCCTTTTTTTTAATAGGTTTTTTTTTTTAGTGTCCCTCCCAGTATTTTTTTTTGTGTGTGGACTGGGCTTTTTTTTTTTTCTCGAATATGCGCGTGATCTTTTTCCTCCACCCTTCTCTGCAGTATGGACTCTCATCCTCCTCTTTCTCTCTCTCTTGGAGCTGCAAAGAGTACTTAAGGAAACTATTACATAATATTATCTATTTCCTTCCTAAATTAAATAGCCATATGCTTTGCATTAGCTTAGGAAAGTTGATATCCCGATTTGTGCGGCACACGGCTAGGGCTGGGGTTCATAGTGAGGACGCTCTTGCATATATCCCCAAGCACGGCTAGTTCATTTAAGTTCATACAAAACAACCATCTTCAATCCCCTATTACTGACATTTACCGTTCATCCTTCTTCGATTCCTCCAAGAGATTTTTTTTTGTTAATGCTAAACCCAGTGTGTGGATCAACGAAGGAAGGAGAAAACAGACTCATAACCATCGAGAGAAAGAGTAAAATTTTCCCTCCTCTGCTTCTCTCTTCGCTAATCTGTCCTCACTCTCTGTTTTTTTTTTCCTTCAATTTTCTCTGGCCGTGTGCAAAGGAGCAATGGGAGGATGTATGAGTGGGATTTGAGTAGGAGAGCGATTTGAGTAGCTGTAGTGCCAGGTTCTGGGTATTTTCATGGCCGGTTCTGCGAAGCTTGTTCGTGAATTACAGAGGAAGAAGCAGAACAATTAATGCTAAGTTTCTCCAGGGTGTTGCTCTCAGAACACCTCATCGCAATTTCACTTGAATGTGCCTTTTCCATGTGTGGTCACGCTTGGACCTCTCTTTTCATTTATTTTTATTTTTTTTTTGCTTGGGCCGTGGATGTGTATGAATTTTTTTTTTATATATATATTTTTTGGCACATAAATTAACACCTCCTTTTTTTTTTTGTGTGTGTAGATCAAATATTCGCAGTGTAGCATACTTCGAGTGCCAGACTAAAGAGATTATTCACGCCACAATTTGCACAAAGAGTATGGGTGCCTATTATTAATTTTCGACCTTTCGATGGTTTTACCCCGAAGGGCCCATCAAAGTCGCTTTTGAACTATAAATTTTCGACCTTTGGATGACTTTGCCCGGAAGGACCCTCCAAAGTTGCCTTCTGATTATAAAATTTTTCGACCTTTGGATGGTTTGCCTGCAAGGGTCCTCCAAAGTCGCCTTTGATTATAAAATTCTTCGACCTTTAGATGACTTGCCTGCAAGGGCCCACCAAAGTCGCATTTTGATTATAAAATTTTTCGACCTTTGGATGGCTTGCCTGTAAGGGTCCTCCAAAGTCGCCTTTGATTATAAATTTTCGGCCTTTGGATGGCTTGCCTGTAAGGGTCCTCCAAAGTCGCCTTTGATTATAAATTTCCGGCTTTTGGATGGTTTGCCCACAGGAATCCACCTAGGGGTGTTCATTATTCGGTCCAAACCCGGATCGGACCGAAGATCGGCCTAGACCGGACCGGACCAGACCGAACCGAATGAATTCGGTCCGGTCCACGGTCCACAAATTTTTTTTATTCGGTCTTCGGTCCGGTCCAGTCCGGTCCACCGGTCCGGACCGAGGATCGAATAAAAAAATTTAAAAACCGATTTTTTACTTACTAAATTTTAATTTTCTTTTGCAACTTATAATTTTTCAAACATTCAAGAATATTGATTTGTTTTTCATGGTGAAAATATGTAGAAATTGTTCATATTGAAAAAATATATAAGATGTTCATATTGTAAAAATTTACTAGCTTTACAATTCGGTCCGGTCCAGTCCGGTCCTACTTTTTTCGGTCCGATCCCGGTCCAGTCCTTGACTTATTTGGTCCGGTCCACGGTCCGTAACTTCCCTCTTATTCGGTCTTCGGTCCAACCCGGTCCGGTCCGGTTCGGTCCGGGTTTGGACCGATGAACACCCCTAGATCCACCAAAGTCGCATTCGACTATAAATTTTCGACTTTTGGATAGTTTTACCTGCAAGGGTCCACCAAAGTCGCATTTGATTATGAATTTTCGACTTTTGGATAGTTTTACCCACAAGGGTCCACCAAAGTCGCATTATAAATTTTCGACTTTTGATTATAATTAATTTCCCCCCTTTTTTTTCTTTTTTCTCTTTTTTTTTTCAGGCTTGCTCTGCACATGGCTGTCTTTTCACATGAGTTGTATAACAGGCGTCAATATTTGTGCATTCGATTGGACAACAGAGATACGAACGAGACGAAGCTGCAGATTCGCAGACCCATAGCTCACTTTTCCAAATCCAAATGTCCTGAAGGTCCGCCGAGCCTCACTTCTTGGTCAGAAGAAAATTTGAAAACAGGAGAAATATTTTTGCTGTCAAGTCACCCCAATCTCCAGAAAAGCGTCCCGTCGTATCAGCTATTGCACCATGACATACATGCCGGGTAGAGATCGTGGGAGAAGCTTCCATGCCAAGGAGAATTTTCTTACACGCCTCTATATTGGGAATGGTTAGAAGACGTTCTCACCTGTTGCAAAGACTCACTAGTCGCCAATCATTTATTTGACGTTCTTTACGCATCGCTCTTTATTTATGACAAGTGTCCAAATACTGTTCGAGCGATATACGAGTACTGGTGCCCTGAAATGAACTCTTTGCATACCTCGAACGGCGAAGATCAATTTCTCTATTGGACATCTATGGCTTCCTTGGGCTTCCATTGTCATGCTTTTTCTATGATGAAGTTGTCCCTCCATCTAAAGAGCTCAAATCTGGCACGAGGAGGAGTTGCACTCATTTTTTTAAAGCATATCATATTCTTCGACAACGTTTTGACCACAAACCGACTATAGAGGAATGGATCGCATTCTGGTTTCGTGGACCAGTCAAATATTATGCTCCCACAAAATCAGATCGTCGAAGCCGAGTTCCTCTCCCAAACATTATATCTTCCGCTACTGAAGTTCATGGGTGGAACGAATCTCATGTTGTCTTTGACGAGCTATGCGTACCTAAAGGCGAGCGTACGGAGACATTCATCGCAACCTTTCTTTCATGTTGGTTGTGCTTGTTCGCACTTCCAGTCAGGGATGCTGGCTGCATTCGTCCTGGGACTTTCTCAGTGGCGTCAAGCATGGAAGGTGGTCAAGCATATTGTCTTTCTTCGACCATCCTTGCGAGCATTTATAGAGGCCTTGGTGAAATTTGTCGCTCCGCTCATCCAGGCAGAAAAGGAGGTCAGATCCCCTGGCATTTTCTTTACGCTTGGGTGGCTAAATATTTTCGAACATATGACTCTGATGATAGCGTCTCCAATAACCTCAGGGTGCCGAAGTTCAGTGGCTTTGGTCGGGCTAAAACATTTGACCTTGACGAAGCCCGTGAGCTCATCAGTTCTGGGAGGGGTTTCTGCTGGAATTCTACTATAAGGCATCGACTCAAAGCGACTCTCATCGATAATGGCCAATTGTCGCGGGCTGACTTTGCTTATTTTGCCAGCATCCGTTCGAGTTATGTCTGTTGCCGTTGTGAGGATAGTTTTGTTATGGAACACTATTGCCCCCATAGGTTCAGCAGACAATTTGGCTTCCATCAGGACATTCCTGCGGACATAGATTTCTCCATCCTCCCGAGTTCAAAAATTATGATTCGACTCCATCAAGCTTGTATACGCTATGGAACCAATTCTCGCGTGTTTTTTCCTGATCAATGCCCTTCTTTGGAGAGGAAATTTACTTGTCGCTTCCAAGAGTGGTGGTCCAAAATGTTCCTCACTTAATCAGATTCTCATTCTGGAGGGAGTTCAAACAGGAAGAGAGCCAGTTCGTCTGCCCAAAATATTCAGAGAAATGAGGTTCCTTCTGGCTCGAGGCCTAAGTTCAAGATCATTCGTTCTTAAAAGCCTTTAAGGTCTCCAGCTCTTGAAACAGAAGACAATGCTTCTCAAATAGAAATTCCAGGGGTGGGTGTTGCCCCCTTCGTCGTACCTATCTCCGTAGTTCCTATTCAGAGCGTCCCTATGGCACCAGAGGCCTCCGACAGAGTTAGACTTACTTTTGAGTCTTTGCCTGTTACAGCATATAGATGAAAGCTGAAGTCTATCATCGTTTGTCTTCTTGATGAGTAGGGCATGTCCAATGTTGGAAGAAGTAAATTGGATTATGGGAAAACCGTTTTCCCGCCTCCCGATGGCGCGGAAAATATCATGGACATTGTGGATTGCGATCCTAGCCCCACCGCATGCATGGTAATACATACATACATTTTCTCTTCTTTTTCTTTTTTTTTGGCTCGCCTCCATGATCCCTCATTTTAATCCTCCTCCCTTTTTTTATTATTATTATTTTATTTATTTTTTTTCATTTAGGGAGAAAGCGGTGACATGAATTTTAAGGAGAAGTTGGCTTATGTTCCTCTACCATTGGGAAGTCACTGTTTCCCTTCAATTGAGCACTTGTCATCCCTTGGGCAAGATTTTCTTGGCAATGATGATGAAGTTGAATCTACACCTAAAGTTGATGCTCCACAAGTGCTCCCTCCACCGCGTCTTTCAAGAGCGACGCCAAATGTTTCAGTTGTCAATGTCAATGCCAATACCGTCATAAGAGAAGTGAACAAGAGTGGAGCTCGTATGACGGGTCAAGTTATTCTTGACAAAGTGCTCCGTACCCCTTTCGAAAAGCTTCATTGCCTTAAGGGCGAGTTTGACAGCCTTTACGACCTCATCCATGAGAGAGGAGGTGATGCTGCTCCTTTAAAGAACAAAGTTGAAAGGCTGGGCCACCGGGCATGCGACCTTAAAGATTTGCAAGAGAGTTACTCCGAATGAATGACCATCGAGGTGAGAGAAAGTCGTCGTGTAGAAGTCGGTAGTAAGCTCGACGTGGCTTCCCATCAGTTAGATACAGAAATTGTTCGTTATAATGCGCTCAAGGCTAAGCTGGGGGAAGTGGATTCGAGGCGTGAGGAACTGCTGAAAGAGTTGCAATCCTTAGATGATCAAAAGAAGGACCTTTGTTGTCAAGTGATGGCTAGTGAAGATTCTCTTCAAGGAGCTGAGCAGGCAGTCATCGACTTGAAGGGTCAAATTGACACTCTTAATGCCATTGAGGTGATAGACCCGACCACCAAAGCTAGCTTGGAGAAAACCGAAGCTTATGTAAAGGAATCATTCGAAGATTTGAAGACCTTCCACTGGACACCGTAGCCTTTTTGATATGAATTCATTATGTATTTTTTTTTTGGTTTATTATTATTTTTTTGAAATAAACTTGATGTCGATCCAATGAAATTGGAATGAGAAATTCCAATTCCCTTTTCTTATTGGTGCACGAATGTCTTGGTCAATTTGCCTTGCACGAATGAGAAATTCCAAGATTTTTATTTTTTTTTGGTTGGCCGTTCACAGTTTATACTCTTGCGGGCCAGGAGTAGTACAATTTTTTGGCACAGTGAGAAGTTTAGGCTCTTGCTTAGGAGCATACATGCATTAACATACTAAGGATGATAAAGTTGTAGGAACTTTCCATTTATCGGCCCAACTCGTACTCCGTCGGTACCGACAATCTTGTAGGCGTCGTTGGTGTAAACTTCTCGAACCACGTAGGGGCCATCCCACTTGGAAGTGAACTTACTTCCAGTCCTGTGTGGGATAATGATTGGTCTTCTCACTGCGAGCACTTGATCTCTAACTTTAAATTAACGCGGTCGTATTTTCTTGTTGAAAGCTCATGATAAGCGAGCTTGATAGCATTCCAACTTTTGTTGTGCCAGAAGTCTTTTTTCATCCAGGGCCTCGAGTTCGGCCAAGCGAAGCTTGTGATTTTCATCTTCGGTTAAGCCATCCTGAATGGCAATACGAAGCGAATGGATTTGAAGTTCCAAAGGTAACACCGCTTCAACCCCATACACCAGAGCGAAAGGGGTTGATTGGGTCGGTGTCTTATGCGTGGTCCTATATGCCCAAAGAGCCTCCCCTAACCTTTCATGCCAATCACGTTTTGACTTTGCCACCACTTTTCTTAATAAGTTGCAGAGCGTCTTATTGAAAGCTTCTGCCAATCCATTTGCAGGTGCGTTGTACATCGAGGATTTGCGTTGGGCGAACTTGAACTTTTCACAAAGTGCGGTCACCAGCTTGTTGACAAATGGTTTGCCATTGTCAGTGATGATATATCGAGGCACGCCATATCGGTAGATGATATGGGTCCGATTAAAATCAACAACATTTTCTTTTTTGACTTCTATCAGTGGGATTGCTTCTACCCATTTGGAAAAGTAGTCAGTTACTGCCAAGATGTACGAGTGACATGCGGAGGATTTTGGAGTGATAGGCCCTGCGACATCCAGTCCCTAAGCTTCAAATGGCCAGGATGCCACGGTTGGGTGAAGCGGCTCAGGAGGTTGATGAATAAAATTGGCATGAAACTGGCAAGGCTCGCACCTCTTCGTGTAGTCCATGCAGTCTTGTACCATGGTAGGCAAGTAATAACCCATCCTCTTGATTCGATCATATAATTTGGGTCCTGGCTTGTGCGCACCACATATTCCTGAGTGTGCTTCCTCCATTGTTTGTCCTGCTTCTTCGTCTCTCAAGCATCGTAACCAAATGCCAAGGAAGGAACGCCGATAAAGAGTCCCATTGAAATAAAAGAAGCGGGGAGCTCTTCGTTGGATTTATGTCCTATGCCTTGGATCATTAGGGAGCTTCCCATGATGCAAGTAGTCAATGAGTGGTTGACGCCAATCTTCTCCATCTACTTCTTGGGCGCTAACCGCATTGACCTCTTCCCCAGACTCTTCAGTGGGAGGTGCAACAACCCACCGGTTGCAAACGGGGACATTCATGCCTTCTTCTGCCCCCAGTGCCAAAGTGGCTGCAAGGTTTGCGAGTGCATCAGCCATCTTGTTGGCACTCCTAGGAACGGGCTGTAGCTTGATGGTTTCAAGCTTGTTGAGCAGTCGTAAGGCATATTTATGATAGGACATGAGGTCGTCCTTTTTGACTTCATATTCCTCGAGAAGCTGCTTGATGACTAATTGTGAATCACCGTAGATGTCAAGGTCTTTGATTCCAATTTCGGTAGCCATTTGAAGGCCCAAGATCAATGCCTGGTACTCAGCCGTGTTATTTGAGCATAACTGGGTTAACACGAATGAATAGGTGAGGACATGCCTTTAAGGGGAGATAAACACTACACCAACACCAGCCCCATGACTTCTTGAAGCTTCGTCAAAGTGCATTTCCCAAGGTGGGAAGATATCGACAAAGAGCACATCTTCACCTGGTAAGTCATCATTTAGCTCCCACTCATCAGGAATTGGGTGATCGGCTAGGAAGTCTACTAGTGCTTGCCCCTTGATTGCTTTTTGTGGCACATAGACAAGATCATGCTGCTTCAAGATCATAGCCCACTTCACAAGCCGCCCACTGAGGACCGGCCTTGACAGAATGTACTTGATGGGATCGGCTTTAGAGACCACGTGCACCGTATACTCTTGCATGCAATGTTTGAGTTTTTGAACGGTAAATGTAAGTTATAAGCATATCTTTTCCATGGATGAATACTTCAATTCAGCCCCCACCAATGTACGACTTAAATAGTACAGAGCTACTTCT
Organism: Selenicereus undatus; assembly: GCA_017589665.1. Taxonomy (NCBI): domain Eukaryota; kingdom Viridiplantae; phylum Streptophyta; class Magnoliopsida; order Caryophyllales; family Cactaceae; genus Selenicereus; species Selenicereus undatus. Next base: position 9,999,062 of record JACYFF010031954.1, on the reverse strand, counting down.
TTTCCTTCCTCATTCTTTTGAGCACATAGTGCTCCCAACGATTGTTCTTGAGCCGCGACGTAGAGTATAAGAGGCTTGCCAGCGATTGGTGCTCCCAATACTGGAGGGTTCGACAAGTACTTCTTGATTTTCACGAAGGCTTCGCGGCATGACTTGTCCCAATCAAAAGGTGCTCCCTTTTTCATGAGGTGGCTGAAAGGATGACAACGACCAGCTAGATTCGATATGAACCTTCCAATATATGCCAGGCGACCTTGAAGGCCACGAAGCTCCTTGAGATTCTTAGGCTTAGGCATTTCTTGGATTGCTTTGATCTTGGATTGGTCAATCTCGATCCCTTTATGGTGGACGACAAAGCCCAAGAATTTTCCAGAAGTGACTCCAAATGCACACTTGAGTGGGTTCATCTTCAACTGACATTTCCGTAGACGTTCGAAGACGCTATGAAGATCTGGAATATGGTCGCATTTCTTTTTAGATTTGACTACCAAGTCATCGACGTAACACTCAACTGTCTTGTGGAGCATGTCATCAAAAATGTTTTGCATTGCCCTTTGATATGTTGCCCCCGCATTCTTTAGGCTGAAAGGCTTCACTTTGTAATAGAAAATGCCCTTGGGAGTGCGAAAAGTTATGGCCTCCTGGTCTTCTGGCTCCATTTGGATTTGATTATACCCTGCAGTACAATCCATGAATGACAAAGCCTCATGCCCTGTGGTCGAATCAACCATGAGTTCGGTGACGGGGAGCGGAAAATCGTCCTTTGGACATGCGCCGTTGAGATCCCGGAAGTCTACGCAAATGCGAAGTTGTCCATTTTTCTTCCTCACAGGGACAATGTTTGCGATCCAGGTTGGATATTTTACCTCCCGAATGAACCCTGCTTCAATGAGTTTATTGACTTCTTTTTCAATTTCAGGTACCAACTTTGGACGGAAACTTCGCTGGGGCTGCTTTTTTGGAGACACTCCTCTTTTGATGGACAGGCGATGGATAGCAACTTTGGGATTAAGTCCTGACATTTCTTTATAGCTCCATGCGAATACGTCCTTATATTCGGAGAGGAGATCAAAGTACTGACTTTCTTCCTCGGACGTCAGCAACGAACTTATATAAATGGGGCGAGGTTCGTCTGTAGTACCAAGATTCAGTTCTTTCAGATCATCGATTGTAGCTTGCTCCCCGTCCTCAAGGGTTTTAGGAGTCTCTGCAAGCTCCGTCTCTGAGTATGAATCCTCGCATTCTCGACCTGTGATGTGATTCGAAGAAGTAACTTCTTCTTGCTCATCTCCTTTGTCACTATCAAAACTTCTTGGCTGACCAGTGAAGACCACAGTGCATCTCTTCACCCTTAGAGGACCATCCGTCTTTACATCCAGAATTGAAAACCGCTTCATGCGCGAAGGGATGGAACTTTGCACTTCGTTTCCATCACCAAGTCGATTGAACATCCTTTTGTTCTTGGGGTAAAGGATTTGATGGTCCTTCTACTTCTGTGATTCTGCTGAACATCGAAGGTCTTGGTTGTGCATGATTCTTTATTCTCCAGGGAACAGAAGACTCAGGGCTTTGACCGCTCTTGATTCTAGTGAAGACAGACGGCCGCTTCCTTGAGGCAGATGGTTGCAACCTATCGAATACAGAAGGCTTTACAGGAGGTTAAGCATTTTCTTCTTCACTCTCGTCTACTTCTTCAGCAGAGACATATTGAGTCGCATTTGGTTTGACGACCTTGCGTCGCTCTGAGATTTTGATTGGCTGCAGCGGTGTGTAACCAAGTCCGACTTTAGATACACCGACTGAACCTCCTTGATCTTGAATCATTTTTTGGGTTTCATTGAGGTCGTGAGGCTTGACTTCGATTACCTTCCCCAAGGTAGCGGGGTTTTGGAAGTCGTAACCAGCTCTTTCCATAAGCTTGTATGCATTCGGATCGAATCCCTCCTTGGTCCGTGTATGCGGCAAGTCATTCTCCTCTTTCAACAAAGCCTCAGAAGAAGAAACGAACCCAGGGAGAGGGTGTCTGCTCACCTTTGGTCGGTACACCTTTTGCATTGGCAATGTGACATTTCCTTTAAGGGCACCCAAGCTTGCCTCATCAGCGTTCCTAGTAATCTTACCTTCAGCCTCTCCATTTACAACTCTATCGAAGGGTGATTCTCCTTTCCTGAGACGGGATTTCGGAACATACCTCAAAATCGGTGTCATGGGGTTTGGTGAAACAGCAACTTGTCCCGCGACCTGTTTAGCGGGTTGCGTTTTGCTAACTTCTTTATCGTCTTCTCTGTTCCTTTGTTGTTGTTTCGCATCATCGCGCCCCGTGGTCGCCTGCGCACCCTTGGTAACTTTCGATTCACCTGTGGAGGTAATGGTCGATATCATCATCTCTTTAGGTGCCGCAACTTCTTCAAAGAATTTAGCATCAGCAAAATGCAAATCTGCTTTGGTAAATGGCCTAGCATCCCCATTAATCTTTCTTTCTCCTCCACGATAGTACTTGAGGCATTGATGGAGAGTTGAGGCTACTATTCCATGCTCATGAAGCCATGGGCGTCTGAGCAATAGTTTGTAGGAAGTCTTAGAGTCAATTACATGAAAGATCGAAGATGTTGACAGGTCTCCCATTATCAGTTCCAAGCGGATCATACCAATCGCGTGCTGACTCTCTAGGCTAAATCCTTGGATCACCATCCGGCTCTTAGAAAGCTCTTCCACCGTGATCCCTAGGTCATTCATTGTAGACTTAGGCATGATATTAACAGCCAACCCTCAATCTATAAGGATTCGTTTGACCTTTTGTTCCCTGATATAGCCAGTGACGAAAAGAGGGCGATTATGGGCTTTGGAGCCTAGTAGTAGGTCATTATCAGTAAAAGTGATGGCGGTGTTGCAAGCAGCATAATGAGCAGCATCTTTCACTGGTTGACCCGCACTTTTCACCTTGTCAACATAAAGCTTTGGGTGCTGTAAGGCAGCAACAATCTGTTGACGTATCTCTTTTGGCAAGCTGAAGATTTGCCTCCAATCGTCACAGATCGGTAAGGTCTCTATGCTAGTTAGAGCCTCACCATCATTTTTGGGAGCTTTTTCTGGCTTTTCTTCCTTCTCATATTCCTCGTTCTCGAGCTCATAACACGAAGTCATGTTAACAGTGATCTTCTCAAAAAATCTCACTGGAAAAAATTCCTTCAGTGTGATAGGAACGAGCGACTCCTGCTCGAGTAAGTCAATAGGTTGGACTTCGTTTCTCTTACCAGCCTTTGAATTTTTCTTGCTCTTCGCACACCGAGGAGTCTTCCTCCTACCTTGTCTCTTTCTTTGGTGAAGGGGCGATGGCTGAGCTTGTTTTGGATTCCTTGGCCTTCTTCGAGTGACAAGCGTCCACCCTTCTTCGTCTTCGGTCGGATTGGAATTTGTCTCTAACACCGGTCCCCTAACCATTAAGGGAATGATGACGGGTTCCAAGCTCCCCAACTAAATGGTGAATAGTCCTTAGGAACCAATTGCGCTACTCTCCCCTTGCTGACAGGATCGAGCAGGCCTTTGTTGCCGTGATGGAGGAGAGTACTCCACATCAGCAAAAATATGATTAGCCTCGACGGAGTCATCCAAGTCCAATATGGTCTTTCCATCCCTAGCTAGTTGCATAATGCGGTCTTTGAGAGTAATACATTGCTCTAAAGGATGGCTAACAACCCTGTGATAGCGACAGTACTTCGGGTCACTTGTCCTTCCAGTTTCTTCTGGTTGCTTAGGTTCAGGGAGTTCGATGATCCTATTTTCAAGTAGATCATCCAGCATTCCTGACAAGTCTGAATCAGGAAACGGGTACTTCTTTTCTTAGAGCTCCTTTAACGTTGGTCGCTTCCGTCCAAGGTCCCTCGAGGATGTTCCTTTATTCTCTTCTGGCCTAGATTTACCTGAAATCCGTACAGGTTCCTCAATGGAAGTGGCCATGGATTCCTTTGCTGGTGCCTCGGAAGGCTTTGAGTTCTTCTTAATCTCACCTTTGTTCTTCTTGAACTCATATGAGGAGGATGGCTTGCTGCGACGATTTGCTATCGTCATTTCCATGTCATGTGCCTTCGTAGCTAGCTCTTGGAAGGTCCTAGGCTTGCTCATCTGTAAGACATAAATCAGGTCCCACTCCATGCCTTGAGCGCACATCTCCACGGCGGAGGCCTCGGATAGACGGTCTTTGCATTCGAGGCTGAGAGATCTCCAGTGGTTGATGTAATCAAGGACCGGCTCATCCTTCCACTGCTTAGTATTTGTCAACTCCGTCATACTAACAATGCGCTGGGTACTATAGAACCTGTTGAGGAATTCATGCTCCATTTGTTCCCATCTGTTAATAGACTCGGGCTCCAGGTCCGTGTAGCAATCGAAGGCGATTCCTTTGAGGGACCGAACAAACTGCTTCACCAATCTATCTCCCTTGGTGCCAGCATTGCTGCACGTCTCAATAAAATGGGCGACGTGCTATTTCGGATTGCCCTTACCATCAAATTTGTTGAACTTAGGAGGTTGGTATCCATGGGGCATGTGAAGAGCATCGATCCTTTTTGTATAAGGTTTTGTGTACAGATGCGTCTTACGAGATCCTTCCCCTAATTGGGCTTTAACAGCATTCGCGATCAAGCTTTGAATTTGGTCGACAGACATCGACGCCAATGAGGACTCATTCTTCTTCATACGCTCGTCATCAGAGTCTTCGCTGCGGTTAGACTCCTTGTCGGACTCTTCTCCGTCCGAGCCTTTGCTAGAAGATTCGAATAACCGCTTCTCCAGCTTCTTCATCATAGTAGCGATCTGTTCACTTTGGCGCTTGATTTGAGTGTCTTTCTTTAGGTTTTCTTTAGCGAGCCTCTCCAATGTTGCTTTCATATCCGCGAGCTGTTCTTCTACGTTGGTCGCCTCCGTCACCATAGCTGGCATAATAATAGAATTGGCAGATTGGGTCTTCGATTCGGCGGCCAACTATCTTGGTGATGTCGGTAAGGAGTCACTGCTAGTATAGCCATGATCTTCTCCACCGAAAGGTTCGAAGGTGGGGCTTGCCTGAGTTTGGAGCTCGCCCGCCTCTTGACATATTGTTGGGTGCATTTTGAAGCCTGCAACAGATTTTTGCTTCAAAGAATGCGAAGGGACTTTGCTGACTCCTTTAGGTAAGCTGGAGTCGAGGCTTGGGATCCCACGAGACTGTGACAGGACAGTCCCAACTGATTGTTTTATGGCAATCACGACATCAACTTTTTCCATACATCGAGCCATGACTCCTCTAGACGTAACGCTAGCGACTGTTGATCCTTGAGATGTGGATCGGACAGCTTTCCTTGAAGGCTGAGGGATGGCGTTCTTAGGGGCCATGTAGAGTTCGTGGTTTGGAGAAAGAGATGAGAGGCAAAGAATGTCCCACCGGGCGTGCCAAAAATTTGTAAACACAAATTTCGAGCCTAAAATAAATTAGACAAGAAATTGATGAACAAATTGAATTTCTGTATTGATATTGTATATGGGTGCAATCTCTGTATAATTGTTACAAGAAACAAGTATAATAAATCCTCTGATTCGATCTCCTTGAATAGTCTTGAATAATTTGTCTCGAGAGAGGGCCTAAGAGGCTTAATCTTTATCGAGGATTTGATCTCTGTAAGTAGACGACACGTATTTGGAGTGCTTGTTGTCTTTTTCCAGAGAGAGTTTCTAAGCTCTTGTGAATTTTTCTCCAAAAATGCCGACCCCTTGAATGAGGGGGTTCACTCCCTTTTTATAGAGAAGTCGGAGTTGGGGTTTTCCTTCTCGTCTTCATTAAAAGGAATAATCATTTATTTTCTGCATCATTTATGCCACGTGGCGCTTTTTGATTGGCCATCATAATTATTCATCAAATATTTAATTTAACACGTGGCAGCGCATAATTAGGCAAAATAAACCACGTGGCGGGTCTTGATTGGACGGACACTTTTTGTCTCCTACAGTAATATTTTTATTATACTTTCGAAAGGAATGTATAACTATTACAGATGTGGTTAAGGATACCTTCCAAACAAAGTTGGGATAGATATTCAATATAATCTTTAGTTGCAGATCAGAATCGCAATCAAACTTGCATTAGCAATAAGAGTACTGCAAACTTTATGACTACATTTTTTGATTGAATTGGATTTGGCTTTGCTCCAACCTCGTTCTCTTTGGTGTCCTGCACCGTTCACTTTCTTCCCTTGATTTGCTGTTGTTGACTAACAATGGAAGGCAGCCATTGCTGATGAGATAAGCATATTAAGGGCATGCTCATTTTAGCAGTTGAACCAAGCGGTCAGCAGTTGAAAGTAGTTCGGAGCGCCGGAGCCGTTGAGAGTGGTTCTGATTAACAGTTAGCAGTTGTAAGCAGTTGGATTAGCGTTCGTAAAATAATGTGAGCAGTTGCCAACAGTTGGAAACAGTAGGGTGCGAGTGAGAGCACTTGAGAAGAGGATGAGAGCAGTTATGAGTGGTTGAGATTAGCGGTTAGAAGTTGAAAGCAATTAATTATATTGCGATTCTATAAATGCCGAAACGCACAGGTCATAAGATGTCGTGTTGAGGCCCTTGAACAGAGAGAAACAAAGGGATTGGTAAGGCACATCGCAAGTTGTTGCAGCACATTTTAAGGAGTTATACTAACCAAACACATGATAATGTCATACATGTCGTTAATTGTGATTCATTCCATTAGGTGTTTTAGTTTCCGACATTTTTTATCAGTATGATATGATTTTCATAACCTTACATAGGAGCTAGTAAACGGGTCAAATCAGTGCTCATTTTTTGCAGACAGCAGACCTCTTCACACTCAAGAATTAATGTTGTCAGAATTGAGATAATTCCAATCTAATTTCTTTCTCATGGTGCGGTTTCTCTTGACTTTGTGATGTCAGACAATAATGTTGCAAATCCACTTAGAAAGGGATTGGTATGCTAGCAAATGCTTGAAATATCGAGGGGAATGGACCTAAAGTCTATCAAATAGTCACCATAGTGGACATCCGTCTCTAAAGATATGGTGATCCCATAAACGGATGTGCAAGTAGCAACAGAACGGATAGGTGAACTAAAAACGAGTACTATCTTTTAGCAAAAGTTTTGAGTCCCATTCTTATGGCGAGTGCCCTGTGGAAATTCTAGCGATTTTTAAGGTTGAGTTACTTTTCCTAGTCTAACCTTGTGCTCTTTTTGAAAAGAGGCAGAGGTGACAGGCTAACTCTTAATGAACCTAAGGCTTGATTTTGCAATGATAGTCACAGGCTACCCTTGGAGGGTCACCTAGTGAGTGCCGTGGTGGGGTCACCGCTATTGGGATATTTGAACTATTTCCTTAAGGGACTCTCATCAAACAAGATACTGTGCATGACGTTAAGGGCCCCCACCGATGTGAACCTTGATAAAAAAAGACTCGTGCCATGTGTGTGGTGAGTAGAAACTTGGCCAAAGTGATTGGACTTCAAGACATAAGATCACTCATTTCCCTCAACTCAAACTCACTAACACTAAGTTTAGGTTCAAACCTAGGTACTGTATGCCCATTGCATGGTGTGCTACGCTCAATATTATTAGAAAAGAATTTTAAAATAGAGTAGTTTTTATTTCTACATCATCGGGGAGGATTGTTGGAATTTTTATGTGTTTTGAAAATCAAAACCAAAAATATTTCAAGTACAATCCTTAAACCCTATTTACTGTTTTTTTTAAATTTTACTGAAGATATATTGGTGTTGACTAATGTTAATTTTTCTTCGTCATTAATGGCTGTTTTTAATAATTTTAATGGAGTGGGAGAGTGGACTAATTATATCAAGTTATCTTATATTTTAAAAGTTGATGAGCAGTTAATGGAGAGACTTTGGGGATAATATCCCTAACAATCTAATAATTATATGTAAAGTTGAGTGACTTTACACATTTTTGTAGGTGTCATAACTTTATCATTTAAGTTATTAATTACTATTTAAATTCATTTTGTGTGTTTTAGCATGCATACAATTATTTTTTTATTTTTCTTTATGTGCTCTATATGACCTTTCATCTTCTTCTTGATCAGTTACTTGTAAATATCATTAATAAATATTAACTTGCATATGTAAAATAACACCTGGATAAACCTAAAAAATTTAATAGGTACAAAGCTTACTTAACTGGTAAAATAAATCTGAACAATGGAAAAAGTTTTATTAATGAATTAATTATTATTTTTGGACATTTACATATTGTTTAACTCAACCATTGCATCGTAAGGGGAATAGTTCTAGTTAACTACCTATATATTATCCAATGTTTATAGTGGGTCCATAGTTGGCAAAATTTTGCATTTAAAAGCTTCTGCTCATTGATGGCCGATATGCGATCTTTTGGTGTTTACAAGCAGTATTATTTTCTAGTGTTGATATTATCAATTTTGAGCATCAGGTTAAGTTTCGGGACTACTTTTGCTACACCAAAGGAGTTCGACAGATTGTCATATCTTGGAAGAGAACCGCATTTATACAATCATCGACTAATGAAGTGGGGGTGTTTCCTCTCTTAGGAAAGCGCTTACAGTGCTTCAACCCAAAATCAGGCTATCTCTAAACTTTATACTCTTTATTTTTGTTTAAGAATTGTATCATTCATTTGATATATATTCCCATGTATTAAGTGTTAATTTTTTGATGTATGTGTATTGTCTTGATTATATGTAACCTTGTCTACAAGATTACAAATCATATTGTCATATGTTCCTACATTGATTAATAATATTATTTTGGAGGTATTATTCTATATTATTTCTTACAGGAACTACTTTTATGGGTCATGTATGCACGCCCAGGAGAGGGGGTACACCGTACATGACAAGCCAATTTAAGGGGAATTAAAAGTGACTAGGATTTAAACCTTAATCGTGTGTGTGCGTGTGAATGAGCAAATGACAAGTATATTATCATAACATAAATGTTTATGATAGCGAGGTCAAAAGACAACTCTTTTTTCTTTTTCAGCTCCCGAGATCCTCTTATTTTCACTTGTAAACACATCTAAAAAAAAACAAAAAACATATTTCTGAACTTATCTAATAAGATAGATAGACAAGAATTATAATATAAGAATTGTAACTAGAAGCCTCTGACACTAGCTACATCAATGTAGATTATAACTGTTGACTCATACTTTATTTCATTTTAATAGTGCTGTCAATGATTTTAGTACTACTGTAAAGGAATAAATCCTTCGATCATGCATGTAAAGATTGTTTGCACGTACCAACACAAGTATTAATTTTATGGGCATTCTCTGTCAAAATTATGTTGAAAAAGTTGTATTTTTTATAACTGATCAACAATTATCTTGACTCCATTTAATTGCAAAAAAAAAAATCTTTGGTTCATAGTTTTATTCTTAAATATTTGTTAACTTATAGGAGCCGTAAAATGTAACACAATACATAAATTGAAAATAAAAGGAAGATTTGAATAAACGGATCGATTAACATATCTGTCTTTAGATAATCTTTTCAATGCAACCAATTTTAAGTTAATTTCTACAACTTCTCAGCTTTCCTTACTAATTCCTCAAAATTGTTTGATGCGTGATAGATTAGATTAGTTTTCACATCAAATGTATACAAAATTTAATGTCTTCAATATTGATTACCCATCTATCTGTTGGTACTGATATTCTTGTCAACGTGATCACACTCATATTTGTATGCAAGTACGTACTCAGATAAGACAATCTCACAATAAATTTTTTTGAAAGAGTTCATCTAAGTCGAGCTACAAATCCTTTAAAATTTAACTGAACTTACTTTTATAATTGCTCGCCCCCCAAAAAAAAAGAAAAAAAGAAAGTGCATACAAAAAAAACAACTTCTTGAAGCAAGAAATGAAGAAAGAAAGCAAGGAAAAAGTAGGACATTGGCAACTGTTGTTTGGAAAACCTCTCCAACATCGTGAGTGAGATGAAACCATGGATTTAAAATGTGGCTGATTCCCGGTGACATGGTCGTATCGGAAAAGGTTTTTAAGTTTGTCGAACCGCCTTTTAGCCGTGATTTGGAATGCGGTTTCCACTTTAGAACGATTTTTCCATGTCACAATTGAAACCACAATCGTGACCGAAATCGCATTTTGAATCTTTGGGTAAAATAGGTCCAAAATAGCCGGTTCATTTATACAATATGAAACAGAAATCAAAGGGGCAAAGTTACGAGATCTCATGGGTTGTTTTGTGCATCGGATAGTTATTCTCGTGAAGACCTCTCTTTTTGTTTGTCTCAATCTACCTAAGTTGTTACAAATCTATGTTTAAATACCAAGATACTCAGCTCCATGAAACTGCATTTTGCACGTATTCAATGATCAACCAAGCATGCATCCTCAACTCCAGAACTAACACGTTGGTGGAGCTCCCTCTAGTCACAAAGGCTTACAGCTTAAATCCGCCCTCAACCTAGTCTATTAATTTGAAGGTATTTCTCCTAGCTAGCTCCTATTTTTAATGTTTTTTTTTTTGTTTTTAATAACTTATCCCTATATAATTGCATTGATAAAAAGATCTTTAATATATATGTCACAAACTTGTTGATGTATTCGCATCGTTACTGATATCCAATCCATGGATATTATTTTAGTTTCCTTTGTAAGGTAAACAATCCACTGAATAGATTCTTTGTGAAAAGTAAACCTTTTGGACTGTCGACGGACAATGGAGCACATAAACCGAACTAGATCCAGTGAACGCTAGTCTGTAAGGTAACCAAACTCACTAGGGGGCCCGTTTGTCAAGGAAAAATTGAATAGAATGAAACCAAAGAATGACCCCTGAGAGATGAATGGTAGAATTTGATATCTAAACTCATGTGTTTGGAGAGAAAAAATGAAATCAAGTTTCAATCCTTACTATTTAGCTGTAGATTATGAAATGAAATCAAATTTATTTTATTTTAAAAACAAATAATAATGATTAATAACGATTAAAAATAATAATAATAAAAAAACATTATTATCACTAATAATAATTATTATTAATATTAATAATAATTGATAATTAATAAATATTATTATTAATATTAAAAATAATTATGAATATTATTATTAAGTATTATTAATAATTAATAAAAAATTTATAATTTATAATAATTATAATAAAAAATATTTTTAGTGGTTAATAATAATAATTAATCATAATAATTATGAATATTAAAAATAATAATTATTAACAATAATTACAATTAAAATTCTTATTAATATAAATAAATCATAATAATTATTAATATTAATTATTATTATTGATATTAATATTAATATTATTGATTATTATTAATTATAAATATTAATAATCAAAATAATAATTAATAATAATATTAATAATAATAATTAATAGTAATATTAATAATTATTATTGGTACTTACAGTAATCAATAAGAATAATTATAATTATTAATTAATTTTAGTAATAATAATTAATAGTAATTATTATTATTAATATTAATAATAAAAAATAATAATAAAAATAATACTTATTATGAATATTATGAATATTATTAATAATTATTATCAATAATGCTAATAATAATAATTATTATTAATAATTATAATTAATGATAAAAATAATAGTTAATGATAATTAATGTTACTAATTATAGGTAATAATAATGATTAATTAATAAGTAATAATTTTTTAATTATAATTATAATCATATGTATAATTTTTAATTAATTTTAGGAATAATGATTAATAATAATTAGTATTAATATCAATAATAATAAATAATAATTGCAATAATGCTTATTATTAATATTATTAATAATTATTGTCATTAATGTTAATAATAATTATTATTATTATTAATAATATTAATTGATGACAAAAATAATAATTAATAATAATAATAATTAATAATAATAATAATAATAATAATGATAATAATAACAACAACAACAACAACAACAACAACAACAACAACAACAACAATAATAATAATAATGATAATAGCAATAACAACGACAACAACAACAACAACAACAACAACAACAACAATAACAAAAACAACAACAACAATTAATAACAATAACAATAATGTTGTTGATTGTAGAGGGTTGGAGACTTGAACCCCTTTGGAAATGGGAGGGTTCAAGTTCCTTAAGATTGGGGGTAACTTGATACCCCTTCCATCCCATTAAAGTGCTTACCAAACATAAAAAAAAGTAGAACTTAACACCTGGGGTTCAAGTTTCATTCTATTTTATTTCACCAAATAGCCCCTAGATATTAGACTTGAACCCATGATAGCAAGGCTAAAGCTTTGAGGAAGCCTCGTAAATATTGTGTCAATTGTCAAATATACATTGTTTATACATACTTTTTTAGTCTATTTATTTAGTCAGTTCAAGATTCTGATGATAAATTAAATTATCCTTGTTAAGCTTATGTTAACTTCCTTAAGCTTATAATATATTTTATTAATATGTTTTGATGAAAGACAAAAGTGAGTTGGTCTATTGGTATATTTATCATGTTATATTTGGACCTACCTTAGTGTTTCTATTGTTTAAATGTATTATGATTACAAGTATATATTGACATGCTACTATTGCTTAATTGATTACATATAAGGTGTCACAATATCTTTGGGATCATTTAATATTCAAATTTGAATATTTGATCTTTATGATATTATATTTTGTGATTCAAATTTGATTATGTAATCTTGAGATAATGATAGTTGATTTGGTTAGATTATTTGAGATCATATTTTGAAGAATGTTACTTGATCTACATTAGCTACTAATCAGCAATGATCTTCATCCTTATATTAAGCAAGTAGCCATTGGAAATCATGATTATAGACGTTAAGCAAAACTGCAGAATTCAAGGGCTTGAAAGAAGGACGTCAATGCCTTGAACTAATATTGAAGATCATCCTTCCTCTTTTAATGCAATAGTCACTTTCTTAATGATCGCCAAACCTCTCCAATATCATTGCCTATAAATAGGGAGGCATTTGCAGCTGAAGATGAAACAAGAGAGAGCACAAGTAAAGAGCAAGAACTAAGAGCCACACTTGCAAATGTCATTCTCTTGTTCACTTAATTTATTGAGTTGTATTGCTCTAGTTGTAATTGGGTGAGATTGTAGAATTGAAGGGTCAACTCTACCAATGACTTATTAAAGGATCAACTCGTGGCTTGGAACTTATAGTAGGTGTACTCTAGAATTGTGTAATCCCTCATAATAAAATCGGGTTAATCTTAGAGTTAGGGAACTCTAGGCAGGGACTAAGTCTGGTTGAGGCTAACCTCGTTAAAAACTACTCGTGTCTTGTCCACATTTACTTTCTGCATTTCTATTTTAATTGTTTTGTAACTTTGATCATCACAAGGTGATTTAACTAGCTAAATCGGGCCAACAGCTTAGTTCAAATCTTGAATATTGGATAATCAAGTAATTTAGATGTCTTAAATGGCAAGCCAAGAGTTCCTCGTACAATTTATGATATTTGCCATTAGATAGTAGACACCATGAATCATCCTCCTCCCCCCCCCCCCCCCAAAAAACAACCCCCCCAAAAAAAACCCAAAGGAAAGTCAATAAATGAAAAAAAAGGGTACTAGAATTGCAGATCGATTTTGTTCTATCAAGAAAGACACATTCAAGGAATGATGCACGAATGCATGATGTGCTTATTCAAAAGGCGACAATGAAAGATCAGAAGAAGGGGCAGGAGGTACCGAGGTAGAGTGGTTCAAAGCACAGAAGATAGCGGTGAGTGTGGACCTTCTACCTGCAGCCAAACAACTGCTGCAATTCCTGGCGACCATTGACAAAAACAGACACCTCTATCAAGGCCCCACTTTGGACCGTGCTGTTCATAGGCACCAAACGAAAGAATGAAGCATGTATACATACTGAAATTTGTTTTTCCTTTCTTTTTTTTTAACTATTTTCTTTTAAATTTTAAATATTCTGTGAATATTGATTGAAATTGTGACACTTGCTTGTCTGGTACCAAAAATGCTGGCTTCTTCTGCTAGCAAAACAAGCCGAGTTTGATCTCTTAGAAGGCCCTCTGGTTGTGCCTCTTGACTTTGAATGGATCTGGCACCGCACCGCCTCAATCCCGTAGCCCCCCCCCCCCCCAATGTAGCTAAATTGACCGGTTTGTTACTTTTTAGACCTAATAAACATGTTAGAATTTACTATTAACTCAACTAGCATTCATGATATAGCTAGGTTAAACGAGGTTCATGTTAATGCTGAGTCACTTCAATTGTGGTTCATATCAAGTTTCATGTTAGAATTTACTATTAACTCAACTAGCATTCATGATATAGCTAGGTTAAACGAGGTTCATGTTAATGCTGAGTCACTTCAATTGTGGTTCATATCAAGTTTGATTTTAATTTATCGTGCAATTTAGTAAAGAGGATATATAATCAATATTCAAGATAACTTTCATGCATGACAGGGTTTACTATTACACAATCACGTGTTAGGTCTTACCGGTAGTTCGGTTGGCACCGATGACAAGACATTAATACTTGGTTTGTCCCACATTAACAAACATACAACTTGACCATAGAGAACGTCATGCGATTTAACATTTGTCTGCCCAATCTTGTGGCAACCCAATATGAGTTGGGTCAAAATCAAGCTGTACTTTTCTCCATGATAAATCTATTTTGCTATGCATGATTTCCATCATCTTCCTATTTTCTGTACTGTAGAATTAGATGGCTAACCTTCATGGTTTCCTCATACAAAAGTGGGACAAAAGTAAGAAGAAAAATTTAGCCACCTCAAGATTCTCTTTTGTTTCTAACCCTTATAGACCCAAGAAAAAAATTTCATCCTAGATATTATATTTGGCAGAACTCTATGAAGAATGGACAAATTTTTGTAAAATTATTTGCCCATAATTTTGAAATATTTAAAAAGTCCCTACAAGCATTTAAATTTCTAAAAAGCTCAAGGGAAAGAATAAAATGTGAGGCTTCTCAAAATCAGAAAAAAATTTTGGTCAGTGTTGGGTTACCCAAGGTTGAAAGAGGTAAACAAATGTTCTCACATATATAAATTTCTTTGTCAAATTTTTACAAATATTGCAGTAAAGACATATAGTCTAAATATACTTGACTTCTATATGTAGTTAAAACATTGAATTTCCTCTTGACATATGTGTCTTCTTGTGTTAGACATGTTGGTTAATTACATGGCATATACATGCATATATCACCTTCTTTTGTTAATATGACATCACATTCCAATATTATCTTCTTGATTGATCACTAAAGGCCTTGACAATATTTGAATTTGACTATAGCAAGAAAGATTGTCAAATTCACATTGTTTGGAAAAGATTGGATGATATCCTAAACTACTCCATATTGCTAGCTAGATGGTTCCAAACTTGGTATTTGGTCTTTTACTACCATTAATTGATTCTTGCAAGTAGAAATTATTGGAAGAGATACACTATTTCCCCTCTAAGCTTTTTCATGTGGAATAAAAAGGGATTTCAAGGTAACGTATTGAGGCAAAATGTGATAAATTTCCTTCACGATGCGATTTGAGCCCAAATATTGTGTTTGCTATTAACATGGTTATTTGCAAAATCTATTTTACTTTTTCAAGATACCATGAAATAAAAACACTTATGTTAGGCGATAATTTGTCATATTTGAAGTTGCCCATTTATCTAATTTTAGCTCGTATAATAATATAATCTTTAGGATTTTTACTTGTTTTGTTTGTTTGTATAGGTAACAAACTTCAATAGCGCAAAACGCCACGAAAAGGAGCGAAGACGGACAAGAAAAAAAGAAGGCAAGAAGGGATGGTAGGAGGCTGAGCCACCGTGCCAAAAAATTGGCACGGTGTGGCCGTGCCACCCGGCACGACCGTGCTCCCTCCCCTCGCCGCTCGCTTGCCTGGTTTTTCTATTTAAGCCCTTTTGGGAGTTTTTGTTCGGGGACTCCCCGGCTCTCCTTCTGCAACTTTTTAGGAGTTCTTAGTTTAGGTTTAGCCAATAAAAAATCTCAATAGGAAGATTAGATTAGATTAGTTTTAGGTAACGTTTGATTTCAAGATTCAATGGCTAAGTTTCTCTTCTTCCCTTCTCTTTAATTTCGTGCTTCTTATTTTGTTTTCTAGCTTGTTAATTCTTGCCTTGAATTGCTTATAGATGTTTAGTTTCAATTAAGCTTGTGATGTTTGAATGTAATTAGCCTCTTGATGGCTAATTGATTGTTGTTAGGCCTTTACCCATCTTGTTTATACTAGAATTTAGAGTTTTCTTTCATACCTGCCAAGTGTTCGATGAAATGCTTGAAAGAGATTTCGTCCATATTTTAGGGACATTCAACTTATGCTGAGAGGTGAGGTTGATTGTCTAGTGTGGGTAGAGGAATAGCTGGGATTTGAACATGAAAATAGTCTCGGTCGCTAGCTAGGTTAAGGGTTGTCAATCTTATAGTTTAATTGCGTTGATCCCATAAAAATAGGAGGTTAGAACAATTAGACTAGCTCATAACCCTTGAGAGAGGGCTTGGGTGGTTTCTAATGATGCAACCGATCATCTCTAAATACTAACATAACTTGGGAAGGTTAAGGTTTAACTTGATTAGTTGGTTTATCTTAGTTTAATCATAATTGAAGTCTTTGTTTTTATTTTAGTAGTTTAGTTCTATTTTCTATCCTTTCTATTCTTCCTAACCTGAGACGCTTTAGTTAATTTTGGTACTTGAAAACCCAACTCCTTGGGGACGACACCCCGAGTACTTAACAATGCACCTTGCACTTGGGGTTTATAAGTATTAAACTTTTTCCCTAACAAGTTTTTTGCGATGTTGCTGGGGAGCTGGCGCTTTTCAATATTAGGGTCTACTTAGGCATTTGAGACTAGCCTTTTATTTAAAAAAATAAAAAAATCGTCTTTTTTCCACTTTCCTTAATATGAGCATGAATTGTTTTGGAGATACTATGATGGATTACACGCTTCTCTTGCTCGTTGCGATTATTATTTGGAAAAGTGAAAATTTTTGAATACAGTCTATAAGGGTGTGAATTGTGAGACCCATGCTCTTTTAGAGTACTGGAATTTTTGTGCTAAAATGTTGATGAAGTTTGGGATTTTCTTGATTGGTTGACTCAGGATACTTATGAATATGAGATTAATTGCGCTAATTCATACATCTGACCCCCTTGTGTCCCTAATTATGCTCCTCCTATATGTGAAATTTGCTATTGTTCTTATCATGATAGTAATTCTTGTCCCTATTATATTTCTGATGAGGGCTTTGCTAGACTTAGCAATATGATAGAGACAATGAATGAACAACAAATTTAGTTTGCTAATAAAATGTGGGAGTATGACCTATCATCTGAGACTGACCTTAGGTTTAGTTCTCTTCGACTTGATGTCAAACTGTGTGATGATGTTGCGTCTTTTCCTCCTCTAGAGTCTGGACTAGAAGAAGTACTCGACCCTCCCTTGACTACTTTACTCACAATTGCTCCATCCTTTCCTAATACCCTTAGGGACAACACTGCGTTCATCATGACCTTTCTTGATGCACCTTCCCCTTTAGCTCAGTCGACGGAGTTCGAGGTAGGTGAGACCTTTGGTATTAAGCGCTAGTATTGATGAGGATGATACTTGTTCTAAGTCAGGCGATGTTTTTATTGAGGTGCCTGATCTTCATGAGACTCCTACAAGGACTTCATGTGTGGATGTTGTGGCTGCGGGGCCAGCTAGTCCTGATATTGTTGATAATATATCCCCCAACCCTCTCGATTCATTCCATGCTTGTCCTTCATGTTCACCACCCTCCCCTTCCCCTGTCTGTTGTGATATGTTACTTATTGATTCTCATGCGATACTTGAGGGGAATGAGGTTGACTGTTATGAGTCCCTAGGTACCTTTAGGGGGTACGACCCCTCCCTTGATCCTTGTAGTCTGTTCCTAGAGGACATGCCTAGAAAAATCATATTAACTATTGTGTTCGATTATTCTACTGTTTTTTCCAAGCCATTTGATAAGTTTAGAAGAGCACTTGCTATCATTCCTAGATTTATGTTTGGGTGCTCTTACCTGAATTCATATGAATTGCATGCTCAGACATTAGATAAGCTTCTGTGAGCTTTGACGACATCCGAATTGGTAGCTTAGATCTTGAGAGATGAGGAGTGGCTGATGCTCCTCGAGCCCCCCATCGTAGCATCTTAGAGAGGCTTAGTTTGGGTACAATCAGTACCCAACCTGGTATAATCATTCTAACTCTTCTCCTTTCTTTTTATTTTCTTTCTTTTGTTTTATTTAGTTGTGCATATTAGGTTGTACTTTTATGGTGATCATTTTGAGGTAAAACTTGGGAATTTGTTGAGCCAGTTGATGGTTATGATCACCTTTTGTGTGCCTTTGTACATAGTTGTGGTTTTGATTTATTTTTTTTTTTGTACATATGTGTTTTGTTGATCTAGTAGCTTCTCGGCTCCCAATGAGGACATTGTGAGATCTAAGTATGGGGGAAGAGAAGCTACGCTTCAATCTTTTGAAAAAGGAAAAGAGGGAAAATTTTTCGAAAACCAATAAGATTCTATATTTCTGAGTTGTTCTTGGGGAGTCTTGTACTATTTTGACTTACTTTGATCCCTTGTGCCTTAGCTATTAGCCGGTACATAAGTAAGTTGTTCATGATAGATCTTTGTCCTAAGTGTGTTATTCTTGGTCCCAATTCTAACCCCAATAGTCCGTCATAGATGTGTAATCCAGTCCTTGTGTACACTTCATCATTATCTTATGGTTTTAGTCTCCCATGATTGGCTCTCCCACTTGTCTTTGTACACAGCCACTTTTGTTTCCTTTTTTTCGCTTCACATTCAAAAAAAAAAACAAAGAGAGAAAAAAAAGAAAAAGAAAAAAATAAAATTTTGAATGACAAGTATCCTCTTGAGGCATGCACCATTGGGCGTTTCCCCTTTGAGGCATGTGCTATTGGGTGTTACCCTTTGAGGCAATACTGCTATTGGAAAAGCTTGCTTCCCTTGTTAATTAGTTGATAATGTTGCATGTGTCAATCAGGTGGGAACGAGTTTGATTTTGATAAGCTTAAGTCCTAGGATGATGACATACTTACACACCAACCACTAGGATGGATTCCAGGTTTTGATGTATAGTGGGGTGAAAAGTTGGTGCTTTGATGTCATGTATGTGGATAGAGAGTCTTGATATGTACACTCTATTTATATACATGCTAATATCTTCGTTGCATTGATGATTTGGTTGGTTAGAATGTATACAGTTTTTCCCCTTGTATAAATATTTGTGCTTTGTTTGTATATTTGTTTTGTTTTCTTTGTTTTCCTTTCTCCTTTTCCGCTTATTTTTTCTTTTTCAAGATTTTATGGGTATATCTTCTGTAAACCCTTACAAGTCCTCACTCGTCCACTTGGGGGAACCAAGGGATTTAAAGGGCTTGTTGCATATGTTAAATGCAACTGCAATTCTTGATAAAGTGAGTTAAGTCCATAGGTCAGTTTTTCTTTATTTTGCTCAAGGACGAGCAAAGGGTAGGTGTAGGGCTATTTGTTAGGTGATAATTTATCGTATTTTACGTGGCCCTTTTACCTAATTTTATCTCGTACAATAATATAATCTTTAGGATTTTACTTCGTTTGTTTGCTTTTGTAGGTAATAAACTTCAACAGAGCAAAATGTCGCAAAAAGGAGCGAAAACGGACAAGAACAGCAAAAAGAAGGCAAGAAGGGATGACAGGAGGCCGAGCCACTGTGCCAAAAAATTAGCATGGTGTGGCCGTGCCACCTGGCACGGCCATGCTCCCTCCCCTCGCCGCTCGCTTGCCCGGTTTTTCTATTTAAGCCCTTTCGGGCGTTTTTGTTCGGGGACTCCCCGGGCTCTCTTTTTGTAACTTTTTGGGAGTTCTTAGTTTAGTTTTAGCCAATAAAAAACTTCATTAGAAGGATTAGATTAGGTTAGTTTGGGTTATAATTTGTACAAGACATTTGATTTCAAGATTCAATGGCTAAGTTTCTCTTCTTCCCTTCTCTTTAATTTCATGTTTCTTATTTTGTTTTCTAGCTTGTTAATTCTTGCCTTGAATTGCTTATAGATGTTTAGTTTCAATTAAGTTTGTGATGTTTGATTGCAATTAGCCTCTTGATGGCTAATTGATTGTTATTAGGCCTTTACCCATCTTGTTTATACTAGAATTTAGAGTTTTCTTTCATGCCTGCCAAGTGCTTGATGAAATGCTTGAAAGAGATTTCGTCCGTGTTTTAGGGACATTCAACTTATGCTGAGAGGTGAGGTTGATTGTCTAGTGTGGGTAGAGAGAATAGCTGGGATTCGACCAGGAGAATAGTCTCGGTCGCTAGCCAGGTCAAGGGTTGTCAATCTTGTAGTTTAATTGCGCTAATCCTATGAAAATAGGAGGTTAGAACAATTAGACTAACTCATGACCCTTGAGAGAGGGCTTGGGTGGTCTTTAATGATGCAACTGATCATCTCTAAATACTAACATAACGTGGGAATGTTAAGATTTGACTTAATTAGTTGGTTTATCTTAGTTTAATCATAATGGAAGTCTTTGTTTTTATTTTAGTAGTTTAGTTCTATTTTTTATTCCTTATGTTCTGCCTAGCTTAAGACGCTTTAGTTAATTCTGGTACTTGTAAATCCAACTCTCTACAAATCACACCCCGAGGACTTAACGATGCACATTGCACTTGGAGTTTATAAATATTAAAACTTTTTCCCTAACAACTTATTACATATTATTATTGAATCTAATAATCTTAATAATAATTTATAAAATTGCTTGAAAACATATGTGCTATTCATATATACAACTATGTGATTTATGATTGCTATCTACTTATTTAGCCATTAATATGAGATGAGATTAATTTTTGCATACATCAACTGATGTACTTTACCCACATGCATTATTTTGGAAGGGCGATTGTTGTTTTACTATGAATGCTCTTGTACATAAGTCATTATTATAATAACGAAAATATCATGACTTCTTAGCCCTTCTATGAGTTGGTTTGCATGCATTAATTGATAAGCTTTACTAAGAGGAGAAGAGAGATATAATACATTCTCCATTGTCAGTATCTTGTCCTAATGTATGATCCACTAATTGTGTTTTAAAGGAAAAAACGGGTCATCGTAATCAAACATGATCTTGATATATTGCAAGAAACATCGTATATTCCTAATAATCAATATTTTCATATCTTTTGTGATCTAATACCTCATTCATGAAATTGTATATATTATTTGAAATATAATTATGATAGTGTCACTTTTGCATACAATTTATGCACATCTCATCCAAGATATTACTCATGATAGTTTTTGATAATTTTATCGACCAATATGCCAATTACATATAAATTATGTTATAACAGTTTTGGCATAAATTAAGGGGGAGATAAAAATGAGTTTTTGATGTTACATGGCCCTTGCCCGTATGCTTGACATCATATATCTAATTATCTTTATAAATGAGGAGAGAAAAATTGGTCTATGTGGAATATTTCTAATATATTATTATCTCCATGGCTATATAATTTTCATGATCTTAAGCGTTGGTCATACGGCTTAACTTACATTGGATTTTCACATGAATTGGATTATACTTTATCACTTGAATTATTGCAGACTAATTATAAAATGAGCACAAATGATAGGTTTTTAATGGCTAATAGTTTTATATGCCTTTTGACCATATGCATGAGTAATATATAAATTTTATAACTTGAATATTAGTATATGCATTATAGACTTTGATGATATGTTATTGATTTTAAGCTTGTGAGGTCAACCTTTTCTTCTTCTTTATAAATGTCATATTAAGGGGAAGTTATGCTATTAATTGGTTAGTTTATATTCCACTTCCCTTTTTAATGATGACAGAGGGGGGGAAGAATGAGCCTATGGTAAGTGTATGCAAGAATCAAGGTATGTATACAAACATCACTTCCTATTAGTGTTATTGGTTGTCATCATCTCAAAAAGGGGGAGATTGTTGACTCTAGAAGTCACATATTGATTTTGATGATAACGAACAATATAACTAGTGTTATATGTGAAATTATGAAGTGATTTTCTTTTATAATTAGCCATGGATTAGGCTATGAAAATGAGTGGTATGCAAATTCAAAATATGCATGGACAAAGTAGTTCTTTTATACTAATAACTAGTAAGTCATGTGTATGATTATGGAGAGAAAACATGTGTGCATCATTTAATATCAAAATGATTTTGTTTGATTGATAAATTGGGGTGTTACCTAAAGAAAATATTTAGATAATTCAAAATTTGAAAAATTCAAATTTGAAGAATCAAATCACGGGAAATTCTTATGATGTATATGGTTTTGATGATAACAAATCCAAGTGTTGTTGTTGTTCCAAACAGGTTCTTACTACTGTTCTCAATGCCTTAAAATGTGCTTAGTTAACAATGTTCAAGAACAGGTCTTAAGAACAGGTGCTGAAGATACGTTGGCTGGCAAAACTTTCCTGAACTTCAGAAACAGCTTTAAGAACAGTCCTGTTGAGTGTTTGGAGCAGCTATGGTTGATTCAACAAGAGTCTGTGTTTTGCTATGGTTTTATTTTATTAGATTCTTGTTAATATGCCAATTAGAAAGTCTTGATTTAACATCACTTTAAATTGGTATTTCTCTTTGGAAAATTTCAGAACACTGTTTCAGAACAGTCCTGGAAACAGGGCGACCAGGGTGTTTCCAGACTAAGCTGCGAAAAATGGTTTTACACGATTCTCTCTCTGATTTTGGGCAGCATCTCTGAGACTTGCAAAGAAGATTTTCTGTGGAGTGTTTTAACCCCAAATGATTTTCCTTAACTAAAGGATTTTGCAAGATCATTTTGAAATAAAAAAAAATCTCTAATTTTTGGCAAGTAGATAAGTTTGTTGAGAAAATCATGGGCTAGAGGATTGAGTCCTTGTGGCTGAGAACCACCGCCTTACTCTTGCGGCTAAAGGACTCTATCTCCTTTAGGGATTTTGTTTTCCAAATCTATGAGAAGTTAAATCTTCTTACCTTTCAAAATTCTCTATAAAAGGTGGCTTTCTACAACTCATGGGGTATCCGTTTTCACAATATTTTCAAAGAGTTTTATGAGCAAAATTTCTAGAGAGAAAACCGACTAAAGTGTGTGAAAAATTGAGCTTTCAAAATTGGCATACTAGGACTTCATTTGTACCCTATATTCACTTGATTGAGAAGCATTGTAATAGGGTGTTCTCTGTGTAATCTCTCCTTTACAAAAGTGAGGTGAGTGTGTCTTAAGTCAAGTGGACTTTTGGACGTAGGGTAACTAGTCTTAGGGAAGATGGTTACGTAGGTTGCAATTAGTAGCAAGGTGTGTTGCTATTGTAATGTTTTTAGCCCGGTTAGTGAAGTGGTTCTAAATCCTATACGAGGTAGGTCGTGGTTTTTCACCTCAGTTGGGCTAGAGGTGTTTTCCACGTAAAAATCCTGTGCCCAGTATTTCCGCATTTAATTTTATTGGATTTTCATTTCTGCTCAACTCAGGAACAGTCTGTGCAAACAGGGTCTGAGACTGTTTGCCAGAAAATTTCGAAAATCAGGCACCACAATTCACTCCCCCTCTTGTGGCAGTGTACTCTCAAAACTAACAAGTGGTATCAGAGCCAGGTTCTCATTAGAAAGATTAACATCTTGAGAGATCCTAAACATGAGTACACCCAATGGCATATTTGAGGGGCAATCCATAACTCGACCACCATACTTTAATGGTCAACATTATAGTTGGTGGAAGAATAGAATGGAAAACTACGTTCAAGCTGAGGACTACGAGTTATGGATGCTTATCAACAGTGGACCACTCATTCCCACAAAAGTGATCGAAGATGGAAGTACAGTTCCCAAAAAACCTCAAGAGTTCAATGCCGAAGACTTCAAGATGATGGAGAAAAATGCCAAAGCCAAAAAACTCTTGTCTTTTGGTCTTGGACTTGATGAATATACTCGCATATCTGAATGTGAGTCTGCCAAGGAAATCTGGGATGCTTTACAAGTAGCTCATGAAGGGACCAATCAGGTAAAGCAATCCCGGATTGAATTGCTTATGAGAAAATATGAGTTGTTTGAGATGGGTGATCATGAAAGTGTGATGGACATGTACACTCGCTTCACTCACATAACGAATGAGTTGAGATCCCTGGGAAAATCCTTCACCACCGAAGAATTGGTGAGGAAGATCCTAAGAATTTTACCTTATTCTTGGGAAGCGAAAGTAACGGCCATCCAAGAAGCTAAGGACATGAGCAAGATCACCCTAGATGAGCTAATTGACAATCTCCAAACGTATGAACTTAGAAGAAATTCTCAGCAGAAAGATGAGACAAAGAGAGATCGAGATCTTGCACTAAAGGCCTTAGAAGATGATTCTGATTCAGATGAGGAGGAGATTGCCATGATAACTCAAAAATCTAAGAAGTTCTTCAAGAAAGTTAAAGAAAACAGCAAACGGAAGGATTTCGGCAAGGCCAGGAACACCTCTCAGGAACAGTTCTCTGGATGCTTCAAATGTGGCAAGTTAGACCATATTGTGAGAAACTGCCCACTGCTTAAGGAAGAACAAGAACCCGAACACCCTAGAAAACAGGGCAGGAAACAGGGTGTAAGCAGCTCAGCGAAACGATTCTCAAAAGCTATGCTAGCGGCCTGGGGTGATTCAAGCGAGGATGAAGGATCTGAAGCCGAGGAAGCTGATATAGCACTCATGGCAAGAAGTGACACTGATTCAGACGATGAATCAACAAACAGTCTAACTCAACTCAAGAACAAGGTATGTGGTCTCAATAAATCAACCCTTGAAGAATTGGTGTACACTATAATGAATATATGTGCTGAGTTAAAAAGGGATGTTCGAGACCTAGAACTTGAAAATGAAACTCTCAAAATGGAAAAGCTTGAAGTTGACAATGAGACACTTGCCTTACATGAAAACATTAATGTGCTTAAAGAGACCCTACTTATGAAAGAAGAGACTTGTTCCATCAATCTGACTGAGCTGAAAAAGGAATCCCTTGACTTAAAAGGAAAGGTCGAATTCTTGCTGAAAGAAAACAAAATCCTTAAAAGTGAAAAAATTGAAATTGATATGGAGAACTTTGTTTTGCATGAAGACCTCAATAAGTCCAAAGAGACCTTAAGTATGAAAGAAAAATCTTTTGCTACTGACTTCACTAGGCTTGAAAATGAGCCCTTTAAACTGAAACAGAAGATTGAATCTCTGCTTGATGAAAACAGAAAATTGCTTGAAAAATTAAAACAAGTAGAATCAGACCTTGCTGCAAACAGGCGCTGGAACAGGTCCTCACAGGCACTGAATTGGCTGAACACTCACTTTACCCGAAGCAAAAAGGGATTAGGCTTTATGACTAAGTGCACCGTTTACCCTGTAAATAGAAAATATGTGGGATTACCTGAAAATATTGTTTGTTTTCATTGTGGTAAAACGGGGCATTATCGGTATGCGTGTCCGATAAGAAGGTATGCCATTGAAAGAAACACGGTTTATGTAAAACAAATATGGGTTAGGAAAGATAAGACTTGTACATCTAAAGGAATGGGACCCAAGTGGATCTGGGTTCCCAAAACTAACCTTTGATTTGTTTTGCAGGCTGAAGTGAGAGAAAACAACCCAGCAAACAACCCAGCAAACAGCTCGGGGAACAACCTAGGGAACAAGCAGCTGTGGTATGTTGATAGTGGGTGTTTGAGGCATATGACTGGTGAAAAATCCAATTTTCTCTCACTTACAGCCTCAGAAGGAGGGAGTGTGGCATTTGGAAACGGCAAATCCGGGACAATTGTCGGTATAGGTAAGATAGGTGAGTCACTCTCCCATTCAATTGAAAATGTTTATTTTGTGGATGGATTAAAACACAACTTACTAAGTGTGTCCCAACTGTGTGACAAAGACAACCTCGTAGTGTTCTCTCCAATGCGTTGCTTGGTTGTTAATATGAACACAGGAGATGTTGTGTTGAGGGGGAAGCGACACAAAAATGTTTATAAAGTGTGTATTTCTACTCTTCCCCAAAATAATTTGACTTGTTTGAGTGCCTTAAATAATGATGTTATGCTTTGGCACAAAAGATTAGGTCATGCAAGCCACTCGCTTTTGAATAAACTTGTAACCAAAGACTTAGTGGTTGGCTTACCTTCCATCAAATTCAATGATGACAAGGTATGTGATGCATGTGCCAAAGGTAAACAAGTCAGAAATTCTTTTAAATCTAAAAATTGTGTTAGCACTACCCGACCTCTCGAATTATTGCATGTTGATTTGTGTGGCCCTATGAGGATCACAAGTAGAGGTGGGAAGAGATATGTGCTTGTTGTAGTGGATGACTACTCTCATTTCACTTGGACCCTGTTCTTAGCATCCAAAGATGAAACATTTGAAAAACTTCTTGCACTTATCAAAAGGATTGAAAAGAGAGTAGGACACTCATTGGTTGGCTTAAGGTCTGATCATGGTACGGAATTTGAAAATTCAAGCTTTATTAACTATTGTAATGAGCATGGTGTAGATCACAACTTCTCAGCCCCAAGAACACCCCAACAGAACGGGGTGGTAGAACACAAAAATCGTACTCTAGAAGACATGACTAGAACAATGCTGGTTTCTAGTAGTCTTCCTAGAAATTTTTGGGCTGAAGCTTTGAACACATCATGTTATATTATAAATAGATGCATGATTAGACCTCTTCTTAACAAAACACCCTATGAGCTCTTCAAGGGAAGAAAACCTAATATTATGTATTTGAGAGTATTTGGTTGTAAATGTTTTGTGCCTAATAATGGGAAGGATGCCTTAGGGAAATTTGATCCAAGGAGTGATAAGGCAATATTCCTTGGTTATTCCTCGCACAGTAAGGTATACAAAGTGTTTAATAAGAGAACCTTGTGTGTTGAGGAAAGTGTGCATGTGCTTTTTGATGAAACTAACTCTCTAAGTGAGAATGATGCACGGGAGGAAGACCTTGATCTAGGACTTGTTAGAAAAGACTGGTTGCTAACACATGAGAAAGGTAAGAGTCTTGAGGATGGATCAGGGCCTGGAGCTGTTTCCTTGGAGGGTGGGCAAGGTCTGAACCAGAC
The DNA here is from genome assembly GCA_017589665.1 of Selenicereus undatus. Lineage (NCBI taxonomy): Eukaryota > Viridiplantae > Streptophyta > Magnoliopsida > Caryophyllales > Cactaceae > Selenicereus > Selenicereus undatus. The sequence goes on along the minus strand of JACYFF010031954.1, from coordinate 9,971,851 downwards.
AGGGGAAAGCTCTGCTGAACCTGGTTTGGATCAAAACCAACCTAACTCTTCTCGAACAGGACAGGAAACAGGCTCCAGAACAGGCCAGGAAACAAGCTCCGAAACAGGCTCAGGAACAGGCTCCAGAACAGGCCTGGGAACAGTTTCTGAACCTGTTTCGCCAAGTATTCCAGCAAGAGTAGAAAGCGTATCTGTGGATCCACCTACTCCACGACCATGGAAGCACCAAAGTTCGCACCCTCTTGATCAAATTCTGTCTGACATTAATACAGGAGTGCAAACTAGATCCAAGCTTAAAAATTTCTGTGCTTTTTATGCTTTTCTCTATAATATTGAGCCAAAAAATATTAATGAAGCTCTTGTAGATTTAGATTGGGTCACGGCAATGCAAGAGGAGCTTCATCAGTTTGAAAGGAACAAGGTGTGACACCTTGTACTGCAGCCAGAGGATAGATCAATCATTGGCACCAAGTGGGTGTTCCGGAACAAGCTTGATGAATTCGGAACAGTCACCAGGAACAAGGCCCGGCTGGTGGTTCAAGGCTACAAACAAGAAGAGGGTATTGATTATGAGGAAACCTTTGCACCTATTGCAAGAATTGAGGCTATCCGCATCTTGGTAGCCTTTGCAGCTCACATGGAAATAAAATTATATCATATGGATGTTAAAAGTGCATTCCTCAACGGATACCTTAAAGAAGAAGTGTATGTGAGGCAACCCCCTGGTTTTGAAAATAAAGAATTTCCTAACCATGTTTTTAAACTTGACAAAGCACTTTATGGTTTAAAACAAGCTCCTAGAGTTTGGTATGAGCGCCTGTCAAACTTTTTATTGGGAAATAGTTTTAGAAGAGGCAAGGTTGATAATACCTTGTTTCTAAAAACTAAGGGGGAACATTTGTTGATTGTTCAAGTATATGTTGATGATATTATATTTGGTGCAACACACAATGATTTGTGTGAAGAGTTTTCAAAAATGATGAGGAGTGAGTTTGAAATGAGCATGATGGGTGAGCTTAAGTTTTTCTTAGGCTTGCAAATCAAGCAAACTTCAAACGGCACCATGATACATCAACAAAAATATGTCAAGGAACTACTTAAGCGTTTTGGAATGGAATCGGCCAAGCCCATTGATACTCCCATTTCTCCTTCAACGAGGCTGGAAATGGATGATGGGAGTCCCTCAGTTGAGGACAAATATTATAGGGGCATGATAGGGTCACTTCTTTACCTAACTGCTAATAGACCTGACATTGTTTTTAGTGTAGGTTTGTGTGCCCGTTTTCAATCTAAGCCTAAAGAATCTCATTTAAAGGCCGTAAACGGATCTTTAGATATTTAAAACATACACTTGATTTGGCATTATGGTATCCTAGAGGATGTAACTTTAACATTGTTGGTTATGCTGATGCTGACTATGCAGGCTTTTTGGTTGATAGAAAAAGCACCTCAAGTATGGCTCAATTTCTTGGACCCTGTTTGGTATCTTGGGCAACCAAGAAACAACACTTTGTTGCCATGTCCACAGCAGAAGCTGAATATGTTGCAGCTGCTTCGTGCTGTGGATAAGGCAACAACTCAAGGATTTTTGTGTTGACATAGGATGCATTCCTATTTATTGTGACAATACAAGTTCAATTAACATTGCTAAAAATCTATGTCAACACAAAAGAACAAAACATATTGACATTCGTCATCATTTTTTAAGAGACAATATTGAAAAAGGATTAATCTCAATAAATTTTTGTGCCATTGAAAATCAAATTGCTGATATATTCACCAAGGCACTGAGTAGAGAAAAATTTGAGAAGAATAGACTTGACCAAGGTTTGATAAAAACGGCCTGATCATCCTGTTCTCTCACCCTGTTGGTAATGTTTAAAGGTTGCAGGTTCAATATGTTTAACAAAAATTTTGCAATCAAATTACTGTGCTATTTTTAGCATATGTGTGGTTTGCAGCTTGCTGACACTCGTTGAGGTCTAATGAGATTGCCCTTATTGTCCCATGTTACCGAGCAAGAGACCTCAAGAACAAGCGTCAGAAATAGGTATGCTTCTTGTTTGTCAAATGATTGCAACTAGTTGATGAGAATTAAAACTCTTCACCCTTCCCAAAGCTCACGCAGCTAGCATTAAGTGATAAAGCCGGTGCAACGGGCAAATCTTCCAAGATCTTCCATTCCTCTCTATTTAATCCTCCCAAATTCGTCTCCCTCTCTCACCTCACCTCAAATCGCTTGCCGTGATAGCTCTCACAAAACCCTAAAGTCTCACTCCCTTCCTGCTAAAATGGTGTCTCACATCAGCAATGAGAGTCCTGTGATCTCGATCCAGAGCAGCAAGCCATCAATCGGAGCAGCACCAACTACTGAAGCGTTGTTCTCTCAACTCCGCACGGCTCTACTTGAAGGTAAACATGCTGAACCTCCTCGCCCCATTTGCTATAAACCATTTGGGTTTCTCAAAAGTGTAGACCTCAAGAACGTAGGTCTCAATTTAACTGACATATAGGGTGCATGTCCCCTATAATTTTGGGTGAAAATTGGTTCCGTTTGAATAAGGGATGCATGTCTGAGATCTGAAAAAATTGAGGATTTGATTGAGGATTTGGGGGCCAAAGACAAAGTCTTTTTGCCTGAATTTAGTTCGGATGATATATGGGAAACCGAGTCCTGTTCCTTTGGGTTGTTTCCAGAACCAGAAACAGGGGCTGAAACAGGGCCTGAAACCTTCGACCCAGTGTTCGAAGATGACCTAGGAGATGAATTGAGAGATGATTCGGATGATACAGGGGGAAGTGGGGAAAAATTGGAGTTGTCCCTTGCTAAAATTGAAAAGCCAACACCGGTACCACAAACCAGTGAAAAAAGAAAAAGATACAAAATGGTGGCTAGGCGAACTAGGACGCCAAGAACAAGGACACTATCAAGGCTCAAAACTGGCCAAACTGAAGAAACCACCAAAACCCCTGCCCAACCTCAATTCACACCCAAACCAACAAGAAAATCTGCCAGAATAGCCTTTCAGGCTACTCCTCGGTCTGTGGCAAAGTCCTCACCTATGATTGAGGAAATTTCTTCTTCCTCCTCTTCTAGTTCCTCTGTTAACACCTCCTTCAAACAGGGCACTCCCGTGTTCTCAGAATCCTCAGAGGAAAAGTCTTTGCCTGAACCTTCATTTGAGTCTGCCTTGCCCATTCCCAAACGAGCCTCCACCGTACCCTCTGAAAAGCCATCAACTACAAAAACCCCCAGCAACTGCAAAGTTGTATACAAACAAGCCTCCAACCAAGGCCTAACTGAAAACTCTCCTACTGCTCCTCACCCTAAAAAGGCCAAGACATCTGCCTCTCCTGCACCTAAGCTCTCTCAACTCCTTCAGAGACGGATAGTCAGGGGCAAAATTGTCAAAGTCCAGTATTTTGAGGAAGAAGGTCTTGGGGTGTTCTTGCACAAGTTAAGGGCTCAAGGATGGTTCGAGCTATTTACAAACACCCAGCTGGGGTGTTCTGCTCATGAGTTGGCCGAGTTCTATGCCAACTACTCAGTCACCGGTGGAGTGGTGACTAGCACTGTTAATGGGAAGCAACTTCGCTTTGATGCGAAGTCATTAGGAGAAATTTTGGGGATTCCCGCCATTGGTTTTAATGTGTATGTGAGGGAAGATAAGAAGGTTCTTGGGGCAGCGCGGCTTTTGGAGCTTTCCCAAAAGCTGAGTCAGCAAACAAGCTTGCAAACACCCCAGTCAGTCAAAAAGGGGGATATGACATCTATTCACCGGTTGCTTTTTTGGTTTGTCATCAAGAATGTCATCCCCAGGGGCCAAGGCCGCAATATAGCAGATGCCATGGATCAATGTCTTGTGGATCTGATGTCTTGTGGATCTGATGGACAGGGAAGAACAAATCAATCTTCCTGCCATCATGATTCGTCACATTGCAAGAATTGCAAACATCTCAAGGGGACATGATCTTGGGTATGGCTTCCTACTGACTTGTGTTTTTGAGCGCTTTGGGGTGGAGTTACAGAAAAGGGTGGGAGCTCAATTTATTGATGAAATTAGGAGCAACACCCTTATGGGTTGTGGGTACACCTTGATTGAAGGTTCTGCTTCTGAACAGGGGACAAACACCCCCCGTCCTCCTATTCCTGGCAGTTCCTCAGACAAGGTTGAGGCTGTTCTAGAGCACCACTCTGGCTTGAGTGTTGAACTTAATGCAGTGAAGGCTGCTCTGGACGAGGAAAAGGCTCTCAACACCAAACGCCATGAAGATATCCTAGCCCTTCTCACTTCCCTCTCGGCAAAGCTCTCCCCTCCTGCTCCTTGACCCTTCCCTGTGAACTGTTCTTGAAGGGTGTTCTGTACTGTTCTGTTCTATTCCGTTTCTTCTCTTGATTCTCATTTGCCTTCTTACTCTATGTTGCACTCAATTGGAAAATAATAAGTTATCCTGTTTTTGGTTTTGCCTTGCTTGTTTGTGTTGTGCATTGCTTATGTGTGACTAGGATGGCCAATCTCATTACCGTACCAAAACACTTGAGTGTATCGCTTGTTGGTTTTCCTCCATTACCCAAGTGGTGGTGATTGCAAACACCCTCTGTTTCACTATTTGCTCCTTCCTTTTTCATGATGCCAAAAGGGGGAAGATAGGATGACCAATGCTGTTATAGTTTTACCATAGAAGAGTCATTTCTCTTGAATTTCTTCAATGCTAGATGCCCCTAGAGAATTTTCAGTCCTATGAATAATTGGCACAAATTACTTCGTTTGTCCTTGAAAGTCAATATGGTTGCTTGGTTTGTCATCATCAAAAAGGGGGAAATTGTTATGATGTATATGGTTTTGATGATAACAAATCCAAGTGTTGTTGTTGTTCCAAACAGGTTCTTACTACTGTTCTCAATGCCTTAAAATGTGCTTGGTTAACAATGTTCAAGAACAGGTCTTAAGAACAGGTGCTGAAGATACGTTGGCTGGCAAAACTTTGCTGAACTTCAGAAACAGCTTTAAGAACAGTCCTGTTGAGTGTTTGGAGCAGCTATGGTTGATTCAACAAGAGTCTGTGTTTTGCTATGGTTTTATTTTATTAGATTCTTGTTAATATGCCAATTAGAAAGTCTTGATTTAACATTCACTTTAAATTGGTATTTCTCTTTGGAAAATTTCAGAACACTGTTTCAGAACAGTCCTGCAAACAGGGCGACCAGGGTGTTTCCAGACTAAGCTGCGAAAAATGGTTTTACACGATTCTCTCTCTGATTTTGGGCAGCATCTCTGAGACTTGCAAAGAAGATTTTCTGTGGAGTGTTTTAACCCCAAACGATTTTCCTTAACTAAAGGATTTTGCAAGATCTTTTTGAAATAAAAAAAAATCTCTAACTTTTGGCAAGTGGATAAGTTTGTTGAGAAAATCATGGGCTAGAGGATTGAGTCCTTGTGGCTGAGAACCACCGCCTTACTCTTGCGGCTAAAGGACTCTATCTCCTTTAGGGATTTTGTTTTCCAAATCTATGAGAAGTTAAATCTTCTTACCTTTCAAAATTTTCTATAAAAGGTGGCTTTCTACAACTCATGGGGTATCTGTTTTCACAATATTTTCAAAGAGTTTTATGAGCAAGATTTCTATAGAGAAAACCGACTAAAGTGTGTGAAAAATTGAGCTTTCAAAATTGGCATACTAGGACTTCATTTGTACCCTATATTCGCTTGATTGAGAAGCATTGTAATAGGGTGTTCTCTGTGTAATCTCTCCTTTACAAAAGTGAGGTGAGTATGTCCTAAGTCAAGTGGACTTTTGGACGTAGGGTAACCAGTCTTAGGGAAGACGGTTACGTAGGTTGCAATTAGTAGCAAGGTGTGTTGCTATTGTAACGTTTTTAGCCCGGTTAGTGAAGTGGTTCTAAATCCTACACGAGGTAGGTCGTGGTTTTTCACCTCAGTTGGGCTAGAGGTGTTTTCCACGTAAAAATCCTGTGTCCAGTATTTCCGCATTCAATTTCTTTGATTTTCATTTCTGCTCAACTCAGGAATAGTCTGTGCAAACAGGGTCTGAGACTGTTTGCCAGAAAATTTCGAAAATCAGGCACCACAATTCACTCCCCCTCTTGTGGCAGTGTACTCTCAAAACTAACAACTTGATATTCTCTTGCTATGCTTTATCTTCACAAAATAAGCATGCTTCTAATCAATTATACTTGCCATGACAAAATGATATGATTTGATCTTACAAATTGAAATCACATAAAGAAAAATTCTACTGATGATATTACAAAAGAACATCAAAATTGGAAGGATGATGGCGCCTTAATCAAGAATCAACATATCTTAATATTTCATTTGATTCTAAATGAATATCAACAACATTTTACAAAAACAAGGAAAAGATTCTATGCAACCTCATATCAACATCTACCATGCCAAAGATTACAAGAAAATCAAATCAAAATCTGTTGACCAGATTTCAAAGGTTTGAAATATAATTTCAAGATATTCTGGGCAGAAATTTCCATCTTTGGTAGAATGAGGGCACGACCACTAAAGCCTATAAATAGAGGCCAAAGAAGGAAGAGCAAGCAACCAAGCAAGTTGAAAAGCATCAAGTCTTACATTGTGATATTGTTCTAAATATTGTATTGAGATCAAAAGTTGTGATTGTAAGGAATTGTTCTTTATTAAGGAGTAAACTTAGGAATTGTGAGATCAACTCTCCAAAACTTAAATCAAGAGATTGATTTAAGTATTTGGCATCTATAGAGTGGGGTAGCTCTGAGAGATTGCTAAGAGTTCATCTTAATAAGACAAGTAGAGTGTTGAATCTTAGAGTTGGATAACTCTAGGTAGGGACATAAGCCTAATTGATGCCCAACCTCGTTAAAACATCATTGTGCATTGTCTCTATTTAACTTTTGTTCTTGCTTTCGATTTTTTAATTTAGGTTTCTGCAATCACCCTATTGATCACCCCCCTCTAGGGTGATCTGAGTCTTCACCAAATCTCCCTGCGAGTTTCTATCTTATTCACTCGTTCGTTTGGGGCTTTGTGTGTGCTCAATATGTTTCCTTCTTGGGGTTTGAATGGAAGCCACACCTCTGTTCTAGAAGAAGCTTGCGAACAGGTTATTGGACTCTACATGAGGTAGGCATAAATCTTACGCTCTAGAACAGACAGTGCAAATGACGACATGTTTATGAATTTAAAGGGCGTGTTCGACAATAGCATTTTGGGTAGTGTTTAGCGTTTTGACTAAGTCAATGGACTCATTAGATAATTTTTAGTGTTCAGTAACATAGTATTTTTACTAACATTTTAAGTAGCGTTTACCGTTTTAAGCAGTGTTTCTAAAAACCTAATGGTATTAACGTTTGGCATTTAAAAGTAGCGTTTTATATTTTTTGGCCAAAAAATATCCTTTGAAAATTTTATCTTTGAAAATTATTTATATCCTTTTATGTCAATTTATATTAATCAGCTAACCCAACAGCTAAATTTACCAAACACATTTATTTCAACTGCTCATCTAAACAGCTATCTGTTAACAACTAAATTAGAATTGAAACACTATTTTCTACCTAAACAACTATCCTCTACTTGAACCGCTAATTTTGCCAAACATGACTAAAGTTATGAAATGAGTTTCACAGGCGAGGGAAAACTGGAGAGGAGGAAGTGATTGGCATTTTAGGATCGGGACAACCTCATATCCTCGCAAAAGATACAGGACATGTTGGGATTTGTCCCAAATTTCTCTACTAGTTTTAGAAACAATTAAATTATTTTCTGTTTTTGAAGATTATTGCTTGGCACCCAAGGCTCAAGTTGTGTGGTTGGAGATATTTTATTTTATGAAAATTGTATTATTTTCATATTTTGTATTGAATATTTTTTTTCTTTTTCTGTAAAGATGATGCTTGGTGGCCAAGATATATGTTTACGACTAAGGCTAAACCTTTGGTACCTTTAGGGCTTCAATATAAATACTAGGTTGTTTAACCTTGTTTTGGTGCAGACATTTGGGAGTGCCTCTCGGTACTTTTCTTTTCTATTCCACATTTTATTGAGGGTTAGTATTGAGAGATTTTTATTGTAATTGATTTCTTTCTTGGATGTTTGCTTTGAGATCTTTATCTCTCTTATCGATCTCTTCCTTTGTCATTTGTTTAGAGATTGTTTTGTACTCACTCATATCATAGTGGATTTTGTGTCGCTGTTGCTGCCTGCAGTTTTCTCATGATTTGGGTTTCCACATAAAACTCATGTGCGTACAATTATCTTTTTTTGATCTTGTTTTATATTCTCCAATATTTACACCCTTTATCGCTTTTGCATATACTAAGCTCGAATTTCAATTAGTATTTTCTTAACAAGTGGTATCAGAGTTGGAGTCATTGATCCAAATTTCGAGCATTTTCTTGAAGGAGGTTTTCCATTAATATTGAGAATTTTTACATTATAATAAGATTAATTTTTCCGTGTTCGTCCATTCCAAGGAATTTGGTCCAAGATGGCGGTTGTTGGGATTTGTCCCAAATTCCTTTGCCTATTTTAAAAACAATTAAATTATTTCCTTTTTTTTGAAGATTATATTATTGCTTGGCACCCAAGGCTCAAGTTGTGTGGTTTGAGATATTTTATTTTACGAAAACTATATTATTTTCATATTTTGTATTTATTTTTTTTCCCTTTTCAGTAAAGATGATGCTTGGTGGCTAGGATATCTGTTTGTGGCTAAGGCTAAACCCTTGGTACATTTGGGGTTTCACTATAAATATTAGGTTGTTTAATTAACCTTGTTTGGTGCAGAGCCTTTGGGAGTGCCTCTTGGGACTTCCTTTTTCTATTCTACATTTTACTGAGAGTTAGTATTGAGATATTTTTGTTGTAATTGATCTCTTCTTTGGGCATTTGCTTTAAGATCTTTATCTCTCTTGTTGATCTCTTCCTTAGGCGTTTGCTTTGATCAAATCGTTTTGTACTAACTCATATTATAATAGTTTTGTGCCATTGTTGCCGCCCATGGTTTTCTTCCATTCTGGGTTTCCATGTAAAAGTCATGTGCCTACAGTTATCTTTTTTTTTATCTTGTCTTATATTCTCCAATATTTATATCCTTTATCGCTTCCACATATGCTAAGCTCGAATTTCAATTAATATTTTCTTAGTAGGACAAGGACAGTTTTTGGTAGATTTTACATGGGATTTATGTCCTTAAGGCATACCAGGCAAGCAGTGGAATATGTATGAGCTCAGGGGTCAGAAAAAGGTGTGTATTTCTATATACTTTGATTAGCAACGCCCAGTTTGCTAGCCGATAAAGAAGTTACTTCTAGGCAATTTTTTCGACATGGTAAAGCAAAATACATCTTAAACTCTCTTCTACGGCTTTTTGTTGGGAGTAGCTGCATTTGATGTTTTTAATCGAGGATCTACAGGGGAAGCATTTAATTTTTCCTTCTTTTGTGTTTACTTTGTGCGGTTTGTCCAGGTGATCATTGTGCCTGGTATAAAATCAGACTATGAAACTGGATATAATAGATAGGAAGATGGGCAGAATTTCATCAGTCATCAGTGTCGTTGAATTCTCTCCTCAACATCCCCATGGAAGAGCAGTAGCACTCTTTAACTTGAAATCAGGGTTTCTCGAGTTACTATACCCTGCTTCTCGAAAGTATACCTTAAATATACACGTTAAATAAGCATTTCAGACCTCACTAAGGCCCTGTTCTTTTTGTTGGTAAATCCCAATTTACCAACATCAATCCATTTTAACCCACTGTTTTAACCAATTTCTATTTATTATATAAAAAATATACTAACTTTAACTCACTTCAACTATAGTTCAACCAAAAAAAAAAAATTCACTTCGACCAACGTCACCCATTTTCCAACCCTATTTCCCAATGAAAAGAACAGACCCTAAGCATAAAATTTTGAGAAACAGATAAAGGAAGACTGGTTTCTCACACCAGGAATCATCTCAGCCCACATTCTCCGTGACATTTTGATCAGCAATAGTGGTTTAAACCCTCCGAAATGTGTAAGAACAACAAACATCAAGCCTCTGAACTACATGAAACTGCTATAATGTGTGGTGGGGCTTGTAGCAGTCGTGGGGGTGGCTGTGGACGAGGATGTTGGACGCATGCAGAGCAGGAACATGTGGTGGTGGGCGTTGTGGAAGCAATGCTTGTTGCCGAGGACGTTGTGGAGGTTCTCGTAGTAGCAGTGCTCGTTGTGAAGGACAATGTGGTGGATCTTGTCGAGGCTAGGCCACTAGGAGGCTCTATGTAATTAGTCGTACGTCTTTGATGCAGAATACAAGACGCTTCCAGAATGAACCTGCTAAAAACCTCAAATGCTTAACATAAATAAACCCAAAAAACACTCTGTATACAGTGTCTAATTTAGTAAACGTTAAGAGTACTGTACTACTGTTAAATCATGTGGATTTATACAGCAGTTGATGTAATTAAGGAGGTTTGTATCGTGACAAAGATAAAAAAAATTTTAAAGGTAAGCGGGCCCAATCCAATAGGCCCTATCTCAGAGTACCTAATGGGCCTTGACAGTTTAGGGAGGGAATGTCAAAGTCTGGATAAGAGTCCAAAAATACAAGTCCGCCCATATACAATTCTGTACAAAGCAGAACTATGCTCCAGGATCGAACCCGGAAGGTAGGGGTGGCAGATGTTGTGCTAGCTACACAGGCCAACACGGCTTCGATGACAAAGATGAAAAATTTAGCAATGAAGAAAGTCTAAGCTAGCATGCATTTCATAAGTGCTTTATCAGAATAAATCAAATTAAATAATATCATAAAAGTTTCCAACAAAAATCAGAAGTTTTTGTCTTTATTCAATGTAACTGATTTATTTTAGTTGTACGTGTGATCCATGAAGAGTGAGAAACAAACACCATTCGCATAAGCAAATAGGAAAGCTCCATACTAGATAAGGGATATCGCATAATACTTATGTAAGAGATATTGGCTTTGGCAACCACAAGTAACTACAAAAATTTGCATTTATGTATAGTCCTGCTTGTCTCTTTGTTGATATGCACCACAAGTAACAACACATCATAACACCATAAGCCATAAGCCATGCTTTTACTCTTCTTCTTTCTCATTGTTGTTCTTTCTCTCATCTTTCTGACCCTCTCTAACCTCAGAAAACATGAAAAACTTCACCTTCCTCCAGGACCCAAAGGCCTCCCCATCATTGGAAACATACACCAATTCGACCCATCAACCCCACATCTCTACTTCTCCAGGCTAGCCAAGACCTATGGCCCGATTTTGTCCTTGAAATTCGGTTGTAGATCAGCTGTGGTGGTTCAATCAGCGAGTCTGGCGAAAGAGGTCCTGAAAACACAAGATCACAACTTCTGTACTAGGCCGCGTCTCACAGGGATGCAGAAACTGTCTTACAATGGTTTAGATTTAGCTTTTGCATCCTATGGTGAGTGCTTTAGGGAGATTAGGAAGATATGTGTTGTCCATTTGCTTAGCTCCAAGAAGGTTCAGTCTTCTTCTCCCATTCGACGAGAAGAAGTCTCTACAATGATTGAGAAGATCTCTTCTTTGTCTTCTGCTTCTGAGGTTGTTAACTTGAGTGACTTGCTCATGACTCTCAGCGGCTCTATCATTTGTAGGATTGCTTTTGGCAAGAGGTACTAACTCTCAGCTCAATCTCTTACCTATTCTTACACAATATGATGATTATTCTTTCATTTCATTACATAACTAGCTATGTTACCAACTTGTTTGCTCGGTCAGCCCAACTTGTGGCTATTCCTCCCTGTAAAAATAAATTTAAGAAATCCATCTTAAGGGCCCAACACATGTACAGATGAGTATGAAAAGGGTGCTTTAGAGAACTTGAATAATTTAGGAGCTTTAAAAAAATCTCCAATTTCGACTTCATTAGTCAAGGTAATTCTTGCTCTAGTTGAGATGCAATGTAACAAAATGTAATAATTTAGAATTGAAGAAAAAGAAATTAAATTTCTACTTATTAATTACATCACATTTCATTGTACTGCAACCTATCAAATCAATGGCAAGGCAAGTTCTTGTCTGCTATCTCTTTCCTGTGGTTGTGTGCTGCATTTGGCATTTAGTCATATTTTATTAGCAAAAAATATCTCATTATATTGTGCATAGGGAAAAAGATATTTAGGAAACACCTAGAAATCCAAGAAAGATTACAACCATACAAAATCGAAAATGAAAGATGGCAAATGGGGCAATTTTTTATGTGCTCTTAGAGTATATGTTCTCATTATTAATGTGTATATATTTTTAAATCTGGTAAAATTGACCCGAGATTCGAAACGCGAACCGAATGACCCGGACCCATACCCGATCCGACACTCGAAATATGCTCACCCGAAAGTGGACCCGAAATCCGAATTGACCCGACCCGAACCATACCCGACCTGAAATTTTCAGCAAAGTTGCTTGTTTTGATATGACGAGCGTATTTCACCAAAAATTAGTTGACCCGAAATTGACCTGATCCGAACCATACCCGACCCAAACCGAAACGACCCGAAATGTTACTTAACCCGAACATGACCCGACCCGAACTTGATCCGACCCGTACCCGAATCAAATAACCCATTTGCTGAGTCTATATATTTTATATATATATATTTATCATATATTAATTTTTTAATATATATTTATTAATATGATCTTGAAAGATATATTTTCTGAAATATGATGTACACACTGAGTAAATGGACTTGAGAGAGTTGTGAAATCGTAACTTTAAACCGAAAGTGATGCTTAGCAAGCGGACGGCCGCATCGTACTTGGACTCTTGCTTAAGAGACGCCAAAGGTTAACATCACAATATTCACCGCCCCTACAGTCATGACCCTACACATGATTTTATAATTATATGTTTTAATCATTTCACCGGAATTTCTAGTACTCTTAGCTCTTGATATTTATGTAAAGTGAAGTATTGAGTTGGTGCTTAGAAGATGTAAGTATGAACTGAGCTGTAATTATTAGGGGTGTGTAAAAAAATTCTGAAACTGAAAATTAAACCGAAAAATTGGTTAACTGAACAAATTTTTCAAAAAGATCGGTTCGGTTAACTGAACTGAATTTTTTTTTCAGTTTTCGGTTCGGTTATGGTTCGGACAATTTGAAAATTTGGTTAATCAGCGATTAATCGAACCGAAAATAATTTTGTTTTTTAAAAATTTATACATAAAAAATTTAGCACTTTTTTATTATTTATAAATGGTAACCAAATTTTAATTTTTATTAAAAAAATTTAAACACAAAAAATAAAAAATTTAGGTCAGAAAGTATACATTTTTTATTATTTATGAATGGTTAAACAATTAACCGACTTTTTCGGTTCAGTTACGGTTGGTGTTTTGGATGAACTGAAATTTTCGATGAATCGAAAAACGGTTAACCGAAATTTTCGGTTTGGTTCAGTTAACCGAAAAATGGTTAACCAAAATTTTCGGTTCGGTTACGATTCGAAATTTGTTTGAACCGAAAAACCGGTTAACCGATTTTTGATTAACAAAAACTCTGGTTAACTGCTTTTGCACACCCTAGTAATTATAAAACAAGGCTCTGAAAGTCATAAGTTTGTCCCTCAACTGTTGATTCAAAAAAAATTTACAAAACTTTGGTTTCTTTTTTGAGCTCCGTACATTTCATAAATATGATTGATTCATTTTATTAGTATTAATTTAAAAACTTTGTTCATATGAAAATTTAATATTTTTTCCCATGAGGCTACCCACAGTACACCCAAGTCACAGGGTGCATATGTTCCGCTATTCCAGCGTAACAATGATCTGTAGTGACTAGGGATGGGAGTTGCACCCGAACCCGAAAAATCTGCCCTGAATCCGCCCCATTTATAGCGGGTATGGATACGAAAACTTGTAAAAAAATGGGTATGGGGTGGGTATGGGTATTGCGTTTGAAAATGGGTATGGGTATCGGTATGGATTCTTAAAATCCGTACCCAATTGTGTACCCGATTTGTGAGGCAAAGGCGGCCAAAATACGGTAAAATCCAAAAATAAATATTTACCACAAGTATGCGACATGAATTAAATATCCGACATGAATTGTATGGGGATGGGGGTATTTATTGATGTAGAAATTTTTTTTTTACATTTTTAACTTCCACGAGTATACGACATGAATTTTAGTAGCGTCGCTTGAAATCGCTAATCAAATATACAATGTATGCAAATATGGGTTGAATATGAGTGACCCTTTGCGCACTCTATAAATACCCAAATAAAACCCGTAAATTCGAAAAATTCAATGGGTATGGGTATAGGTACAACCATCTAAAACCCGATGGGTATTAGTATGGGTATGGGTATGATTTTTAAAAATGGGTATGGGTGCGGGTATAGCTTAACCCACCCCGAACCCACCCCATGCCCATCCCTAGTAGTGACTAAGGTTACATTCTGCTCAAGAATCATCTCAAGCAAAATTTTGAGATGATGGTTGACAGCCTAAGAACATGTTTTATACTTTACCAGGGTCCCTTGTGCGAAGACCTTTTAAACTTGAAGCATGGTGGGCAGATGCTGCAAAAGCTCATTCTCACCAATAGTTCAATATGAGAGTTGTTGAGATTTGGACCTAATTAACGCCTGATACTAGAAAAGTTTTGATACTACATCTAAGAACTCTCTCAACCAAAAAAATTAAGCTAATAGATGAAGACGTAGAAATAAGTTTTATACTCTAACATATCTAAATCGCTAGTAATTCAAACTAATTTCCTCATTGACGAACAGGTATAATGTTGGAGTTGAAAAGAGTAGATACCTCCGCCTTTTAAATGAAGCTGAGAGTATGTTCACAGCCTTCTTCTTCGCGGATTACTTCCCTTTCATTGGCGGCTGGGTTGACAAGTTAACAGGATTATCCTCCAGACTTGAGAGGACGTTCAATGACCTAGATGAATTTTACAATAAAATCATTAATGATCATCTTGACCCAAACAAGCCCCAATCTGACAATGAGGACATGGTTGATGTTCTTCTTCAATTTCGAAAGGAGCGTTGCTTCTCTTTCCCCCTAACTTTGGATCATATCAAAGCAGTGTTAATGGTAAATTCCTTCAATCTTGGCTATTTTGAATTAAAAAGAAGTTTGTTTATACTATTAGCTCACCTCATACAATTGAAAATGATTTAAACGCATATTAGTGGTGTAATGCATGTTTCTGGTAGAAATTTTTCTATATATTCCAAGAAAAAGTCTTTGATCACGAAGTATTTCTGTTATAGGAATGGACGAAATATATAATTATGTTATCTTGTGCAGAATATAATTTCAGCAGGAACCGATACAAGTGCAGCTATGGTGGTTTGGGTCATGACAGAGCTCCTAAAGAATCCCACAATGATGAAGAAAGCGCAAGACGAGCTTAGAACTGTGATTCGAGACAAGAGGTTTATTGAAGAGGACGACATCGTAAAGCTCGAGTACCTCAAAGCAATAGTGAAGGAAACATTTCGATTGCACCCTGCTGGCCCATTGCTAATTGTTCGTGAAACACTCAATAAATGCACCATAAAAGACTATGACATTTTGCCCAAAACCTTGATGTTTGTGAACGTGTGGAAAATTAACAGAGATCCTGGATTTTGGAAGGACCCAGAAATATTTATGCCCGAAAGGTTTTTAGAGAGTTCAATTGATTTTAGAGGACAAGATTTTGAGTTAATTCCTTTTGGAGCAGGAAGGAGAATGTGCCCTGGTATGCTTCATGGTGTGGCTAACGTTGAGACGGCAGCTGCCAATCTATTGTACTTTTTTAACTGGGAATTGCCTGCTGGGATGAAGAAGGAAGATATTGACATTGACGTGATCCCTGGCCTCGTAATGCATAAGAGGAATCCACTTTGCCTTATTGCTAAGAAATTCTCTCCATCGTTCCCTAATGACTAAGGACTTTTTCCTTATAATAAACTAGTGATCCCAAGTTGAAATTTCCCTTTTAGATAATGTCTGGTTAGATGTGAATAACTTTGTAATGCAAATAAGTTTGTAATTATATTTCTGTTGTCTTGCTTGGTTATAAGAAAGTATTGCAAATGACAATTATCATGTAATCATGATTAGGATAAAAAGTTGATTGCATTCGATTGAACATCACATTAGTGTCATACATAGTAAGTAAGCTCTACTTTTTGACCGAAGAAAGGAAGAGAAGAAGATATTTTGGAGAACATTTGCTTATTATTGTCAGAATATGTTAGCTAGTAATATATATATATATATATATATATATATATATATATATATATATATA
>JACYFF010031954.1:9932145-9955520 GCA_017589665.1 Selenicereus undatus | reverse complement strand
TATATATATATATATATATATATATATATATATATATATATATATATTAACATGATTAAATTGATTAATGATGGTGAATAATTAATTACCATATGTCGTAAGATGAAGGAGAATGTGATACTGTTTTCTTTGGTCTGATAGCAAATTATACTGTGATTAACATATAAGTAAAGCTCAGTCATTTGTTAGGTTTTTTACATCATGTAGACCCAATAGGCCCACTGGCTGAGGGGAAAGGGGGATTACCCTATTATATTAGGTCCACGACCAAACCATTCCCCTATATCACTCCATATAATTAGGAGGCAAAGGTTCCCCTTGACTTGAACCAAATTGGATGGGATTATGGATGACAACAGGTCGGATTCGGATTGGATGTTAAGACATCCAATTTCAATCCAATTCATAGTCGAATTTGAAAATTCAATCCAAATCCAACTCCATCAGATCGTATGTTGACTTGGATTGTGATAAGTTTCGAATCGGATTAAATTTGGATATAATCGGATAAAATCCAATTAACATTTTCATTCAATATTTGTATAATTTTTTATTTCCAAATTTATTTTTGTTTGCTTGTAAATACAATGTTGAACACCTTTTTAATCTCAAATACCCTTTTATATCAAACATTTCAATATGTTAGTAAAAAAGTGTTGAAAAAACACAATGTAAATTCACTTTATAGGGAAAGGCATAAATAGTACTAAAATAGTTGAAAGGAAAAGGGAGAAAACACAACCGTGATTGACCAGGAGGAGAAGATTGGGAGGGAAGAGGAAGTTAGGTCTTTTTGGGGGGGGGTAAGATAAGGGGAAATTAGTTAACAAAGAAGAGTGCATTGCTCATAGAGTAGATTTTATGTGGATTTTTTTAGAGTTATAATATTAGAAATTTTCTATTTTCAAAAAAGGTGAAATTATTAAGAAAGACATTAGATCAAATGTAATCGGATCAGAGTCAAATTTGGATTTGGATTATTTTTTTGTCTGATTTAAATCAATTTTTTTTTATTTGATTCAAATCAAATAATTTTACCTCAGATCGAATCGAATTTGCATCGAATTCATACCATACTGTCATCCCTATCCACAACTCAATTAGTTGCTAAACTCCCTGCCAAGCACCAAACACTCAGGCAAAACCATCTTTGACCAATAAATAAATGATTCTGAATAAGTTGTAGTAAAAAAATAATTTTCTTTAGTAATTTTCAAATCATAATTTTTCAACAAATATATCAATGTATAATGATGTTAGAAGGATATATGCATCCATAAGATAATAATATGAGATTATACTTTAGACTTTTAGTACCACGACGAGATATAGTAAACTAGATCACACTTGTTTATCACATTACAATTTTTTTGGGTGAAACCATTTCATGCAATCAACACAGGTTAGTTTAAGTAGTTTGACATTTGTTTCTTTATAGTAAGGTCTCAGATTTGACTCTTGTGAATGGTAAAAAATCTATAATTGGAGTGCTTTATCCATTATTGGAGCAACAGTAACTTGAGTCCAGTGAAATAAAGAATTCAAAACAAATGTGTGTGTGTGTGTGTGCGTGCGTGCGTGTGTGTCTATATATATATGCTGTGTTTTGATTTGCCTTTTGTTCTTTTGCTGCTGTATTTTGATTTGTTGCTGCATTGAATTTGAGGTATTGACAATCTTTGGTGGGGTTTGATTTGGTTTGCTTGTAAGAGAGGGGTAAGGCTATGTACATTTGAACTACTTATAATTCCTCGGCATGTCGCAATCCATGAACCTACCTGGGCGAAGGGTGACTTGATTGTGGGACTTGTCCATGGGTCAGCATAGGTGGACCCATAATGGGTGTTTGTCATTGTAGTCATTGTCGGAATGCATGTACACTTCCATTTAAGCCAAAGGTGCAAAATTATTACCCTATGATGGAATTGAATCAATGGCGGATCCAGCAAAAATGTTCAATCGTATCCATTTTAAAACTTTCTTGGACTTGTTGCCAGTTAATTGTTATGAGTATCCAGTTGGACAATTTTAAGAAGTTGTGATGATTTTTTATACTGAATTTTGGGAAAAATATCTTTGCGTAACAGTCGCTGTGAACTTATGTTTGCCACTGAATTGAATTCCTTTGAACATATCTGTGCTGAGTCAATCTAATTTTCTTGCTATTTCTTGCTTGCTACGCCTACTATATCCATTGTATTTTGTTGAGTTACTCCTAAATTTAGAATAAATTGGATGATATTTTTGATAAAAGATAAAAATGCTTGAATTAATTATGAACCAAATGAATCCAAGTAATGATGTTTAAATGGTTAGCAAATTTGAAATGGCATAATAAAGCAGCCCATTTACACCAAGAAAAACGTGCGGATGTTTATGAAGAAGATATGTGTGATTTTATTTGATTGATTAATTGGGAAGTTAATCAAGGAAATTATTTAACTAATCCAACATATGAATTTCAAATTTTGAGGAATCAAATTAATTGATTTATCATGATTTTATCCTCATATGATAAATATGCTTCTAACCCATGATATTTACCATGTAAAAATGATATGGTATGATTTGAGTCAAATTAAGTAACATTATCCCTTGATTCTGATTTGATTTTCTTTTAATCTTTTACCACAATTTGTGCCGATATGATGCTAAATAATATCTTTTCCTTGCTATTGCAAAATATTACAGATATTCATTCTAGAATCAAGGGGTAATGTTACTTGTTAATTTGACTCAAATCATATCATATCTTCTTTAGGTAGTAAGTATCATGGGCTAGAAGCATATTTATTATGTGAGTATAAAATCATGACAAATTAATTAATTTGATTCCTCAAAATTTGAAATTCAAATTTTGGATTAGCTAAATAATTACCTTGATTAACTTGGATTCATTTGGTTCATAATTAATTCAATCATTTTTGTCTTTCATCAAAATATCATCCAACTTATTCTAAGTTTAGAAGTAACTCAAGAATCTCCCTCTTTTTGATGAAAGACAAAATCTAACTTGAAGAATTAAAAATATTACAAGAAAATCAAATCAGAATCTAGAAACTAGATTTCAAGGGCCTGAAATACAACTTCAAGATATTCTAGGCAGAATTTCCTTTCTTGGCAAATTCGATGCACAACCAACTAAAGCCTATAAATAGAGGCCAAATGAAGGGGAGCAAGCATCCAAGCAAGTTGCAAGAACATTGAGCTATACATTTGTGAATTTACTCTAAGCATTACATTGTGATCAAAAGTTATGAGTACATTGAGGAATTCTTTATTAACGAGTGAACTTAGGAGTTGGTGTGAGGTTACAACTAGATATGGGAGTTGCACCCGAACCCGAAAAACCCTCCCCGAACCCGCCCCATTTATAGCGGGTATGGGTACGAAATTTTGGGAAAAAATGGGTATGGGGCGGGTATGGGGATTGCGTTTGAAAATGGGTATAGGTATGGGTAGGGATTCTTACAACCCATACCCGATTGTGTACCCGATTTGCTAGTAAAACGGGACCAAAATACGGTAAAATTCAAAAATAAATATTTGGCATGAAACTCTAAGTGCATATTATTTATTTGTGTAGAATTGAAAAATTAAGTTTTTTTACATTTTTAACTTTTATGAGTTTATCTGACATAAACTTTAGTAGCATCGCTTGAAATTGCCAATCAAACATACCGTGTATGCAAATATGGGTTGAATATGGGTGATACTTTGCGCACTCTACATATACCCGAATAAAACCCGTAAACCCGAAAAACCCGTTGGGTATGGGTATGGGTACAACCATCCAAACCCGATGGGTATGGGTATGGGTATGGGTATGACTTTTGAAAATGGGTATGGGTGCAGGTATAGCTCAACCCGCCCCGAACCTGCCCCACGCCCATCCCTAGTTACAACTCCTCCATACTTAAATCAAGAGGTTGCTTCATGTACTTGGGATCTCTAGAGTGAGGCAACTCTGAGAGATTGTGAGAGTTCATCTTAATAAAAAAAGTAGAGAGTTGAATACTAGAGTTAGGTAATTCTAAGCAGGGACTTAAGCTTGATTGAGTTCCAACCTTGTTCAAATATCATCACGTATAATCTTTATTTAATTTCTGCATTTACTTTTAATTTTGATTTTAAGTTGTTGTAATCACTCTATTCACGTCCCCTCTAGGGTGGTATGAGTCTTCATATTTGTGACACTCTTAGTGAAAGAGCATGGTTTTTGCATTTTCTTGCTTCTTTACTTTATTAACTTATAGGACGGGTCCACTATCACACCCAAGAATCAGAGGCTTCTGGGAATTATCAAGCTATGGATTATATTAGTACTCTACTAGATGCCATACTTTGAGATATTTTGTTTTTTCTCCCCACAAAATCGTCTGTCATGACAAGCATATCGTCAAAACAGTGCGTGGAGGCATGTATGGACCACAGTTTGTGCTTTAGATTTTACGCATTTGCTTGGCTCTAAGGATTATAAAAGCCTTACACATCAGCAAAAACTCTGCTTCAAGCTCTTTGCACATAAAGTTCTTCCTAAGAATGATTTATCCTGTGTGGAGCATTTGCGTCTATGCTTCTTTGAAACAATCAACAGTTTGGATGCTGGGTCATGGTAGGATGCTATAGCAAGGCATGGAATCCGCAAGGTTGAGATCTTGGGTTACCTGTCAGGTGACGAAAAGCTTATTCTCCCACTGCCTAAAGGGTTTTATTCTAGTGATAGACTTTTGGTCTTGAAGCTCTATAGGTTCACCCTTGATCTCCCAACATCTTTGCATTTGCCAAACCTTCGGATCATCAACCTTAGTGATATGCGGTTTTCGGATGATAACTCTATGAAGTATCTCTCATCAGGTTGTCCAGTCCTTGAAGAACTTGTTATTTTTTTTGTTGCAATGGTATTAATACATTGCATATAGAGTCTACAACTCTGAGGACATTACGAATTGTGTACACATTGCATCATTCTTTGTCTCCACTTCTTGTCATTAAGGCACCAAATCTTAGTTACTTTCATCTGCATGACAATGTGACAAAACATGAGATCAACTTGAGTTCATTGGTGGCAGAAAATGTCACCATTCATGTTGAGAAGTATATGAACTAGGACTGTACTCTGGAACTTTTAGGAAGATTATCACGTGTTAAAAGATTGTTGTTCTTTGTCAATTACATTTGCTCCAGCTCATGTGCAACATCTCCAGTGCATATTTGTCCAAAACTTTTCATCTCTTTTCAGCAATCCATGTTTAAAGGTGATAAGCTGCCTACATTTCATAACCTGACTCATTTAGAGCTCGAGCTTTCTGGTTTTTCTCTGCATGCCTTATTAAACTGTGCTCCAAACTTGAAGTCTCTAATTGTCCAAATAGTAAGTGCATATAACTCTGCTCCCTCCTATGCCTAGCCCTTCTTTTTTGTGGTTTGGGGGGGGGGGGGCATTGCCTTGAAACTGTGTAGACTTTCATTGTTTAGGCTCGGTATGTATATTTGGTATCCAAAAAAAAAAGTTGGTCTCCGTAGTCATCCTTAATTTTATTAAGGGGCCAAAAAAATGTTGTGCTGAAACTGTGGATTTTCATTGTTTAGGTATCAAATGAAGACGACTCATTTGAATCTCATACATCAATACCCACGTGTCTTTCATTACGCCTTGAAACTGTTGAACTCCTAGCTTTCGGTGGCACAAAGGAAGAAATAGAACTGGTGAAGTACTTTTTGAAGGCTGCGGTGGTCTTGAAGAAGATGCAGATCTTCATGAAACATCAGTGTTCACTCTTGAGAGAGAAACTTGATGAGCAGCTATTGAAGTACTGATTGTCAAGTCATAGTTATTAATGATGATCCTTATCATAACCTTGTATGAAAGAAATCTGATGTGAATGCAAACTTATTGAACCATTATCATATACCCCCTTGTTAGGGAAAAAAGTTTTAATATTTATAAACCCCAAGTGCAAGGTGTATCGTTGAGTACTTGGGGTGTCGTCCACAGGGAATTGTGTTTCCAACTACCAGAGTTCACTAGAGCGTATCAATCTAGGCCAGAGAGAGATTGAAGTGAGAAGGACTAAACTACTAAAACAAATAAACAAAAAGGGACTTGGGTTTATGATTTTACCAATGAATGAACCAACTAACCAAGACGAGCCCTAACCTACCCAAACCATACTATGAACAAGAGATGGTCGGTTGCACCATCAAAGACCACCCAAGCCCTCTCTCAAGGGTCATGAGCTAGTCTAATTCGCGTAACCACCTACTTTCGTGGGGTTAGTCGAATTAGACCACAAAACTAGCAACCCCGGACCTAGCTCGATTCGGATACTACTTTCGTGTCCCGAACTCGGCTATTCCCTCTCCCACACTAGCTAATTGACCTCACCTCTCAGCATAGGTCAATCGCCCAAAAATATGGATGAAAGCTCTCTCAAGCATTTCATCGAACACTTGGCGGGCGTGAAGGAAAACTCTAAGTTCTAAGCATAGATTGGGTATGGTTAGGCCTAGTACAAGATCAATTAGCCATGAAAAGGCTAATTACAACCCAAGTCCACAAATTCTAACAACAAAATATCACAAACATATGAAAACCTAAACTAACAACTAAGAACATAAACTTGAAGAACAAAACAAAGAGAATGAGATAAAACGAATCTAAACAACTAAATAACTTGAATCAACAATGAAAACTAAACAAATAAACAAAACAAAACAAATGCAAGAATTAAACTAACAAAACATAAACAAAGAACGAAACATGAAATAGAGAGAAAAAGGGGAAGAAAACTTAGTCTTGAATTGATAGAAGGAAATTGAAATCCAAAGGTTGAATCCCGAATTACAATCTTCAATCCTAAACTAATCTCCTCAATGGAGTTTTTATTGACTAAAACCTAGACTAAACTACCTTAGAAATCGCCAGAGAGAAGCCTAAGCGAACCCCGAACGACCCCCCTCAAACAGACGCCCGAAAATGGGGTTATATCGCGAACCCAGACCCGACGCACGACCGTGCCTTGACGCACGGCCAGCCGTGCACCACGCACGGCCACCACGCACGGCCGTGCGCCTGGGCGTGCGTGGCTTCGGCCACCGGTGCACGACCGTGCCGACCTGCAGGTCGGCCGTGCACCGTCCTTCTCTGCTGCTTTTCGCCTGTTTTCGCTGATTTTCTTTGCTTTGTCCCGTATTTGTCCCTTTTCGCGACGTTGCTTGATTTAGAATTATTTCCTACAAAACATAAATAAAACAAGGTAAAAAAAACTAAAGATTAAGTTATTATACGAGCAAAAAGTGAGTGAAAGAGGCACTTAAAACAGGTAAATTTACCGTTCAACACCCCTTGAGTTTTATAGTAATCATTTTTATGCCCCTCACCTTTTTATATAATTATTTAGCTACCTTTAGAAACTTGTTTTAATTTTTTTAACACCCCTTTGTGTTTTTGCTTTTAATTAGAACTCTTAGAAATTGCAAAAAGACCGTTAGTGTTGGAAAACTATGCAAATAAGTTATTGATACTTGTTTTAAGCGTTTTATCCTCTTATAATGACTTTTATTGGAACTAGTTGTCACAATCTGTTACTTATATCTTAGATATTATACTTTCTGTGATTATAGGCTCACTATCCTTAGCAAAAATAATTAAAAGTTAATTAGAGAGTTTTGACCATTACCTGAACTTAGTCGGCGGTGGACTCTGGCGTTCCTCTAGCTTCCGGTTTATAGAGATTGCTAATCTCAACCTCACCTTCCTTAGATCAGATACAGCACAGATACATTTCGTTTCCTACCTCAGACCGTAGTCACTAATCAAGTTCTTTATATTTTTAAAGGATAGCGGAACTTTAATCAAAAAATTATAATATTTAAGACATAAGGTTTAGTAGGATAACGTTCCCTACTGGGAAACTTCTTTTATTGAAAGCTTGAAAGTGAAAATATTACAATAGAAAGCTCGAAGAGGGACTTAAGCTAAGATGCCCTACTGGCTACAATACATAAAGATTTTTCACATGGCTGCAGTACATGCTGACGGCTACAATACACTACTTTATTTCTCAAACCAGACACTTGTCAAGATAGTACAATAATGAGGCAGCCACTTTTAGAGCTTTTAATGATGACAAGACTAGTCATTATTATTAAAATTCTACATACCTTCATCTCTAATTATATCTTCCAAACCATCATTACCTGGATAATCATCAAAATCTTCATCAGTTTGTTTAAGATGGTCTGGGTCCCATTCTTCAAATAATTCAAGGAGATATTTTTTTCCTTTTTCTAATAAGAATTTTCCAACTCCAACATCAAAGATATAATCAAAGATATCTTCTGATACTACTCTGTCCACCTTTATGTAGTCTTTAAACTCATTATCATAGGCGAAAGTAGTGTTTCCACAATGCATTAATGTTTCTCCTTGTTCGATTAATGCCTAACATCGATGATAAATGTTGAAAAATCCAATTGCCCTTGATAAAGTAGGATCAATAACTAGATGTACCGGATTTTCATGAATCCAATTTTGTCGTTGATCATTGAGATCGTCGCAATCAACGATTTGGACAAGATAATGGGCTGGTTTGGCTCTTCTATTTTGATATCCAATCAAGGCACTATAAACTTCTAAAGCAAGGCATCTGTGAACCGGAACTTTCGTTGGACCATCAAGGGATGTGAGAATCCAATGGATTCTTCTAAATATACATTGCTGGAATTTAGTTCGGGTTGAGAAAAATGGGAATTTTGGATCTGAGATTTCTGTGAAGGAAAGTATCATCCCATATTTCTAGTCTTTAAAGACAGGATCATTTGAAGATAATGAATTTGCTGAGAAATAAATATCACCAACTCCAGATCTGTCGGAAAAGTAGATCGTTGTACTTTAAGACTCCTAAATATCATAGAAATAATGATGATAAAAGTCGATGCAAGCTGCATACCACTCATTGAATCGCTTTTCTAGAACATGAGAACTTATTTTTTCTTGGATATCATAAGGACACTGAAGGTAACTAACTTGTAACTCTAGAAGGGAAAATCTTCGGACTATAAGGCTGGCAGTAGAAAGTAGACCAAAACATGATCTACTTTTTATATGGAATTCTAGGTAATCGATAAGGACTTTACTAGAAGGCATAACTCATTCTAGTAGGAATGGCATTTCGTTAAGGATTTCCTCCTTTTCTGGCAGGATGTCGGCTTTGATGATCATCATTGCCAAGTTCTCAAGTTAGACTGCCTGCCAAAGAGTTCTTTGATCCCTATATATGTTTAATAGAGAAGGAAAACTGATTAAGCCATAATTGCCAACGCAAGAGTCACCCTTGCGCTTGCATATTTGATAAATTCTCTTTTCTCAAAATCAAGTATTCCTTTGCAATCGGTTCGAATAAGAAAAGGTTTTGGGGCTAAAAAGATTAAGAATTTTTCGATTCCCCTTATGACTACAAGGATTTCTTTTTCCATTGTAGGATAGTTGCATTTTGTCTTATTAAAACTTTTACTATAATATTTGCAGAGTTTTTCTCCTTCTTTGATTTTGAGCACCGCACTCTAGTGCTCATTACTAGCATCTGTTTCAAGAACTAAATCATCTCCTTCGTTAGGCAAATTAAGGACAAGAAGATTTTTACACATCTTTTTGAAGTTTTGAACAATCTTTGTATCATTAGTGGTCTAGGTCCAACTTACTTTTTCTTGAGTTTCTGCTGCAATGGCTTTCTTAATTTGGCAAAATCTTTAATGAAATCTGAAACATAGGTAAGACATATGAGAAATCTTTCTAGCTGCTTCCTATTTTCAATTTTTCAAGAAATTTTTTTTATTTTTTCCAGAATATGCTTCTGTTGTATGATTTGTCCAACTTTTATCTTTAGACTTAAAAACTCAATTTCGTACTCAGCATAAATGCATTTGTTCTTACCCAATATAATGTCATGATCAATGCATCTTTAGGTGACAGCTAAGACATCATCTTTGTATTGTTCTATGGTCTTTGAAAAGACAAGGATATCATCGATGTAAACTAAACAACAATGATTAAGGTCTTTAAAGATATTATCCATTCTTCTTTGAAATATTTGAGGTGCATTTTTAAGACCAAATGGCGTTACTATCCACTCATAATGTCCTTGTGGTGCGCTAAATGCAGTTACAGAAATACTTTCCTCTTCTATTATGCCAATAACTGCTTTTGCAATCCATTTTTTAGAACCAATATGCTCATTGAATTCTATTGAAAAGAACAGTTTTGTTAGAAATATAATAACCATCAAAGACAATATTATCATTAATCTTTTTGTAATTGATTACCATTTTAATTTTTCCTCTTTTTTCTTCAGCATGATTTCTTACCATGAAAGCGGAACTAGTGCGAGGACTCCTGCTATTTCTGATTAATCCTTTATCCAAAAGTTCTTTGATTTGTTTGTTAAACTTTTGAATGTCGTGGTTTGTATACACCATTTGTTTAACTCGGATAATAGTGTTGGAATTTAATAAAGTGATTTTTGCAAATATTTTATCTTTATCCTAAAACTTTAGAGGATTATCAGAGCAGAGCTCTTTGCATAATTTCTCTTGTTGTTCAACAATTTGCTCTTTAATAGATAACTCAAGCAATGAAATTGTTAATGCTACTTCACGTTGTGCTGGCATGTGGGTAAACTCAATTTTCTTATAAGTGTAAGCCTTGCTTAATTTTTCAATAGGAACTGAGTGACCATTAATTGTGAATATTATCTGGTTTTATGGTATGTGTGCATGGAGAATATAATCTCTGAAAATTATTTTCAATAATGATATCGTGAGAAGGTTGGTCAGTAGCCCATAGAACTGGTATAATGCATTAAATTCCTCATAATTCTGTGGATAACTCTTCTATTGCCTCATTATGGCTCATAACACTATTATCAACTATCCTTACTTGTAAAGGATTTTTAGCTCTTTTCGACACAAATTCTGGAAATAATGATCTTTTTCCAAAACACACAGAACAAGCACTATCTATGTAAGCACACAATTCGTATTTATTATATCTCTCTAAATATACCTTTATTGGGATATAGATACTATTAGGATTTGTATTGGCAGCTTCATAGCATATTTTCATAGTCATGTTTTTGAATAATTCACCCTCATAGATTAGTTTACTAACAGTTCTAGTTTTGTACCCAATGACCTTTATTTCTAGAATGGTTATTTGATCTAGACTAGGTCTTGCAGCTTTAAAACTTATTCTACTCATTTCATTGGTCATGCTCATTGTATCATCTTCTTTAAGCCCTTCTTTAGCTGATGAAGATCCTTCTCCCCAATCTGACCTTGTACTCATACTTCTTAATAATTGAGGTTTTATGGTGATTTCACCTTCCTCATCAATTTTTATTATATTTTTCTTATTAATTTTTGTAGGGTTGGCAAAGTTAGATATCCATGAACAATCAATTTTTATATCCTGAGAGTTAGACTTAATCCTCTGGATCTTTTGCATAGGGATAAGACTTTCAAATTTTTCTGCCTCTATCATTGTTACTTTAGTCTTAAGGTCTATTGTATTATCTAATTTATAAATAATTTTCCAAAATATCCTTAAAGGATATCCTCTTCTTTTCATATCCATCCCAACTGTTTTATCTTAAGAGATAGGAAATTTTTAGCAAATTTATCTTTTAGACTCACATAATATCCAGATCGACAATTGAATCCTACTGACCCATTACATAAATTGGTTCTTATCCCTGTGATAATTTGATTATTGAATTTAGTATGCCTAATATCATAGAGTAAAGCATAAAGATCGATATCTTTACCATAATATTGTAATGGAGTGATTTGAACTTGGACACTTCCAATATGGATATACTTATACTTTCTATCTTTGTTATGCTTAGTGATATTCTCCCAATTAATGAGATTAACTTCACTAATGTCATACTCACAATCCTTTATCTCAAGATCTCTTTCCGTCATTTCACATAAGTATTTGCTTTTTAATTAAAAGATGGATTTTTTTATAGATCATGTCTTTTTGGATAATGGGAAGAATCCAATCTCCTTTGACTTCTTCATGATCACTGTCTACAATAAACTCTTCTATTTGAAGATCACCAAGGCTAACCGAGCTACTTTCCATCATATGACTTGTTTCTTCATAATCACTTTCTTCAGATTCATTGCCCAATACAATTTCAACAATTCCTTTTTTGTTACTTAGGGTTAGGTATAATGCCTCATTTTCACTAAACTCAACATAATCTAGGCTTCCCAATGTTTCAATTAATTTGTTATTCTTCCTATTTTTACATTCATTAGCATAATGCCCTACTTCTCCGCATGTCCAACATTTGCAGTTATTTTTTCCTACGGGACAGTAAGCAGCTTTCCTAAAAAATCTTCGCTTTTTAGGACTTGCTTTATTATAATATTTTCTTCTATATTTCTCTCCCCTTTGCTTGTTAAAACTCTTTTTCTTATAGAATTTTTTTTCCTTCGTTTTCAGGATCTTTTCCCCATTTATGAGGTGTGTCCCAATAAGTTAAGAATTGCTTCTTTATCTTCTTCTTCTGGAGATCAAGACATTGTTCATTAATCCATTTTCTTAAATAAGAAATTCTTGAACCAAGGGTATCTACAACATCTGCTCGTTCCAGCCAAGCCATGTATTTTTCATTAACTATGGAATTTATTTGATATGGCAATTTGTCATAGAACATACCAAGATTAGTTTCATTATGCCCAATTTTGCAATAATATTGACTGAATTCAACAATATAATTTTCTAGGTATCTCATGTTCCACAATTCTATGTTGTTAATTTTTCCTTGCTATTCCCTTGCTTTTTCTTAATTCAGAATCAAGTTTAGCTCCAATGAATTCAGTTTCTATTTCACTACATAAATTTCTGAACATGACAGCTGGTGTTTCCATCATTCTTAATGTATTTTTATCATCTTCACTTAGTGAATCATACTAGTTTGCTATAATGCCAAAAAAACTATGCTCAATATAGTTTAGGAAATTAGCAACAGTCCACGTAGTGTTAAGGTTTAAGACACTATTCATTCTCCTTTTTCAGTGTTCAAATATTTTTTCTCTATTACGGGCTCCATCAATGTTTAAAATATATCATGTTTGACTAATTGAGGTAAGATCGATTTCTTCAAAGGTTGTGGCTTTCCTTGGGATATATAAACCCAAAGAAAAAATTGGTTGTACGACCTGTTGGAACGTACTTAGGTCTTAAGAAATGAGTATTTCTTCTAAAAGGTTCATCAAATTCTTCAGGTTTTGGAACAACATTAACTAGATTGGTCTTTGTTTCATACAAGTCAATCTCTTCTCCAATCTCATTGATCTCATCTCCAACCGTCATTTTACCATATTTTTTATCCAATTTTCTCCTGACTTCTTCTAATAGTAACACGTTGAGATCTTCTAATTTAATCAGATTCATCTGCTGATATATTTCTTCTTCTAATTGAACATTGCTAGCCTCTTCATTATCATAAGACAAAAGGTCATGTTTATAAGTAATTACTCCCATGATTTTGTTTATTTTTGCTCTTTTTCGAACATTTTTTGTAGCTCTTCAAGAGTATATTGTTTATGCTCTATCTTCTTTTTCTTTCTTTTCAGTAGATTTTTGACCAGATTTCTGTCCTACTTCTTTTTGAATTTTTATCGCTTGCAGAGAAAATGGAATCTTATTTTTTGGGTTTTGGAAAGGATATTTATGCTGAAAAAGAGTACTAATACTGGGAGTAGCTTTTTCGCTATGCCTAACTTCGTCAATAAGGGAAGGATGGACTACAGTTAACTGATTCCTAAGCTTCGTTAGTTCAGTCTTAATTTTAGCTAATTCTGCTTTTAATTCTAAAACGATATCGATGATGTAGTTTAATTGAGGTGCTAATGAGGTATTACCTTCTAGTGAGTGGACGATATGAAAATAATTAGGACCAGGACAAGCAGATGATAATTTAAGCATTAATCACAGCTAATCAGAGTTTATCATCTTAATTAATTATTAATTAGCTTAATTATTTTAATTATTTTGGTACACATGATTCTGATACCAGATGAAAGAAGATCGAAAATACTACTAAATGAGAGGAAAAACTCATACACAAAATAAAAAATTTCGAAAGTAAGTTTTTAAATATTTAGGTTAAGTTGTAAATTTTAAAAGTTTAGAGACTTAAGAAAAATAGAGGGTACCTAAAAGTTTAAATTACCTAAACCTCGAGGTGCTTAAATGATAGTTCCAAAAATTCAGGGTTCAAAATAATAATAGCTAAAACTTGGCATCGATGTGATGGAGACTATAAACATACCGACGTTATTTGATATTTTACGAGTTCAAAGAATTGAACTCATTCAAGTTATTGTCGATCTTGGTTCGGGTAATCTGTATTTGGATTCGCTACCATTGATTTCCCTGATTGTGACACGATTACGACATATAAAAATTTTGATTGAAATTCAAGCATGTGCTATAAACAAAATTTTGACGTATATTCATTGCAATGTTTAGATGCGTAAATGAAGTTTGATTAAATTCAACCCAGTCATATGATATGTGATATTATAATAATCCTATATACAGGTCTTCAATAAAGGAAGTAATTATATTTCATCTAATGCAACAACAACAATAACAACACTTCCTAGTGTGATTCCTGTTTTTATGGGATCTAGGGAGATCCAAATGTAAGCAATCTTACTTTTACAAGCATCCATACCCATAAAGAAGTTGATTTCAAAAGGTCCACAAAAAAATTTTTGTGAAAATATTCTATAGAAAAGGATTTTGTAAAAATATTTTATAGAACAAACTAAGAATAAGCAGCAGAGGATAAACAAAGAAATACTAATAAAGCATATGATAGTAACTATGTAAAACATAAGTATAACATAGGAAAATACTATACCTTAACAAATAGAAAATTAATACATCATCTAATATGAAAACAGCCTAAGTTCACTTGAAACCA
The DNA here is from genome assembly GCA_017589665.1 of Selenicereus undatus. Lineage (NCBI taxonomy): Eukaryota > Viridiplantae > Streptophyta > Magnoliopsida > Caryophyllales > Cactaceae > Selenicereus > Selenicereus undatus. Next base: position 9,940,512 of record JACYFF010031954.1, on the reverse strand, counting down.
AATAACCTGTTGACTACCTCTTCCAATGGTCATCAAATGGTCAATTTCCAAACGTCTCTCTCTCTCTCTCTCTCTCTCTCTCTCTCCAGCCTCGACCAGCAACAAGTATTTATACCCAATACCTATTATGTACACCTGGGAGTTTGTACTCCCACATACATGTGGACAAAAAATGCCATGTAGGATACAAAATAGATTTCAAATTAAAAAAAAAAACAAAAAATAGAATCCCCACACCCCTCACTACCATCAAGGAGCAGCCCCACAAAGTAACTATCAAAGACAGTTCAGAAGCAAAAATTACTGCACTTCAATATCACTTCTTCTCTCTCTAAATCAGTTTGTGCATTACCAACGCAAGCAACTGCACAGTTTCATGCAATAATCTCAACATTGAAGAGCATCAAAACTCACTTCAAATCATCCCTGAACCCAGCAACAATGGCATATCAAGATGAAGGCATGCATGCAACATATGGCAATGAAACCAATAATGCATTGAACGACAACAGTAGGAGACAATCTGGAGTGGCAATTACATATAAGCGAAAATTATGGTAAATGATGCTCTAATTTCTGCTCAAAGTTTTGAAACTAAATACAAATTTGGAGGTTCAGTTGCTTGATTGTGGGGGGTATTGAGGTATCTTGTGAGTTATAAGTTGTAGTTGACATAGTGTATTCGAACATGTGTGGGCGAAAATAAATGTGAACTACATGATAAAGAGTGAATGAATTAGGGTAGTAATTTTTGATCTCAATTTTGAAATTACAGACACCTTTGGATGTTTGGTGGCTTGGTTTTGTTGGGGATATTGCAAACATGTGTTGTTGAAAGCGAAAGTGAACCATAATCACAATTATAGTGAACGAATCCTAAAAAACTTTGTGGCCAGCGAACAACAACAGATTAAAAAATGAATGACAGTGAAAAAGTACTAAAACTAATACTGTTCACTATTTTTTCTGGGTGAGTTCACTGGGTAATTGAGTAATGTTCATTGTAAATTTTACTTAGTTGACTGAGCAATTCACTGACTAAGGTTCACTAAGTAACAGTTTTACTCAGTTCATTGAGCAATTGAGGAACGTTCACTGAAAAACATGCTAATTTGGTGTATATTAAATTTTACTTGGTTCACTATTTACTTTGCATTAGTTCACTGAGGAATTATGGGCAACTAGCTATATATATGACAGCAATTATATCTTGCAGAACATTGGTCAGTGAAGCTAAAAGTGAGACACAAGGGAAAGCACACAACAAAGAATCAGAGCCAACTATTACTGATGACCAGATGAGTCAATCTACCAGTGAACTGCCTGCAGATGCAAATCCAAGAGGCAGCCAAAAAAGACTACAACAAAGACAGAGAATAGCCACACCTCCAGTAGTAGTGCTACTCCAATATTATGTAGTACAATATAGTTTAAAACCTACATGCATAGTGCACACAGTGTTCCTGAACTCCAGCTTTTATAATGTGAAACTGCAATAGTTCCTTTTCTATATTCAATACAAGTATGTGTGCACCTATAGCAATAATATGTTATGTGTAAGTTCACTGAGTAACTAAGAAAAGTTCACTTAGAGTTCAAGCTCACAATTCCATTTTCATATAAATACTGATCTCTGGTTTTTACACGTATGTTCACTACTTACTTGGTGTTTGTTCACTACTGCATTGATAAAGGTTCACTATTAAAACTGATTGGGGATAAACCTGTAACCATAGAATTGCACCCAAAAACCTAAGTGAGTTCACTAACTAATCAAGAAATGTTCGCTCAGTATTTAAACTCACAATTCCACTATAAAATAAATATAGAAATCTGGTTTTTATGTGTAAGTTCACTACTTACTTGATATTTGTACACTAATGTATTGAGCAATGTTACCTATAAAAACTTATTGGTGTTACACCTAAACCAACAATACCTTGCACGAACATCCACGATGTCCATTAATTATCAATGTTATCCAATATGATGTACAATCATCTTCCATAATTCAAGATTAAACTAGACCACACAAAGCTACACAAATCACTGCACTGACCACTCTAGTTCATTGTACAACTTCATATAGTTCACCTAGTCCATCGATTGCAAAAAAAATAACAGAATATGATTAAATTATGAAGAATATATGAAGCAACCATAAAGAATAAACAATCACGACAGTCATAGTGAACAAGGTCATCTAGTTCATTAAGATGATATTGTTTGTTCACAATGATACTCCATGTAGCTCACATTACTATGATCAAATTTGTAAATTATGATATACAACTTATTAACTTGGATGCTTACCAATACATCAACTAAAATATAATTGGTCACTAATTATGAACTCTATCAAAACATGGACTAAATAAAAGCAAAAGACTCGATGAACTACTTACGTTTACACTCCGAAAAGTGAACATTATTCAGACAATTTAGTTCACTATCGAGTCTCACTTACAAAGAAACGACCCCAAAAATACGGAAAATTTAGGACAAATATAACGAAACATGTTAACATAATTCTGAGCACTTAGAGTCCCAACCAATTGAAAACATATGAAGGTTTGTCCAATAAATATGTAATTGGAAATAAAAACATGATAGAACACCCAAAAAAAAAACTGAGTAAATAACATATAGAATTGTCAAATATAGAATTGTTCACTATTCAGATTCAAAATGTTCATTACAATGTCAAAATAGAATTCAATATACATTAACAATGTGAAAACGCTGCCATGAATAACAATTTCAGACAAAGACCTTATAGAACTAGATATAATTTAGGCTATAACATACACCCCAAAGAAAACTTATAAACAAAAAATAATAAGAGTGAACATCAACATTGAAATACTCTGCACTAGCACTTCCAGTGGTCATCATTAGGAGTAGCATCTGCCAGAAACTCATCAATAGGGAGTTGTTGTACCACTGCCGGAGCCGCGATAGGCATAAACCCTGTACTAGTATGAGATGGATGTGAATAGTAGGACGAGTGTAAATACGACGTGGAAATGAACCCTACATAAAAATGAAAACCCACAATGAGTTAATTACAAAATTCACTATACTGTTCAATGTTGGTCATTGAAAAACTTAAAGTTGAACACCCACTTAAAATGTCGTATACAAACATGACCAAACAAATAAATGTAAATGAACCAAAATATGTACCTCACCCAAAAAAGCAGTGAATAGCAGAAGTTTTACAGTGCACTTCTATACTCTATGTATTTTGAATACCATGCAGGTTCTACAGTGAACCTTCCTCAACTCCATAATGAACTAATGCAAGGTAAACACTCAACATGTAGATACACCAAACAGCACAATATTTCATAATGCCTTTACTGAGTAAGGTTTTAAAGTGAACCTTCCTGAAAACCTCAGTGAACTAATGCATAGTAACTAGTGAACCCATTGACATTTACATATACACAATGAACCTTCCTCAAATGAACTATGATCTGTAAATATAGTGAATAATATCAGTCGTGACAAACTTAGCATATTACACTCACCATACATGTCATCATCTCCATCATTAACCTTATTATCCAAAGATTTCGCATCAAAAATAGCTACGAAAAAAAGAGGGCAAAAACTAATCAAGAATGATTCTTAAAAACAACTTAAGACATATAACAACATTAAGCGATTAATATACGTACAAATCAAATTTTTTGCAACTGTACATTCTTCATTTTCATCTTCTATACATTCAATAATGCTAATGTCCATCTTAAAATATAATACACAGCAACAAGCAGAAGCTGATGATGAAACTGAATGAGAAATGAGAAGCAAACAAGTGAACGCTGACACATAATGCTGATGATCAAATTATTGAACGTATGATGTACACCGATGATGAACGTTGATAATCAAACTTGCAGAACCAGGATTGAAAATAACACAAGTCTGAAGCAAAACAGAGCACGCTGATGGTGAATGTTCATGATCACAAAACTGAATGCTGATGATGACGTTGAAGATCAGACTTGCACCAAATAGAAATCAAACACTGATGAGGAAATTTGCAGTAAATAAAAATCACGCTGCTGAAGTTGGATTAATAGGGAATACCCGTCGTAGATGGTGAACGCTGATGATTAAGCTTGCAGCAAATGGGTTAGTCCACTCCCATGAAGAAAGTTGCAGAAAGTGGGAAGCACAGTGTAACTGTCAACAATGTAACCGCCTGTTTCTTTTTTTTTGGAAAAAAAAATGTAATATATATTCTGATGTGGCACATTGACATGGCCTGGGAGCGTAAACTCCCGGGTCTACACCATAATTTGCAGGGGGGTGCAAATTATTATATACACCCGGGAGTTTATGCTCCCGGATCCATGTAAGCGTCACCTTAGCATGCCATGTCATCGTATATAATTCTGAAAAAAAACTAAAATTATTTATTTGAATTTTTTTTTGTTGAAAAATGGGGCAGTTTTTGTCATTTTAGATAACCGTTTTTTTTTCAGTTTTCTTTTTTTATTTTCGGTTTACATTTTTTTTTACAATAGTTTGACAGTTATTCTCAGGAGGGTGGTATGCTGCAGCAAAAGAGGAAGCCAACAAGTTTCAAATTTTTGTGCTTATGAGATTAATGGATTCGTTGATTATGTTAATTTGTTATCAAGTTTAATAGTAGACTATTTTACGTGAAGTTTGAGGGTGTTTTTGTTGCCATTATTCTCATTCAAAATGGTGTAATTTTATGGTGTAATCAGTTTTAATAGTGAACCTTCCTTCATACATTAGTGAACAAATACCAAGTAAGTAGTGAACACACATGTTAAATTCAGATATCAGTATTTATTTGAAAGTGGAATTGTGAGCTTAAACTCTGAGTGAACTTTTCTTAGTTACTCTGTGAACTTACACATTAAAACTAGATATATGTAATTATTTTATAGTGTAATTGTGAGATTAAATACTGAGTGAACTTTTCTGAATTACTCAGTGAACTCACTTAGGCTTTAGGGTGCAATTTTATGGTGTAATCAGGTTTAAGCCTTATCAGTTTTAATAGTGAACTTTCCTTCATACATTTGTGAACAAATACCAAGTAAGTCGTGAACACATATATTAAATTCAGATATCAGTATTTATTTGAAAGTGGAATTGTGAGCTTAAACTATAAGTGTACTTTTCTTAGTTACTCAGTGAACTTACACATACAATATTGTTGCTATAGGTGCACACATACTTGTATTGAACATAGAAAAGGAACTATTGCAGATTCACATTATAAAAGCTGGAGTTCAGGAACACTGTGTGCACTATGCACGTATGTTTTAAACTACATTTTACTGCATAATAATGGAGTAGTACGATGCCATCTTGCTGTGCATTGCAATGTGGACAGTCTGGACATCGTTGCTCTTTAGTTGTGGTTGCCCTAGACATCGCACCAGCTCCTCCTTGTTGAGGATGGTCATCTTCCAATTCTTGAGTGTAGATCTCCAAATCTGCTTCAACTAAGCATACTATTCTTTAGTAGTCAATTCTTACTATTATCCTACCTTTCCCGTACTCTCCCGCTTCTTGTTCCTCTTTGTCTCTGTTTTTCACCTTGTCTGTATCCCAATTAATTGCAGTTGGGAATAATCTTTCAACCTTTCTTCCTCTGAATTGGACTCTATCCATGTAGAACAACTATCATAATAGTTGAATATTCCATATTTGAATTAGTTTAAATTGTGAACCTTCATCAATACAATAGTGAACAAATAGCAAGTAAGCAATGAACTTGAACGTAAAAACGAGAGATCAGTTTATATGTTATAGTGGAATTCTGCTCTTCAATACCGAGTGAACTTTTCTTTATTACTCAGTGAACTCACGAAGGTTTTATAATGAACTTGGTACAATTACTTAGAGAACTAATGATGACCTCATAGTACACCATAGAGTACTGAGTGGACTCTTACACGGCACAACAGTCCATATATTATGATTTTAAAGTGAACATTCCTCACTTCATCAATGAAGTTATGCAACGTTAATTGTGAAACAAGTGCAATTAAGCTATGATTTTATGTTTGAGAGTGTTCTTATAATGCTGCATTAAGGTATCATGCCAATAAGGTTTAACATCATTCAGTTCTTATAGTGAACATTCCTCAATACATTAGTGAACCGATTCTAAGTCAATAGTGAATGTACACATAAAAACCATCGATCAGTATTTATTTTATAGTGCAATTGTGAGCTTAAATAATGAGTGAACTTTTATTAATTCATCAGTGAACTCACTTAGGTTTTAGGGTGCAATTCTATAGTGTGCTCATGTTTAACACCAATCAGTTTTAATGGTGAACCTTCATCAATGCATTAGTGAACAAATACCAAGTAAGTAGTGAACTTCAACATAAAAACCAGAGATCAGTATTTATTTTGTAGTGGAATTGTGAGCTTCGGTACTGAGTGAACTTCTCTTAGTTACTCATTGAACTCACTTAGGGTTTAGGGTGAACTTCCATATTGGTTGTGGTTTTAATAGCATTCAAGTTTTATAATGAACTAAAAGTCCACCAACTAAAATTTACACACACAAAGCACTTGCAGTTTATTCAGTTAACCTATTCTTTTACTTAGTGAACTAACTAAAAGTCCATAGTGAGCGTTAGTCATTTACTCAGTGAACTATTTCAAAGTGCATAGTAATTGGATACGTACAGATGTAATGGGCTGATAATTGTACTTAACATTAGGAATATCAGCGATCTTGTGAAGAATTTGCTCTTGTCTTTTTTCCATTCTACCACTGCATCGTTCAGGCACTTTCTTGTATATCCACACCAATTGCATTTTTTGATTTCATCGAGTATTCCTCAAATACTTAACTACCCGGGATTGGCAAGTGCCATTTGCATTTCCCGCAATGCAAGTAGAGATGGCATAACGTGATGAAGTCAGTAATGAAGTCCTGTGCATGACCACCACGATCTAGTATTACTTCATCCATGCTTCCTATTGGGGGTCCAACTCTTTGAACATTCCATCTTCTTCTCCACAGTTCTAAAAACTCTATCTCAGCTTCTGAACTATGATCTTCAATAACAATAACAATCATCAATTCACACGCTACTCAAGCTCTTGAGCGACAAATTTGGTGGGTTGTTTGAAACCTTTCAACACAAATTAGATAAATACATATACCTCGATTTTCTCTTATATGCAATGGTCACTGCAGATTTTCTACTTCTATTGTCATCCACTGCATTTTCAGGTTCATTTGCATTTGCTGCACGTATGGGTTCTTCTCCATCTTCCATCATGGTTGCTGGGTTCCGAACTGATGCGATTTTGATGCTCTTCAAAGTGCAGATTTTTGCTTTAGATTAATGATTTGTGGCGTTGGTGGTGGAAGAAGATCAACAGAGGTAGTCGTTGGGTAGTAGTGGGAGCTCTAATGGTGAACGAAATTGATGGGAGAATGCAGAGTGTTTATGACGGTTACAGGAGCAGTTCTTCCACTTTGTTGCCATTGAAGGTAATGGTGGATCGTGGGTTAATTTTTTTTTTAAAACAAATTAATGTTGTTGCTTAGTTGGCTATTTTGGTCCATGTCAGCATGGGAGTATGTACTCCCAGGTCTACAATGAATGTATTGTTAAGACGTAAGAGCATTCATAGCCGGGGAAAGGAGAATAGGAATGCGGGCCCTCACGCCAAGTGTCACCCACTGTAATATCTGACAAATGCCATGCGTGGTGGAACTAGGCAGATCATTCTAACACGTGGAACAAATTTTTGTTCTTAATTATATTTTTGCTTTTTGCTTTTTTTTGGATTAATATATGTTATTTATATGATTAGAAAAAAGATATATGTGTTATAAGATGGGTCCATGATAAATATTTTTATTGGGTAACTCAAAGTAGAATTATATGGGTTGGAGAAGTGATGAAATACAAGTTCTAAAATTTTGAAACTTTTGATGATATGGCAATCTTGGGTTTCAAAAAATAGAACTATCAACTATGGTTGGAGATGCTCTAAGCTAAAACTAAATGTGCCCCCCCCCAAAGTGTTCGTTTCGTCTTCTTGTTCTCTTTTTTTTGGGTGTGTGTTTTTAACTTTTATGCAGCAAGTTAAAGTTTATCACACAAGGTTTTTTTAGGGGAAAAAAAGAATTTTTCGAATATGATGGTATGAGGTTTCGGGGTGACAGAAACCAGCAATCTAATCTCTAGCAATTGCTCCCAATGCTTTGAAATTTGAATATGATAGTATGAGGTTATTAATGATTTGGCCATAATATGTTTGCTTTTCAATTTTTCTGTCAAGGTGATAGAGACTTCATTTTAGAAAAGGGGCCATGGGCTTTTGACGGTCATTATTGAA
>JACYFF010031954.1:9882458-9924925 GCA_017589665.1 Selenicereus undatus | reverse complement strand
TTGAAATATATATATATATATATATATATATATATATATATATATATATATATATATATATATATATATGACTTACTATAGAAGGTACAAACCATTAATTGAAATGTTGTAATTTCTTTTGCCATGATGTACCTATCACAACATGGGATTTATTAGTGTACGAGAAGAATAAGAATGTGAAAAGCGTCCTTGGGTCTGGGGTTTGTTACCATCACATATTTCGATCCCTGTCATTGGGCGTATCTGTTTGGGTGGCTGCATCGGCCAAACTCTTTGTTTCGCCTTAGCACAAACGTAACGTGATGAATAATGAACACTCATGTGGCACTTGCTAGCCCTATTATGTCTCATTGTGTGCATTGTGCTGGTTCATCTAAAGTTCCTTGCTATGTTTGAGTTGCTAAGCCCTATATCCCATTATGTCCATTACCTTCGTGAAAGATCAGTGTGGGTTTTTCTCATTATGTTTGCTTGTTTGCCTTGTTATTCTCTAGGGAAATGCTGAGTTCACATTCGGGTAATCAAAAGCTCTTATAGCTCATCAAGCTGTAGATCGTATCAGTAGTCTACCGGATACCATTTTTTACCATATTCTTTCTTTTGTCCCTATGATGTCTACTGTTAAGACAAGTGTATTATCTAAAATTTTCCGCGTCGCGACTTAAATTTTTCTTCGGGGTTTTAGGGGTGTCCATTATTCGGCCCAAACCCGGACTGGACCAAAGACCGGCCTAGACTGGACCGGACCGGACCGGACCGAATTGGGTCTGGTCCACGGTCCACAAATTTTTTTTATTCGGTCTTCGGTTCGATCTGGTCCGGTCCGGACCGAGGACCGAATAAAAATTTTTTGAAAACCTACTTTTTACTTATTCAATTTTAATTTTCTTTTACAAATTATAATTTCTCAAATGTTCAAGAATATTGATTTGTTTTTCATGGTGAAAATATTTTGAAATTATTCATATTAAAATAAATATAAGATGTTCATATCGTAAAAATTTGTTAGGTTGACAACTTGGTCCAGTCCGGTCCAGTCTGATTTTTTTCGGTCCGGTCCACGGTCCATAATTTTCCTATTATTCGGTCCTCGATCCCGTTCGGATTTGGACCGATGAACACTCCTATTCGGGGTTATTTTGGGATCATTCAGTTTTACATTAAGTTTTTCCCTTCCCAGACGTTTTGTTAGGCGATTTTGAGGTTTTACTAGAGAGTTTTATTTTCACTTTCGATTTGGCTATTGGATTGAAGTTTATTCTAACTTGAATTCATTCAATTAAATTCAGGTTCTTTTATCTCAATTCTCCTCTCTTGTTCTTGATTATTTTGAGGTTTGCTATGGTTATTGAATTGAATGTTATGGTTATTGTTAAAAATATTATTGTAGGCTAAATCCTCCAACTTAGGTTGGGATTAACGCCGAATATGTATGATTGAATTATGAATTAGCTCAATCCTCGCTTTCCCTTTGTTTTGTACTTGCGAATTCTACTATGCATGCCACGAGCTCGATGAAATACTCGAAAGAGCATTCATCCTTCTTATTAAGGTCTAGGGGAGTGTTGAGAGATGAAACCTTTACCTAGTGCGACTTAGTAGACGTTCAGGGTTTTAATATGAAAACAATTAAGATCCTAATTGGGATTTGAGATTGCAGACCTTGTAATCCTTCAACTTTTAGTCTCATGAGAATAAGCGACTATAGTTCTAGGATTAGTCTTCGATCCTTGAGAGAGGGAGGAGATGGACTTAATTGACAATCTATCCATTCGTGATGCATGCTTGGGAATGTTTGGTAGGGTTAGTAACTGATTCACTAGCATACTCGTGCTGTTAATTCCAACCTAGATGTTTACTCTTCTACTGTTCGTTTCACATTTTAGTTGTCATTGTTCTCCAAGTTTAATTCCAAAACTCCAATTGTGATTGCCTAACTTGAGTAGTTAAATTAGTTCTAGTAGTTGAAAGTAAGTTCCTCGTGGACACGACCCGTATTTGCCGGTTGCTAGCTACAGTTATGACGTGCACTTGCGGTACTATTTAAGACTAAACAATTATCTCAAGCTCTCAAACTCTCAGTCTCACCGAAGAACCGAAGGCTCGAAGGGTGAAGAGTGAGCGCATGCATTTTGGGCGTTGGACATTCATACTCCTCTCACGCTCATGACTCGTGCAAATGATTTCTCATTCTCTTCTCAATTCTCGTTTAATTTATGCATCTCGAGTTCTTGAGTTCGTCCTCACTCCTCGACTATTGTGGTTTCCTTGGATTTGTGCGAAATTTTTTTTAATTGGGTTATGCTGCGAATTTATGTTCTTGAGTGCTTGTTTGCAAAATTCTGAGTTTGTCTTTTAACTTTTATGCGCTTAATCTTATAGACCTGATGAATTAATTGTCTGAATTTCTTTAGATAAAACAAAATAACGTACCCGATGGTTATTGTATTTTAACATCAATATTTATCTGAATAAAACCTGAAATACCCAAAATAACCGATACTTATGGGTATGGGGATATATTTTGAAAACTCGATGGGTATGAGTGTGGGTATGAGAATGATTTTTGAAAATGAATATGGATACGGGTATAGCTCTATCGGCCCTTACTAGCCCCTCGGTCGTTCCTATTTAGGTCACTTATGCAAAGTTTAATTACAACATCCTATACAATTTACCAGTTTACTAGATGACGAAGGACTAGAGTAGCAGTGGAAAAAATTGGGCCCAGGTCAATTTTTGATCCGATAAATCGAAGCATGCATGTCTAAAAGTCAAGTGAAAAATTTATGACTATATTTCTTCTAATGGGACAACCTTGAATAAAGCGGGCATTGGAGAGGATGGCTATTGGAGACGATCTTAGGCCATTTCCACCGGTGGTCTTGCGAGGCAAATTAGAGGAGAGAGAAAGGGGTGAGGGAGAAGGGATATCTCAACTGGTTGGCTTGTAGTGGAATCCTCAAGACGAGGAGGCTTGTGGATGGGAGTTGCCTCATAAGCAAAGCTAGCTTGCCTTTCGATTTCTTTTAATATTTTTTGATTGGTTTATCTTTTTTTTTTAATTTTAAAAATAAAGTTATGTATTATAAAATAAATTATGAATATTATTTTATTTAATAAGTCAAAATGATAAATTTTTTACTGAAAAAAGTGAGAATTATAAGATTAAAAATTAAAGAAAGAGTTGATATAACATAGATAGGTTCGACTACTGACAAGTTGATTTGCTCTTACTAATCGTCAAATCAGGCTGAACTGAAACGCAGCAGTTAGGTGGCTCTGTTGTCATTTCACTGCAGTCATCAGACAAAAGCAACTAGTTCTTTCAATCACCAACTAGCAGCGCCTCAATTTGACGTCTGCATTTCTTATTTCTAAATTCTCAAATCTCTCTCCTTCCTTTTTCGGTAGTGATTCGAAGCAGCCACACGCCATCCTCTCTCTGGTCTTCTTCTTCGATTCGGTATCCCCAAATCGCCATTTACTTCTTCATTTTAGTTGTTGTTGATGATGATCATTGGAAGATGTTATTTTTCTGATTGCGCTTGCAATTTGATGAACAAATTAGAATGCAGGGTCTTTCTTAAAATTTTATCCCTAGCCCTTTTGATTGTTGAATTTTGAATAGTCAGGGTTGTCATATCATTTGTCTAGAAGACTACTAAGATCTTGGGCATGGATGGGACCGTTTTAGTTTTGGATGCAGTTACTGATTCTATTTGAGGCAGTTCATTGCTTAGTTTGTTTCCAGCTTTGATAAATTTTGCTTTATCAACACATTACATAAATTCAATTGCTTTAGATTGCTTGGTTTGAATCGCTGCCCTGTCTTTCCTATTTTGCTTCACAGTTACAATCTAACCTGACTCTGTGGCGTTGCCCTGTAATTAAAAGCAACTGCCTTTATTTTGATTTCATTAGAGCATCCGCATTGGTGATCCAAAAGTTTGGATCACAAGTGGGGACCCACAACCTCCACATCATCTCACAAGCCAACTTTTTTTCTCTTTTCTAGATCCTATGGATCACTAGCTTGAATCACCAAATAAAATAATATTTTATAGACCCCACTACTATTATATTATTGGGTTTTAGACTTTTAAATGCTTAGTTGACAAAAAAAGAGAGAGAGAATGTGTGGGGGGCGGATCATGGCCATGAGCTAGACCATGGGGCGAGCGAAGCGGATCACTGATGCATGGTATTGCTTGGACCGTGAGCCAAATTTTTGGCTAACGAGTCTTGCAATGCAGATGCTCTTACGGCTATTGATATCAAGGGGAGAATCCCTGCTTAAAATCTGTAACCTCTGCTTGGACCAATAGGCTGATAAAAGAATGAAAAATTTAACAGCGGTGAAGGTTCAGGTCCATTGAGCCACATGCACTGGGTTCTTCTAAGTTTTCTTGTTATGCTTGAAGTTTAAACCCTTCAACGGTGGCTTTTGTTTTTATCAAGATTGCTTGGTTTCTTCATTATTCTCTAGGGAGATCTTGATGTCACGCCAGAGCAATCGAACGCGTCTTGGAAACTGTCAAACTGTGGATCGTATTAGCAGTATACCAGACACCATTCTTCACCATATTCTCTCTTTTGTCCCTACAAAATCTGCTGTTAAGACGAGCCTATTGTCTAAACAATGGAGGTATATTTGGACGAAAGTTCCTGCTCTTGACTTCAGTGAGACGCCTCATTCTATGGCTGATACAAACCTCACAGGGTTGGGACAAATTTATTCTAATAATAATTTTGTGGATAAAGTACTTATTCACAATGATGCACCCTATGTACGGCTTTTGCGCTTTAATCTCGATGAACGTGACTTTCTAGGAGATCCTGCCTCCTACTTGATATCATGGCTGGGTGCTTTAGCAAGGCGTGAAATTCAAGAGATATATGTCGAGCTTGATTTGGGAAGGGAACACGTGCCTGTGCCAATTCTTCTGCCAGCAAGGTTTCTTTCCGGTGAGAAACTTGTTGTCTTAAAACTAGATGGGTTGTTTGCTTTTAACGTCCCTGTCTCTTTGCATTTGCCAAACTTGGAGGTCCTCCACCTTGTCTGTATACAACTCCCTAATGATCAGTTTATGAAGAGTCTAACATCTGGTTGCCCGGTCCTTAAAGAGCTGCATATCAAGTACTGCCGTGGCATTAGTGCGCTGTACATAGAGTCTGTGACTCTGAAGACATTAAAATTAATACTCAATGTGGAGAGTTCTCAGTCATTTGTTGTCATTAAAGCACCAAATCTTGGGTGTCTTCATATGAAAGAACACGTGGAACAGTATGACATCTGCGACATGAGTTTGCTCATGGAAGCAAAGCTTGATATATTTGGTGATCAAAATGAGTTGCAAGTTTTAAGCAAAATGTCGTCAGTGAAAAATCTGTGCCTGAAAACACATGTTACAAGTTCTGTCCCTTCTCTTGATGTAAGTTTAACCAATCCTTTTGAGTAAGTGTAAACTGTTTCTCTGTCCCTGATTCTTGTTCTAGCTTAATTGTTTGCTGTTTAATTTGATTTCAGGTATTTGTCGCCCTAACATTCGGAAACTTGACCTTTTTGGAGCTTAATGCTCACTGTAGCATTATGTGCATGTTTCTAAAATGTGCTCCTATGCTGAAGTCATTGATTATTGAAAACGTAAGCACAGATACGCCCCCCCCCCTCCCCCAAAAGTAACCAAAAAAAAAGGAAAAAGAAGGGATACTGTGCCTTAGTTAATGCCTAAAAAATTCAATTTTGTTGTTCAGGAAACATGCTGTGACTGCACATCTGAGCACAAATATGTGCCCAATCGTTTGCCATTCCTTGAAAGTGTTGAACTCGGAGAATTCGTAGGCAAGGAAGAAGATTTGAACTTAGTGGAGTATTTTTTGAAGGCTGGATCAATGTTGAAGAAGATAAAGATAATCCTTTGTCGTCAACTTGTACAACCCAGGAGCGCAGTTAATCAAAAGCTATTGATGCTCCCTAGATCCTCGCCCATCTGTCAAGTTGAAGTTATTCCTCAACCGTATCTCTAGTCTAGCCAAAATTTGCAGAGCCTTGCTCTTGCTCTCGCTCTCTCGAAGTCGTGTGGTGTGAAATGTTACTGTCTTTGGGGTATGACAAAACTGCACTCTTTGATCCCCCGCCTGTTTTGTGAATTGTATATCTTCTTGGTCTCTCATCAGTTTCTGTAGCATCTTTTCTTATTATGGTTCTCTCAATTTCACCTTAACTTTGAATCATAAGCTTGGTATATTAACTTTGAATCAGTTTGTGTAGCATCTTTTCTTATTATGGTTCTTATTATAAGCTTGGTAAACATAAAAGGATATAGATAATTTCCGAAGATGAAATTTCCAAAGGATATTTTTTGGTAGAAAAATATGAAATGTTACTTTTGAATGTAAAACGTTAATACTATTAGCTTTTCAGAAACGGTGCTTAAAATGCTAAACGCTACTTGAAATGCTAATCAAAACACTATATTGTCGAACACTCAAAATTACCTAATGAGTATATTAATTTAGTCAAAATACTAAATGTTATTCAAAACGTTGTTACCAAACACGACAAGCTAAAAAGTCACTAGAGGATCTTACATTCTTACCACTATATTACCGAACACTCAAAATTACCTAATGAGTGTATTAACTTAGTTAAAATGTTAAACGCTACCCAAAACGTTATTACCAAATACGACAAGCTAAAAAGTCACTAGAGGAAGACCCTGGCATCAATCCACATAATCCATTCAGCTCCCTATCAAAAACGTTTTGATTTACGAAGTTTTATATGTAATGGGCCTAGTCTTATCAGCTCGGACGGACGGATTAAATACGGGTCGGGTGTATTTAGGTTCGGGTAAAACATGGATTGAGTGTATTTTGGATTCAGGTAAAATACAGGCGGGTGTATTTCAGTTTTACGAGTTTCGGGTCAACCCAAAGGATTTAGAGCACCTTTTTAGTGAGCTATTTCTCTTTTTTTTCAAAATCAAAATCTTGACATATTTATTACTTAAAATTGTCTACATTTAATGAACAAGCATTCTAGTTGTAATTTCTTAAAAGAACATAAAAAATATTCAAACTTTTCAATATGATATATGAACATCATGTACCGGTAGACAATGAGTCACATTTGAATGGGTTGATTTGTCGGTTCATTCATGGCTCGGCCCATCTAAAGCATGATTTCGGGTTGGAGTGGTTTGACTTGTTAATAACACATTTAATGGCTCAATATTTTGTTAATTAACTTACCATTACCTAATCATGTATGCGCTATTAATTGGACGATCTTAACAGGAACACAAGTTGGTCCATTGCCCAACTGACATCAAGTTCAAGACTAATTAGAAAGAAGCCAAATGAAAGAATATATAGATGCACAAGATATTACAATTATTATTAATTATAATATCAAAATTTTAGATTATTACAGAGTAATATTATTTACAATGTGATGAGATGTATTCATTTAACTAAGGATATAATGGTACGACTTGAACATTTTTAATACTTTCCATATTGATTTTCTTAAGACGAGATATTTTATGTCCATTTTCTAAATTGTTCCATTTACAAGTTGTATATACCGTTATTTTATTGGAATGCATTTGGAAAAGAGTGAGTAAAATCATCTAATTTGCTAAGGGATGTTATTCGAACAAAAAATGAGCGATTTTTAAGGTACTTTTACACCTGTTTTATGCTCGTTTTAATAATATTTTTAAGGTTTTTAATTGATTTTATTTTATTTTGCAGATTTTTAATAAATGTGAAAAAAGGGCCAAAATGGTGAAAAATGCAAGAAAAATAGAGGAAATGTCGGGAATTGAAGAACCGGTCCAAAATTCCACAGAACCGGCCAAGGAGAATTGAAGGAGAAAAGGAAAAAAAAAACCGGCTCAGTTAAAAACCAAATCGGTCGATCCTAAATCGGATCGGCCGGTTCACCTGACTCGGTCCAGCGCTTAAAAGCCCCTCCCCTTCAATTTCTCTCTCCTCACTCGCACCCCTGAAACCCGAAACCAACCCACATAAATCCCCTTCGCCATTTCTGCTTCAATCCTCCTTATCTCTCTCTTCCTTATCTCCACTCTCTCTCTAACTCGAATCTCCACCGCGATTCACGCTTGTTGTGCCAACACAACACCTTCGTTGGCATCCATCTCCACCATCCACGACACCCATGCAATCGAAGGGTGGAAATTGAAGAGGGTTCGAGTATAAAGGGAGCAGGGACGCCATTTTCGGGAAGTAGGTAATTTAGGCTACGTAATTCTAGGTTAGTTAATTTCAGTTTTCAGGTAGTCCTGGTAATTTCCATTCAAGCTATTTGTAATAAGAATTCACTGTTTTCTTTTCTGGATTGATTCGAATATGTCAGTAGCTTGGATAGAATCTGGTGGCTTGATGATGTTTTGGAATTTTGATGTTTTGGATTAGTTTGGTTAATGCTCTGTTTTGGATTTCGAATGATTGTGGTAGTTGATTAAGGTTTAATTCGTGCAGGTTAATTGATTTAAATTGCTTACTTTGTTCAATTGAGAGTTTGATGATTGTTTAGTTGAATTAGGTTGCTTTGAATAATATCACTTAGTTTTGTTAATTAGTTAAATCGATTTGTTATAAATGACCATAACCTCAACGTCGTCCCTGTGGATCGACCCTCAAAGTACTACGATGACAATCGTATGTTTGAGGTTTTCTTTCAGTTATTTCACATTCCCTCAAAAATCATCCAACAGATGCCATAGTTATATAATGTCTGTCTAAACGATTCATTATAATGAAAAACTATTATTGTTGATGGGACAAAATTAAAGAAAAATAAAAATTCGGGTTGAGCAGGCGGGTTCAAGTCAGGTCATATTTGATCCAAAACTTTACAGGTTTTTCGGATTCGGTTTATTTCGGATTTGAGTTGAGAAAATTATGTTCAAAATCCAAAACTTTCGGCCGGGGTTCAAATCGAGTCAATTTTTGTCAGATCTAAATGGGCCAATTAAAAATTGAATTTGAGCCATTAAACCACAAGGGGAGGTCTATTTGGGCTAAGTGGAGTCCAAGCATGTGATGCTCGACACTCAGCTCAAGGGATGGCACTCGTGTTTGAATTTGGCTCATGGTTTGCAAGAAACGAACTAAGCTTCTAAACAACCGCCACTTTTAAAAAATGAAAAACACCCCTCAAAGCCTCCTACCAAAAAAGCAAATAAATAAATAAATAAACTGCGAGAACATTTTATCAAACAAAGCCAATGAACAAGTCAATAAATCTCGTGTGAGACCGTCTCACAATAACTTATATCGTGAGACGTCTTGTATACTCGTTAATCACCATATAAATTTAAAGAAAAAATAGCTCACCATATAGACGGTCTTACAATAAATTTATGTGAAACCATCTCATTTAAACAATTGTGTGAGCAAGTGAAGTATGTGAACCACTAACAAAAATGATGTAAAACCTATCCAACCCTTCAAAGACCATCAAAATTTACCTCCTACAAGGCTACATCAACGGACTACATCATTATTCATCAGCATGCCGGCCGTCTCATGAGCTCTTCCAACTTTCCCATCCTTTTAAGAATAATCTTCCTGTTTACTTCTACTCTTCCTTCTAATTACTTGCTACGCATCTCTTATGAATGAAAGACAAGTATAGTTTAAATTGCATTACTAGGAGTCCGATGGTCAAATGCGAAAAATATTGTATTTTTAGTGGATATATTTGTCATTTGATTCATAAAAGCTTTGTTCTCTTTAACTTATTTTATCTGAACTTATTCTGAAATAAACTTATCTGAACTTATTTGCTGAACTATTATGAACTTAGTGTACTTTTTCTGAACTTATTAAGAACAAATTTTTAAATTTATTTGCTGAACTTATTCTAAACTTTTCTAAACTTATTTATTGAATTCATTTTAAACTAAACTTATCTGAACTTATTCTTCAAAAAATAAATTAAAGAGATCAGGTCCTAAAATACCAAATAAGAACTAACAAAATCCACACAAAAAGCTTGATCAACTAGCGTTTTGGCCCATAGATTGTTCTTCCAGAAACACTTTTTATTGAACAACACAATTGCCATGTAATTAAGTCAGAGGCTGATGATTTTCTTTTCTTCAAGCGTTCTTCCTTTTTTTTCTTTTTTCTTTTTTCTTTTTTGAAAAAAAAAAGAGCAATCTGAAGTACCATTTAAGCTGGTTTCTATGAGTTGATTTGATATTCTATTGCCTTTCTCAGGTTCCATTATCTCCCCCTTATTATTTTGCCATGTTCTGCTTTTAATCCTTTTTGGATTTCGTCATTTTAAAAAAAAAAATTGTGATTTCTTTCTTTTTTTAACATAAAGACTTTGATCATATACCAACCAATCACACAAATGTTCTCCTCTCAAACTATTTCATCTAGGGATGTCAAAAGTTAACCCAACATGATTATCGATCCGAACCGAACACAAAATTAAGTGGGTTTGTGTAAAGATTTTCAACCCATTTAAGTAAATGGGTTGGCATGTTTAACTCGTTTAATTAATTGGGTTAGGTTCAGGTTGAGAATTTTGACACGAAAAAATACCTATTTAACCTGTTTAATTAAATGGATTAAATAAGTTGATCAGGTTACCAAATTACCATGTACTTTTGGGGGGGAATTGTGAAAATATGGGATTTAATAAAGTTGATATTTGTTTTGTGATTGTGATAGATTCTTGTGAATCATAGACAATGGTTGCATTGTGATGCTATATTAAAATCAAAAGATTGATTTATAATGCTTGGTAATCATATTTTAGTTAAAATATAAAGCGGGTAAATAGGTAACCGGATAACCTGAACCTGACCCGTTTATATTAAATGGTTTAATGGGTAAATTTCAGGTCAACCTGTTTAAAAAATAAACAGGTATAGGTCAAGGTTTTCAACCCGTTTAATAAACAGGTTAGGTTCAGATCGAGGATTTTTCAACCTGTTTAATGTCGACACAAATATGAATTCGACGCAACCTGACCTGTTTGACAGCCCTAATTTCATCTATCTATCCGGACTAGTCCCACTGTTTTTTCTAAACTAAAAAGGCGTTGTAGTTAATTCGGAACATGTTCCCACCAATATTGACAATTGGACTTGTTTTTTTCGTTGGGAAATATGGGTTGGTAAATGAGTGAAGTTGATTGAGATTGGTAGAAGTGGGTTGAAGTAGGTATTTTTTCTGTTGATGTGGGTTGAAGTGGGTTGAAGCAAGTTGAATTTTTGTGTGTGTGTGTGTGTGTGTGTGTGTGATGGGTATTAGTTGGTTAAAATGGTGGGAAGTGAGTTAAAATTGGTTTTTTTTTATCGAAGTTTGTGAAGTGGGTTGATATAGTCATATAGGTTGAAGTTGGTTAAAGTTGGTAAATTTGAATTTACCAACGAAAAGAATATGGCCTTAGGTGGTTTGTATTAACCGGTAACAACATGTTAAAATGCAACATTGAGGTACAAATATACCTTAAACTTCTAATTAATATAGAAAATGAGTCTGTATGAATTGTAACTTAAACCAGCAAACTAGCTGCTATATATTTTCGTGATCGAGAACATGTAAAATGCAATTCTCTAAATTCAAATACTAGAAATCCTAAGATAAAGAAATTAATTTTTCATTGCCATTGACCATTAGACTACTAGCTGATCATGAGATTTTGCCACAGAATGAATAGACCTAAATGGTCCAAATTCCAAAACCACGTCTTTTAGCTCTTCCACCAACCATTCTTCACTTGCATTAACAGGGGTAAAATAAATTTTTTTAAAAAGGGCTGTAATCATCTTGGATTTTCTGTCAAAAAAAAAAAATTAAATACAACATTTAATGAATTGCCATGCATCCATGCATTGCATGCCAAATTGCCAATCACAGTGGGTAGACTATTCTGACACAAAAACGTCTAATGATTTTCGTTATAAAATCAGGCAGAGTTTATTTTTGTCAACTCTTGAAATCATATCCCACTACCTATTTAATTTAATTTGATTTAATTTAATTACTTTTAATCTATTTACTCACAAATTTTTACAACATTTTTTTCCCGTACTTTTTAACCCCAGATTTATTCCCATTTATAAAGCCCCACTCCCCTATAAAATACGCTATTTACCCTTTTAAAAAAAAAAAAACCTGTATGAAGTCATCAGAAATCAGGAAAACCCAAAAAAAAAAAAAAAAGTAGAAGAATGGTGAGGCCAAGGCTGCAACTAGAGAGGCTGAATGGAGAGCTTTCAAGGGAGCATTACTATTTGCACCACAAATCAATTGTGTCAAGGAAAGTGAAAGAAATGAGTGTTCTCACTGGGACTGATGTTCTTTTCCTTGCATTTTCTCCTGCTGGGATTCCTACTCTGCACCTGGGACAACATAGGTAAGCAATTTTCCCATCTAACTCTTGATCTATTCTTGGATTTCTTGGCTATATACAGAGAGATTCGATTGCTTTGAAAATTTTCTCGATTGGAAATTTTCAATCCAAACTTTTGGTTTGATTGCTTGATTTTCACTCAAAAACGTTCCGAAAAAGACGAAACAAATGTCGTTTCAGCTATAATCATTCAACTAATATGAAGTTGGCAGTTTGCTAGGCGGATTAGATTGTTAGAAAGTAATTTTAACTCGTTTTTAAACATAAAAGTTGTTCTTCAAAAATTCATGATGGAATATTATAAAAGAATGTCCACGTGTAAATTTGTTGTGACATTCTCAATTATTTAATTCATGTTGGAATATAAAAGAATGTTCACATGTCAATTTGTCGTCACGTTCGTAATTGTTTAATTTTATGTAATTTTGTTGGATTTTAGTGATTTGATAGATGGATATTGTACCGAGATCTCAGGGATTTTTATCGTTGTAATAAAATGGTGGTTGATCTTAATTTTAATTTACAAACACTATAGCAACAAGTTTTAAGGGCAAATAATAGCGTATCCTCCAATAATAGTTCTATTGAAGTTTATCTATTTGGGGCATGCTCTTTTGACTTATCGTAAGCAATATAATTATCTAAATTGATACTCTTCAGTGTTGAATTTTTCAATGGGTGCCTCCACAGATTGAGTCTAATCAATTGCTCTGAATAGCCAATTTGGCCAAAACTAATTGTCTTGGTTCTAGCTATGGAGTTCTGCCATCAGCTGGACTGTCCATTGGCTTCTCAGAATTAACCTTTAATTTTGCTTCATCCCCATCTCTTGTCTGATCAGCATTGAACCCGTCTGTTTCATTAGTGTCTTTAGTTCAAAGCCCAGAATTGAACATCACTTGAATCACTAGACTAACCTCCTTGACAGTAACTCTATAACCACAGCCTTCCAGAGTTAAAACGAAATCATCATGAATATTGTAGAGAATATCGGTGTCTGTGAGGACCTTCATGGACTCCAAGGAATCTGTTCTAGCGATTGCTTTTCCTAGACAAACTAGACTGCCCCAAAATTTTGATATGTGCTAAAAAATTTCCCATTTCCACTAGGTTGGGGGAGGGGGGGGGGGGGGTACTCCAAAGATGTCAAGGCAGACTCTCTTGGTTTGACAAACATCATGCTTATCCCACTTGTCTAAATCTTCATGATTCTGCAAGACTTTCTCTCCCCTGCTCGCTTCTCTTCTTCCCCTTCCCTCTCATCTTTCCCTTTCAATTGTTTAAGTTAAACAGATTTATGTTCATAAGTTTATGAGTTTGATACATGTGACGGATTGCTTCTTTCTCCAATTTGGGTTGCAGCAACTTTATAAATGTTATGAGAAGATTTTCTGATATTCCTTTCACTGATAGAGAGAAAAGGTCAGTCCTTTCAAATATTGTGTTTTATTAGAGAATTTTATTCATGTACCAATTTTTTTTTATATATATACTTGTTCTTATTTAGGCTCCGTTTGATCCTAAAAAAATTTAATGGAAAAAAATGTAAAGGAAAAAAAAGTATAGAGAAAATGAGTTTTTTTCTCTTGTTTGGATTGAGGAAAAAATACAAGAATTTGGATGAGAAATTTGAATGTTGTTGAACTACTAGAATCATGTTGATGTCATCTAAGCAATGCGAGGTTGAAGGAGGTTGGAAAATTTACTCAAACTTTCCTCACAATTTTATAAGGAAAATTTTATCACTTGTTTGTAACAATTTTTCCACTTAACTTTCCTCCATATTTTTTTCTTTGTGATTTTCTCTAAACCAAACACAAGAAAAAAAGTAAGTTTTTCAATTTTTTTTCTTTTCATCAAATTTTCCAAAATTCAAACGGAACCTTAGCTTAGAGTTCTGTTATATATATTTTGCCAAACATTATGAGATTTCGTTTAACTTGTTTAAAATCTTGTCAATGCATGTATCCACACAGGAGGCTGGATAATCTTCAGGTATACATTTTACTCCTATATTATAATATCTTTTTGCAGAAAAAAAAAATTATAATTATCTAAATTTCTTACCTTCAATTTTTTGACATTTAACTCAGACTCTAAGGGCAAACTATCAAAAGGATGGATACAACATCGATGTGCATAATCTTTTTCATGCTTGGTACTTGCTCTTTTCTTGACTCCCTCCAAATCCTTATATCATGATTCACAAGCTTAGGAGTTAGGACCATGAATTACCCCCTCCCTCTCTTTTGGGCTGACTACAACATTCTTTCTTTTTTTTTTTTTTTTATAGATAGATGGTAATGCCAGTACAACATTCTTGTTAATTAGCTATCTTCAACTTTTTAAATTAGTCGCACAAGCTGGTTCGACTTATAAACTGTTTTAATCAATATTGTTAATGACTATTTATATTTTTTCTAATTGCAGGAAGCTCAAGAGATTACAGGTTAATAAAGCATATATGAATATGAGTTTCTGAAATCCAAATATACTATATTTATTTTTCTTCATTTAATTTGATAAATAAAAATATTTCCTTGACATAAGAACTTGGTATTGTGATTTTGTGGGCCCATGAATAGGATATGACACAGGAACTTGCTACACTAAAAGAGGAGCTCGCAGGCCTCAACCAAAGGAAAAGGTGTTCTTCTGTTTCTCACATCAACAAAAGCTCTTCTATTGAGAAAAAGCAGAAAAAATATTATCATTCTTGGGGTAATAAATAATACTCAAACGTATTTTTCGTTCTTTTTGTTTTTATTAAGTCTTCTATGATATTTACCCAAGGATATCTTATATTAGGTAAATATTTACCTTAATCTAATATTTCAAGGCGATTCAATACTGGACTTAGAATTCTTGATTAATGAGAATTCCGCTAAACAGATTATCTTCTAATTGACGTATCCTAAATGGTCTTGAAGTTAGCATAAATTCTCTGGGAAACTCTATGTGCGTGTATGTGTCTGTTATGCCTATTAGACTGTACCGTATTTATAACTAATCGATAAATGAGCGATTTTAGAATCTTTAGGTAGATAGAATTACTAAACGATCCTTGAAGCCTTTTAGTGCTGTAAACTGCTAACTCTCACACCTTTACATGTGTTGATCATACCTACTTCTAATGCATCCAAAAATATATTGACTTTATTGACTTATTTTCAAAAATTTGTAGGAGCCTTTTGAAATTTTTTGAATGAGGATAGAAGCCTAAAGCCTAGAAACTTGCATATTTTAAGTCTTACTTCAACAATTTACATAGTTCCTGTAATGGACTGAAAAATTTGATCCACAGTTATTGGGAGAATCCAGAAAAAATTGACAGTATGGAAAAGAACAATGAAATGGAATCAAGACTACAGAAATCCCTTGAAGAAGTTCGCAAACGCAAGGTGATTGACTATAAAATTCTACATGCTTTCTTTTCTTGTCTTTCTTATTTTTAAATAATGGTCAAGCTTGGATTTAACTAGTTTAGACCTGAGAATCGACACCCTGAAAGGGAAGTTAAACTTCCACACCTCATACCATTGCATCAAGAGGAGCTTAGTAGATCATTTCTCTTCACGATGTCACAAAATCCAGTGAAATCTAGTGCTCCGTAGTTCTTACAAAGAAATAAAAATTGAAGCTTTCTAGCTTTGTAAAAAATGTGCCATGGAAGTTGTTATTTTTCATGTAGATCTTTTTAAATGATATAATAGTTGTTGTTATTTGTTAGTACGTATTTGCAATCGTTGTAATTGAAAAAATATAATCTTATTCATACATTTGTCGTCATCCAATCTTCACCGTTCATTTTTTACTCATTTGAATAAATTGTGTTCTAAAAAAAAGTATTTGAGACTCTAATAGAAGGTCTCGACTGTTGAGATGTTATAATTTTGCTGTAAATTGAGACTACTATTTTCCCAGCATATCTTTTTACTGATTTCATTGAATAAATTAAATGTTTAAAAAAAATAAAATAATTAGTTACAGCTTGATCACTTTTAATTTTTTTCAGAATGAAATAATTAGACAACAGATGATGATCAACTCTGAAGCGGCCCCTGGTGTGACTTCCCTTGAACCTTTTGAGGATTATCTTCCTGAAATGCTTAGCGGGTAATTAAAATCTTTCAATTAATTAATTGTTTTGATAATTATTAATTCAATTTACACCAGTTATTTCAAATTAAATATGAATTATTAATCTATTGCCCAGCTACAATCTGAGCTTCTTTTTTTTTCTTTTTTTTTTTGAGCAGAAATGATGACTTGCTTGCCTATGCAAATCTGCTCACGGATGGAAATCAACCAGCCAATTCTGACAATAAATCCCAGTAGTCTCATTAATATTATGCTTCTCTGAGAACTATGATTAAATGATCTCAAAGCTTAACTAGTTGCCAGTGACTGGATTTTTTATTATGTTGCATCTGGGATGTTGATCCCTCTTACGATGCATGATATTGTGCTTTTGTAGTTGGGCTTTAAGGAAGTATGACCGAATAATGGTGTAGCTAGGTTTAAACTTATCTACCTTAAGTTTGGGGAATTGGCAATGATTTGTTGGGATTAAATTCACACCGATTCCATTTGTTGGGAGTGGATATGCAATGGAAAACATAGTCAAACACAAATACAAGATAAAGAGAATGAACACCACAATCTAACGTGAAAAACCACATGCTCATTGCAACAACGTAACTACACTGGCTTACAAAATCAATCCACCAATCAACTTCAACTCGATCTGTCAACTTTAGCCCTTCAATTTTCCATCAAAGTCAACAAGCAACCAAAAAACAACCTCACCATCTGAGCACAACTTTGATTCTTCTCAATCCATCAACCAACATCATGCGATCTATTAATGATCAAGAAACATAACCATCTTCTTGACTCATCAATGACCAAGGAACAATTCATCTTCTATTGTGTGTGCATTCCATAAATCTTCTCCTCCCCCAGTTGATCACAGCCATCTATGATGCCACTTGTTGGGATTAAACCCATTCTGATGCCAAGCACCGGCAAAAAAAACTCATACCCTGTTAAAACCCATAAAGCTCGTCCCAATGGATATGGGTATGAGTGTTGAAAATTGGAGAAAAAAAAATGGTTATGGGACAGGTATTGGTAAATGGGCATAGGTTCTATCCACCCCATACTCACCCGTTTTATCAATACTGGCATTGTATAAGACCCATAACCAGTTATTTGGAGTTCCAGTTTGTTGCTAGGACTTGGATATTTTTTAGTTGTTATGAGTTGGTGTGACATTCAAATGTTAATTTATTGTTTAAAATTTGGAAACTTTTAATTATATTTGATATGATATGATATATTGTTGGAAGCTTTGTGTGAATTTGGCATATGAGTTATTCAATTGTTGAATATGGATACAAAATGGATTTAATTTTATAGATACTCCGAATAAAATCTGCATACCCACAATACTCAGTGGGTATAGGCATGAGTATCATTTTGCTACACTAAGTGGGTACGTATGGGATATTGATTTTAAAAATGAGTATATGTAAGGGTACGGCTAAATTCGCCCCATACCCATCCCATCGCCAACCCCACTGATACCACTTGTTGCTTTGAGGGGGAAAATCACTGCCTAGCAACAACCGACACTTCTACTAAAGTCAGAAAAGATAAATTACAGTTAGATACACTTACAACACTACACACTCTTAATTTTCTCTAGTTAGTGTTTGAGTTACCCATCAAACTCACAAATCTATCTCTCCCCATAGGACACTTCCTCCCCACTCGGAGCTTGGGGTGCTTGGGATCCACCCCACAAATACTCAGCCGCACATGGGGTCAAGAATGTGTCATCTACACTTAAGATCCCATATTAGGTTAGAGGTTCTCTCGCTCACTTTCCGAAATAACTTTAATGATCAACACCCACCAGCCTTGTTTATACTTTGTAAGCCTACCAAATACTTAACCTCCACGAAACCTTGCTCTCCAAGGGTTAAAAAAAATCCAACAAGCTGGAATTAATTACCGAGTCAAGTGCTTGCTACCTGTTGTTTCCAAGACCTGACTCAATTCTTGCCTTCCATAGTAAGTCCACCTTCATGTTTGTCTTCTTTTTTTCCTTCCTTCCATCATTTTTTCTTTTTTTTTTTATCGTCATAGATTGAATCAACCAAAAAATCTAATTAATATAATTCAGGTTGGACAAAATGCTACATAATCATACCAAAACTATACTGAAATTGAGTTTGTTGATGTTGGTTTGATAAGTTTCAAATTTCATAATAATATTGTTTGAAATATCTAAAATTTAAATGTAATACTTTATTGGGTTATGTTAGGCACAGCAATGGTTTAGACATCAATCAAATTTACGTAGATTGACACTCGTTTAATAGTTTCTGGTCTAAATCCAAACTTGATTTATATCCATTGAATTTGCTAAAACTAAATCCATAATTAGATCTTTTAAGTTTAACATTTCTACTCTTGAATGGATTGCCTTACTCAATTTTTTATTTTTTAAGATTCTGCTGTATTTGTCCCAGTTGCATAACATGTAAGTACAATTTCATGCATGAAAAAAGATCTATTGGTAATGTATATACATTAATTCAACACACCTGATATAATCCCTTGGGATTTCCTCTCTCCTTTTTTTGATGGATTATATTATGAGCAATCATAATTTTTTTATATTAGTGGGTGCCAGTTAGCTCAACTAACAAAGTTTATGAGAGTTGTTATCAGAGACATTGATTCAAATCCCGCTTATATCGACCTTTACATCTCATTCACAAAAAAACGTAACATATAACAGATTGAGAATATAAGTTTGAAATTTATAACCTTTTAACTTTATAATTTATAGTATAATCCCGGATCTATGGGTCTGGGTATGTCAACATCAGAAAACAATGTAAAATTAGCGGGGTACTGACTTTTCCATCTAAGCTACAATGAATTCCTCAAACGTCGGACTCCAAAACTTTGATCCCAAAACCTAATTTCTCATTGTTAAATTCATATCTATCTTCAACCTCACCAGAATTCGCAAAACCTTGATTATTGAGTGATCATAACTCACTATTACTTACTCCAATGACTGCACAAAAAAGCATTTTACTTGGTCCCTATCCTTTGATTAATTGGTTAGCCAGCTTATGTCATCAAGTTCATTAGAAAATGTTGTCTTTTGGTCTTTTCTTTTTTCTGAAATGCCACAGTTTTTGAAATGAATTAATCTCAACTGTAATACCAAAGAGAACAAATCAAGAGAACTCTAAGCACAAACCCAAACAAATTGATCTCTGGTCGAAATAGAGATCTCTGCCGCCCTATGACTTTGTGGGCATGGGTGGCATTCATGGTGGTGGTAGTTTTCCGACAAACATGCTCACTGTATGTAAAGGCACACATTATTAGAATGTTGCTCGTTTGTCATTTTTAAATCGGATATACCAAACACTGCAGTCTAATCCAGGGCCCATAGTCTAAAGACTGTTCTTATTTTATAGTTAATTAATTAATTAGAGCCTGGGTTGGCTCGGATGCACCCTTGTCCATAATAATGCATCTCAAGCTAAAAGGAATTCTAGTCAACATATGCCAATGGGCAAGAAATAGTACGTAGAATCATAACAAAATAAATAAAAAGTTTAAAAAATCAATAGATCTATGGTTGTCTATTAGATCTAGCTTAAACATTTGAAAGTTAGGGATCGAAATAAGTCGAACCACAAATATAGGCTCAAGCGTACAGCTCGCTAGCTTTCTCTACAAATTCATTGGTCTCATAGGCTTTATTTGAGTTGGGGAGCGTCAGAAATCAAATTATTATTTTTTTTTGTCATTAACATGAACCAATTGAAATTGAATTCAAATATTGAGAAGATTGGAGCTCACACCATTTCAAGCATTGGGGTTACAAAAAATGTGTATTTAAATATATATGACATTCACACAAAGATTGGAAACTAATGAACATAAGGTATGACAAAAATACAAGAATAGTATCATGAGTGTGCGGAGATGACTTGACAGGTTGATGCACAATGTATAAATGAGTTACATTAGTGTCTATTTTTTCAACTTATCATATATACTTATCATCAACATATAGTACTAATTAGCACTCATCAATCTTAATTTGCACAGAGCAATACTAATGAATACTTATTTGCATCGAATCATATATTTTTTGGTATGATTTCCTAATATTCAACACAGATAGCACTGATGAACAATCATTAGCACCGATCAGCGACGAATATTACTGATCAGCAACAAGTCATTTATAACAAGTTAACAATAACAATCCCTAGACATGAAATTGAAATGTTTTGATTGTTATAGTTAAGATTTAAGTGTGGAATCACTCATTAAACACCTATATAATTTCTCTTCCTGAAAAGCCTGGAACCGTATTGAATCATACGTCTTCAAATTTTGCTCAGATCACTTGTAGATCCAGCTAAACTCCTTCAGAGTCACCATTTCTTGGCTGTTCCATAAAATCAACACATAGACGGTAGACCCTTCTATAAAAAATAACTCATCAACCCTTCATTTCATTCCCCAACAGCACACTCCTCACCAGCACTCTCGCATCCCTCGCTCTCTCTATCTCTCTCTAAAAGCCCGGATGGAAGCCGTCTACCAATTGCGCGGCTTAAGCCTCTGCTCTCCCAAACCTCCGCCACTCTCTTCCGCAAAGAAAGACTTCCTCCACCATCACCAACACCGCTTCTCCACCGCTGCCGCCACCAACTCCGGCGCCTCCACCTCAGTCTCCGGCAGCAAGTGGGCCGACCGCCTCCTCTCTGACTTCCAATTCCTCCCCACCTCCGCCGCTGACACTACGGCCAGCACCACCACCCTCACTTCTCTTCCCCCCTCTCTTGCTCCTCCTGACCGTCACATTTCGATTCCCCTTAATTTCTATCAGGTAATGCTAGTGAATTTTTAGCCGCCATTGTGGTGATCGATTGATTGCTCAATTTCTAAGGTTTGTAATTGTGTTGTGTGTAGGTTTTGGGTGCTGAGACACATTTTTTGGGAGATGGGATAAGGAGGGCGTACGAAAGTAGGGTTTCAAAGCCGCCCCAATATGGGTATAGTCAAGATGCCCTCATTGCCAGAAGGCAGATTCTCCAAGCTGCTTGTGATGTTCTTTCCAACCCTAATTCAAGGCGAGACTATAATTTGGGTCTCTCTGAGGCTTTTGAAGAAACTACCCTTTTTGAAGTCCCCTTCGACAAGGTAAATTTCCAACTATCCCAGTGGTCACAAGTTCGACTCCCCATCAGGGCCACAGGAGATTTTCCATGTCGTTAACTTCAGGGTCCCAGGGATTTAGTCGAGGTGCGCGCAAGTTGGCTGGACATCCTGAGTCATCAAAAAAAATAAAAAATCCAACTAAATACCAATTTCGCAAACTAGTTTCACGATGAGATATGAATTTTGGGTAACGGTGAGCAA
This sequence comes from Selenicereus undatus, assembly GCA_017589665.1. Taxonomy (NCBI): domain Eukaryota; kingdom Viridiplantae; phylum Streptophyta; class Magnoliopsida; order Caryophyllales; family Cactaceae; genus Selenicereus; species Selenicereus undatus. The sequence continues at coordinate 9,903,045 of JACYFF010031954.1, read as the reverse complement.
TTGGGACTTACCGGTTTTGTGAGGCTTAGATGTAGAGAATGTTCATATGTTTGATGTGGGAAACGTAGTGTACAGATGAAAGTAGAGAGTGGCACGCTATATTTCTGCAACCTAAATGTATCAATATCTATCAGCATGTTAAGGTTGCAAAAATGTGGGAATGTTTTTGGGAATAATCAGCTGAGTATTTACTTTTGCTTGAATTTGAATAGCTCAATAGTTTTAATTAGCAGCACTTGGATATTTACTGATTTCAAACATCTAGATATTTGTCGGCATAAGTGTATAACAAAGTTTTCTGTCATTGGATACATAAAGCAGAGCATATCGTATCAACAGATGTTACATATCATATCTATGTGAATGCTTCAACTGGTAGTTTGCGATGCTGTAGGTTCCTGGAGCATTGTGTGTGTTACAAGAGGCTGGGGAGGCTGAACTAGTTCTTAGGATTGGGGATGCTTTGTTGAGAGAGAGACTGCCTAAGTCGTTCAAGCATGACATTGTCTTGGCGATGGCTCTAGCATTTGTTGATTTATCGAGGGATGCGATGGCATTGAACCCGCCTGATTATGTCTATGGCTGCGAGGCGTTGGAAAGAGCTTTGAAGCTCTTGCAGGTGCGAGTCTCAGGAATAATTTTTTTCTTTAAAGTAATGTTTGATTGAAAAATAGTTTTATATGCTATGACTTACTAAGTTCCTATTGTGTCTGGGACTTGGGCATTGTAATCAATTTTCTTAAGTCTGAAATGAAGGGTACGTTGAAGGGTACGTTGATTCCCATGTTGAAGTGTTGACAATCTGAAATGGTTGCTTGAGATTGAAATAAATCATCCGAATAACATATTGTTGGGTTGCTTTGTCACTTTAGGAAGTTTAGTCATATGCAAAACTGGAAACTTAAAAGAGATTCATTTCATTGTGATGGTCTCGGTTTTACTGGTTTATTCTTTCACAACATTCACATATACATGAAAACGCGGGATGGAAGTATGTTGGTGGAAAAATTTGCATGGTTTGGTCAATTCCATTTCATAACCAACAGAAACTTGGTCAATTTTGGCACTGGTAGTCTATGTGCTAGGTAAAGCAGCCCTAGATGGGGTGTAATCATTGTGGAGTGAGAACATGTAGTTTACGTTAAACTAAGTGAAAGCAAAATGGTGTTTCCTGATACAGTGATTTGTAAATATGTGGTAGTAAATCTATAAATACATGATGGAACTGCTTCATGATGGGACTGCTTCAGGTGACAACTAGTGGAAAAACTTGGTTCTTTTTCTTTCCTTAATTAATTATTTTCTTTAATCTACTAGTGGATGTAATGTTGAAAATAATAAAGTGCTACGCCGAAAGTTCTCTCAGATTTGATAATTCCGAGGGTAGTCTCAAATTGTTGTCATAATTTTGAGGTACTCCTGTTTGCGTAGGAAGAAGGTTCTAGCAGTCTGGCACCACATTTGCAAGCACAGATTGATGAGACATTGGAGGAGCTTAATCCTCGTTATGTTTTGGAGCTTTTGGCTTTGCCTCTTAGCAATGAATATCGGAAGAAAAGAGATGAAGGCCTTCATGGTGTGCGTAATATATTGTGGTCTGTTGGGGGAGGTGGTGCTGTAGCTATTGCAGGTGGTTTTACTCGGGAGGATTTCATGAATGAAGCCTTTCTATGTATGACAGCAGTTGAGCAGGTCAGTTCAGCATTGGGCTAGTTTTTGCTTTATGTTTTTGACCATTTCACTCCATTGTTTCTAGTTATTAATGCTTCTATTTATTATGAGTGTAAAGGAAGGGAAAATGAAATGAGAGGGGATCATCCCCTCTTTTTCTTTTTTTGGTTTTTGTGTGTGTGTGTGTGTGTGTGTGTGTGTGTGTTTGGTAGTGCCTCTGTAGTTCCTGTTGGCTGTATATATCTGACTTGCCTCATCCTAGGTGGGAGCCTTGTGAGTGGCACACTGGCACCAAGGCATATTGTGGTGTTTCATATAGTTTTACTGGAAGGATGGAGGGGATGTCCCAGGAAGAATGATTTGCTTACTCTTTAAACTATGAGCCGTGTGAAATTCAGCTTGCCTAGGGGTTGACCAATCCAAACTGTTGATTATTATTGGATTAAACAAGGGAAGTCAGGAAGATAAAGGATAGCTAAGGATAAAATAGTTTTGGAACTTTCCTAAGCCCCTATATGTCTCTTAGCTTACTGATTTCAATCTAGTGGGAGCGGAAATTCATCTTAAGTGAAGACCTAAGTTAACTAGCACATGTCTGGAGGAAGTTAGCCTATCAATGCACATCAGTTGTCTAACTGCCATGATCACTTTTTGCTTTTATCGGTCTAGATGTTGGCCCTTCCCTGGTTACCCTTTTATGCGCATCAATAGACCAGTTGGTCCTGCCCAGTTTGGACAGCTTTATCTGAGAGACCCATGTTTTTTTTTTTTTTTTTAAAGGACATGCAAATTTGTCCATGACGAAAATGTGGAATATCTGACAAGGGTGACCTGGGATCTGGAAGAGGATTTGAATAGACTTTAGTCCATCCTTCTGTACACGTTCACAGCGCCCTCCTCGCCCCAAAGGAAAGAAAAGGGGAGGGAAAAACCAAAAAGAGGAAAAAGATTCTGTAGAATTTCTGCTGAACATGAATTCCTGTCTTCCTCTTCTTGACTCTAGCCAAAAACTTGACCAATTGTTTTGTCTGACAGGTTGATCTTTTCACGGCCACACCTAGAAATATCCCAGCTGAAAGCTTTGAAGCCTATGGAGTAGCTCTTGCCCTTGTAGCACAGGCATTCATTGGCAAGAAGCCTCATCTCATTCAAGATGCTGACAACCTTTTTCAACAACTTCAGCAGACTAAAATGGTGGCAGTAACAGATCCTGTCTCCTTATATGCTACTAATGAAAACCGTGAAAAGGATTTTGCACTGGAGAGGGGTCTCTGCTCACTTTTAGTTGGGGATCTTGATCAGTGTCGAACATGGTTAGGCCTGGACAATGAAAACTCACCCTACAGAGATCTGTCAATGGTGGAATTCATTTTAGAGAATTCAAAAGAGTATGAGGATAATGATACGCTTCCAGGCCTTTGTAAGTTGTTGGAGACTTGGCTGATGGAGGTTGTTTTCCCCAGATTTAGAGAGACCAGAGGTGCTCAATTTAAACTTGGAGATTATTACGATGATCCTACAGTTCTCAGGTACCTAGAACGGTTGGAGGGAGGGAGTAGCTCCCCATTAGCTGCAGCAGCCGCCATTGTAAGGATTGGAACTGAGGCTACTGCGGTGATTGACAATGTAACTACTAGCGTGGTAGAGGCACTAAAAAAGGTTTTCCCTCCCAGCTCTATAGAAGAGCGCATAACACGGCAAGAAGATGTTGGAGTTAACGGCTACGAAAATCAGGACTACAAAGCAGAGTTTGATCATAATACGTCAACTTTTGTTGATTTATCTGGTAAAAATTTCAATGAAGAAATTCATGAACAAGAATTGATTACTGAAAAAATCAAAGATACAAGTGTGAAGATTATGTGTGCTGGTGTCGTGATTGGATTGACGGCTTTGGTTGGCTTGAAACTTGTCCCTGGTAAAAGTGGTTCAGCAATTAAGCATGAGCATGTTGGTTCAGTAACTGCTTCTGATGTCTCCAGTGTTGGTATGACACAAAATTTTTTAATTAATTTTTTTTTCCCAATCTTTCTCCGATTTCTATGTATCTCAATATACTATATTTGAAATAGACGTCACCTTCTGAGCAGTAATATTTTTGATAAAAGACGTGGGCACATGGCTTCAGGAGGTTAAAGATTAAAAGTGAACCTTGGTGGCAGTTCTATTTGGATGTTTTGGAGCAAGCATGTGTTAAGACTAGCCGATTAGGTTCTTGATTATATTGCTGTGCAAGACTGAAAGACCCTCATTCTAGGCTGCATCTTTGATATTCAATAGAGATAACTATTGCAATTACTGATAATCAAGCTTCTAGGCTCACTCAAAGACTAGCTGTTAAAAGTCAGCAAATTCTTTTGAATGTTTCTTTCTGTAGATCATGTTCCATGCTGACCACTTAGTTAATCATGTTGCTAAAATTCTCTGGGTGAGGGAATTTATTTTTCTCCACAGTATTCTCTTTCTGAGCGTCCAAAGCTAATGCTTAAACTGGATAATGTTTCATATGTAGAGTTGTATCTGATCTGGTGATGTCCTGACTCCTGATTACATTTGATGCCCCTCCCAAAATGTTTAGATAGTCTTCTGGTCTGGGATCCTGTTTTTGTTTGTTTCTCTCATCCTTTTCAGTAACGCTGGTATTTGCCATCTCTACAATGGTTTGGCCTGAGTCGATACTTTATTTCTCAATCTTCATCAGGGAAGAATATTATGCTCACCATATCTAGACCCTGTACTTGTCGGTTGCTGGAGAATGTTGGGGTGGAACTTGGAAGACTCAAATGGAATTTTAGTGCTTCATGTTGCACAATGGTGCTTATACTCTGTAGTAATTATTGATCGATTTTGCAGGAGTTTCAGTAAATGAAAATGTTGCAGAGGAAATACCAAAAATGGATGCAAGACTGGCAGAAGTCTTGGTACGAAAATGGCAGGATGTAAAAGCTCAAGCTTTGGGACGAAACCATTGCCTGGAAAAATTACCAGAGGTTAGTGAAAACCTTCAAATGTTCTTTTGCTGGTGTATAAGCATAACATTTTTGAGATGGCATTATATGAGAAGTTGCTGTGACAATGCATGTTTTTCACTAGATCTGTCTAAGGGTCTGTTTGGTTCACCATAAGTGGAATGGAATGGAATTTGAAATAAGGAAGGAATGGAATGGGATTTGATTGTTTGATATCATATGTTTGGTTTGTTATGGAATGGAATCAAAATTTTGTATTTTTTACTTTTTTATATCAATAAATATAAATTACTTTTAAATAATAATGTATTCTCTCTCCTCTTTCCTCCCCCTCCATCTTCTCTCATCCTCATCAAATGTCACTGACCTGCTCCTCTCTCTCCGGCATCTTCTTGCTCTCCGGTGATAGTCGATGTCTCCCTTCGACTGTTCGACATCTTCTTTCATCTCCAGCCACCACAAAATCTTCATGCCTTCTTTCATGTCCCTCATATCTTACATCCCTTCTCTTTCTCCTGGTCATTCTCTCAAATCTGCTGGGCACCTTCTTCGATTCTGTGTTGTTCTTCTCTATCTTCGACGCCTTCTTCTAATCGTCCAATGGCCACCGGCTCTCCTCCGCTTTCGTCAACTCCAACAGGTGGTGACATCAAATCTGGGCTTGGGGACTATTGCGGTGGTTGTCGGCGGTATGTTTGTCTCCGGCGGCCGGTGCACCGCCTTCTCTCCGGCGACCGGTGGACTTCTTAGTCTCCCCTCATGGTCAAATGATGAAGCTAGGGTTTGAATGTTGATGAATGGTCATGGTTGAAAATAAAACTATTTTTGTTTTTTTAATTAAAAAAGCTCATATTTGGGGATGGAACTTGAAACCCCTCCCAAAGTGGGAGGAATCAAATCCCACCCTAATGGGGGGGAACTTGATACCTTTAGGTTTCAAGTTTCATTCCTAATCTCCCAACCAAACACCCCCTAAAATGTGTCTTACTTGGAATTGAAGATTGCTGTGCACTTCAGGGTTATGGAAGGTGTTGATCATTAATGTTTTGCTGGCCACTGTACGCATCCTTGTTGGAGTGGGATTTATTGGTTGTGTATGATTATAATGGAATTTATGCCCTTTAGGGCAGAACCAAAATACAACCCCCCCCCCCCCCCCAAAAAAAAAGAAAAAAAAAAGAAAAAAAGAAGTGCACCAGCTGTAATCTCTGCTGCCCGTGTTTTTGCTGTACACAACCTGATGATGCTTTGCTCTGGTTTTGACCAGAAGAATATATATATAAAGGCCAATACGCTTAGTACAGTGCAAAATTTTAAATACTGGTTGTAGCGGTATTACATACTGTGCTCACAAATTAGGTTGTCCGTGATCAGATGAAGTATACTGACATAATAGGAGCTCGATATGCATCCTTGTTACTGACCTTAACAAACAACTACTAGGTGTTGGATGGCAAGATGCTTAAGATCTGGACTGATCGTGCAAAGGAGATTGCCGACCATGGCTGGTTCTGGGACTTCACCCTCTTGAACGTGACTATTGACAGTGTGACTGTGTCCTTGGATGGGCAGCGAGCCATGGTGGAAGCAACTCTCGAAGAGTCAGCCAACTTGAATGATGTCAACCAACCCGAGCACAATGATTCTTACAGCAGGACATACACAACTAGGTATGAGATGTCCCATTCTCAATCTGGGTGGAAGATCATTGAGGGAGCTGTCCTCCAATCATAAGTTGCCAGTTGTCGAGTTCTTGAATGTAAATATTTTGGATGACTTGCATGATATATATTTGATGATGGCGTTCTGTATTTTGTGGCCAGCATATGATGCAGCTCTGTTTGTTTATGGTACATGGGCTTATGTTAGGTTTCATTAAGAGATTCACTTTTGAATGTAATGTAGTAGTTTAGCTCTGCACCATTTTTTGAACTACATCAATAAAACGTCCGACCATTTGTTAAGATGCCACTTGTTCTCTATTGATCTGTTTGATAAACCAGCCATTTAAAAAGCATTAATATTAGCTGGCAGTATCTAGTTGTTTTCCCTCGGCTCTGATAATTCGATTCAAGCCAGAACAAGTTCAAATTTTGTCACATAACAGAGCCACAGAGGACGCTGTTATTGCTGGGTGTCTGAACATTGCACAGCTGCGCTAATTCGAGAGAATGACGTAGGAAACCCCAAATCTCGACATTGTTTTGAGTTTGACGTCATGCAATTCAGTTCCAATCCAAATTCAAAATAACTCCATTCAACATGAGTTCACCTATAGTTTATCAAAACCGATAGGATCTCACAAAAATTATTTTGATTTGATTCTAACTTGTCCCTATAATAATTATTCAGTCGAAGGTAAAAATCGTTTTGACTTGATTCTAACTTGTGGTTATAATAATTATTCAATCAAATGTCAGAGACTTAAGTTCTTATAAGATCGACTTGCTATAATTAGCCTAGCATCAACCCATAACACACATATTCAACGTACCTCGTAATGAAATGAACTCCAAATACCAATCCTACAAAACCCATTTTAACTGAACATAACAATTAACCTGCTTAGACTTCACACAAACCTGACAATGAACAATGTGTTTTCCATTTCTAGCAAATGCCAAACCGTCTCTCCTATGAGGGCATCACATCTTATAGATTAGCACACGAAAGGCATGGTGTTCCGTGCATGTCAGAGTATGACTAGATCAAGAAAGTAATACAAGCCTTATTTGAACGCACATTTGGCAATTTATACTCGGGTAAAATTACATCCAAACATAACCTTGCTACAACCTAATGAGACTAATAGAATGATGTTCACACTCAAAACACATGCAACAAATGGGAATACCACAAGTAGGTACCATGTTTGAAGATTATAACCACATCAGACTAATGTTTTCTATTAGCTTCAAGGTTTAAGAATTAACGAAAAAAAAGCGCCTATACATAATACATGGCCAAAAGCTTTAGGCAATAGAAGACATGCTAGCCTTCCAGCTGTACGACCTACGGCTGAAGGTCTTGGGAGTTATGCTTGGACCAACAAGCATCTCCTTTGGGACCTGACTTTCATCCGTGAAATCGATGAGCCTAGCTACCAGTGTAGCACTCTCCTTGATGTGTTGCATGTCCTTGGGGTCGGTCCAAAGGCGGCGAGCCAGCTGCAGTCTTCTCTGCTTGCCAGTCACATCGATCCCCCACTTCCGGAAGAGAGGCTCCCTCTCCTGAGGTGGGATCTTCTTGTACATTTGCTTCATCAGCATCTCCCTTTCTTGATTCAATGCCTTCATGCTGTGTTCATCAAAGAGAAGGTCATTATTTATTATCAGGGCAAACATTTAAATTTAGGAAAAACTTTTTTGAAGTAGTTATAGAACAGGAATCTCAGGACAACAGACTAACTGCAGGGTTCAGAGGACGCGGCCCTAGAATTCAGCTAGGGAAACTGGTCATTCAGTCTGGGTACACTCATTTCAACGTCAAATTTGTAGAGAATGGATCAGTGGAATATGCATTATCGGATTTCAATTGGGCCATTTTGAGTTTGGATCCATGTAGTTGTGCCTTCGGTTAATCAATTTAATTGTCTAAGAAAACACCGTCAATATTGTTCAACCAAAATTCATGTGTACTTAATTTGGTCAGTACAATTGTGTGAAGGTCAAATTACAGTATCCTTCGTTTCAGGCTTGAATCAAGTTTCTAGTTGCAAGCCCTTTGGCCAGGAAATCAAGTATGCTTCAGTTTTCCCCCATTTGCTATAATTTGAGCCTGTGCACAAATTCCGGGAATTTCATATGCAGAGGGAATGGGATGCACTTGAATAGTTTGAACATAGCAATAAGTAACTTTGGAAAAGGTGCAGAGAAAAGCATCGATCTTTAGGGGTTTGTTTGAGCCAAAGATGGAGGATAACATTCAAATTTCAAAATTTCAGTACCAAATTCTTTGTATTTCTGAAGTTTGAGAAAGCCAAGGATCATGAATCATTACCTTTGAGACTGGGTAAAAACCTGACCATCCAGGACAATTTTCTGGCATTGAGAGAACCTGCTCTCGATAAAAGACAACCTTCTCAGCTCTACATCCATGTAGACTTTGTCTGATGGATCGCCTTTAAACAGCAGGAAGAAATAGGTTCTGTGGACCAACGGTACATGGCAAGCATGCCAGAGTTCAATTATTTTGGACCGCTGAGACTCAAATTCTTCCTCCCAGCTAAGTGCGGATTGCACGATGCTTGAGGCTTCCTCTGGCATGCATTCACGCACCTGGGGTACGTCGACTGAAGCATCTCCTAAGCTTTCGTCAGATTTAACTGCATCATCCCCTACACTTCCACCAGATTGAACTGCAGAATCTCCTACAATTTCGTCAGATTTAACTACAGCATCTCCTATTCTGTCACCAGATTTAACTGCATCCTCTCCTACACTTTCACCAGATTTAACTGCATCATTTCCTACACTTCCATCGGATTTGCTCTGCTCTGGTTCAATGACCTCCTCCACCTCCTCCTCTGCTATGGTGCCAATCTGCATCAAACAAGAAACATTGATCAATTTTGCAAACGTCTGACAGATGTCCTTATACGCTTAGTATTGAGACTTAATTCTATCATCACATATTTCCCACGATCTGTGCACTTTCTGCGCAGATGAGAGAGCCTAACTAGAGAAATGTACAATTTCAGTTTATAGTAAACTGAAGCAAAATGTCTCACTAAACTATTCTTTACTTCCTTTGCCGTTGACTGCCAGGTAATCAATGTCTTTCAAATCCATGGTCCACTGAAATAACCTCTATAAAATTTAATTGTATAAGTAAGGCTGTCCCTTGCACAGCAGGCACCCCCTACCTTAGCAAGATGCCGGGTTTGGTTTGTTTGATTTGAATATGTTCTTCATGGTTCCCCAACTTAAATTCCTTTAGAAGTGAGATCAAAATGGGTACTTACCATTTCATGTTCCACTGGCTTGTCAGCCTCCAGCTTGGCATCCCTCTCTGTCCCGGCATTAGAACTGGATACGTCAGAAGTCTCGCTCTCTTCTGAACAGTTGGCATCCTCTTTCGTTTCGCTGATTACAGGATCCTTCGTGGAAATTGAGTAGGCTAGCCTGGATAACTTTCTGTTTCCATCACCACTCACATCCATTGCCCTAGGCAAGCCCTTTGGCCTCTCTGGGGTCGTCACTTTGTCAAACCCACCAAAGGATTGATCCCGATGATGAAGCACCGCCTTTTCAAACATAGGAGAAGAAGGTGTGGTGTTGGTTATTATTGCCTTGCAGCTCCTACTCCGGCTAATGTTCAACCTCCTGGGTCTCGATCCATCTGACTCAGTTGAACCAGAAGATGCTTGCTCCACCATGGCATTGCGGCTCACAAGGTGATCGATAGTCATTTGCAATTCCTTGATCCTCTTCGCCAGGGCATCATATTCAGCCTCATTGTCATGTGACTTAACCTCTTCCTTCCTTTCAGATGGCACTTTAGTCTCATTTTTAGCCATGTCGAAGCTTCCTTTCTCTTTTTCTTCTTTGTTTTCTGTTTGTTCTTCAGTGAAGCTTCCTTCCTTGTCTTTCTCTTCTTCTTGAGGAGAAATCTTTATGGGATCTGGTATTTCTGTTATCATATTAGTGCTATGCACCTGAACTTCAATGCATTGAACCTCCTTGCAGTCGTCTTCAATCTCCGAGTTGGCTTTCCCAAGGGTGGTCATGTTCTCCCATTGAGGGGACTGATCATCAGAAGGGCAAAAATATTCTTGTGTGGTCAGGCTCACCTGTTGGGTAGTGGACTCCTCAGGCAAAAGGTTGTCGTCAAAGTTCTCAAGGAGCTCATGATGATGGCTGATGAGATCAAGACCCTCATTTTCCTGTAGAAACTTCAGGGATTCAGATGTTGCCAGGTCGACCTCTAGGCGCTGGTAATCTGACGCATCTGAAGTCAGCGATGAATCATCTAACAATGACAAGGACCTTCGAGAGTCTGAAGTCTGAGGGCGAGACCCACTGTCTCGTGAGTGTGAACTTGGGGTTCTTGCTCCAGAGCTTAGCAGCTCCTCCAACCTTGATTGAGCAGCATCACGTTGACGACTAAGTTCTCTCATTTCCTTGTCCATCTGCATTAAGAAGCACGTCAACCCAGATAGCTCAGAACTTGATCAATCAAACTCATTTTTTCCCCCCTTTTATTGTGTTGGAGGGAGGGGCTGGAGAGGCTCCGCTAGGATTTACTACTGTTTTTGACAGAAGCATGCCATTTCTGGCTTTCAGGAAAAGCAAAGCGCCTAGTTTATATGCTTTTGAAGGGTAAAATCCTGCTTCCAACAGCACATTCTAAGGGCCTTAGACCACCTTTAGAAAAAGCAGTAGCACCCAAAAGCAAATGCGAATGGAGCCTCAATTGATCCCAATTGGCGCCCTCCCCTCCCAAAAAAAAAAAAAGGAGTTCACCTTTTCGATCTGGAGTTCCTTTTCCTTGAGAACGGCCGTAACATCACCCTTGGAGGAAACCAACGACATTTTGGCTAACTCTTTCTCTAATCTAGCAAGCTCCTTCCTTAGGTGCTTCACCAATGCCTTGTCAGACATCACGACGTTCACCCGAGCATTGGTTGTGACCTGCTTGGCACAGGTTGCAAATAAGAGAGTGTTTCTGGACTGCTCTAAATGACTGTGAGCAGGGCTCATTGTGCATATAATGGCAGTCCTGGCATTGCCCCCCAAAGAGTTCTGCAGTATACGCGTTAGCTTGGAGTCTCGATATGGAACGTGGCCATTTCTTCCCTTGCTGCAATACATTCAAGGAGTATGATCTGTGAGCATGACCAAACACTAGCATGACCAAAAAACAAAATAAATTAAAAACAAGTTATAAAAAGAGGGAGGGTTCAAGTCTTCTGCGTATTTTCATTATTCATTTTTATGGTTATCTGACTGAACTATCTGACACTTAGGACATGTTCTCTTCAGCCTAGTTTATCAAACCCAATATTTACCATATTTCAGAACCAAATTCTAAATGTTACACAACCTTCATCCATCTAGGTTATCCAATTTTCAAATGTAAGAAAGAAAATGAAATAATAGATCCATATCAATCAATCAAGCCCTTATTTGCAGCACTTGTCAATGCATTTGTGCAATACTTCGATGTTTACACTTTGAGTTAGGGAGATTGTACAAACAGGTTATAGGAAGAGAGTTAACCTCAGTGAGCGAATGCATTTCCCAAGGGTGAGTAAGCTCCGGTTGATGTGAGACCCCTCTTTTAACCTCGTACCACTTGCTAATGTCTGAGAAGTACGCTCACTTCCTGCAAGGTCGACAAAGTTCTGCTCAAACAAAAACAAGTACGGGTGACTTACATGTTCCCTTTCAAATGTCCCCAATAAAGATGCACACATGCGACCTCAAACTCTCAAAAGGCAAGGACATAGTGATTTGACATACCACGCTAGCTGCAAGCATGCTTGACGTTCCCCTTCCAAGTTGTTGAGGGGAGCTTTCAATCGTCTGCAGGAAATCCCATCAGTTTTTAGTCGAGCATATCAGCACTACGCATAAGAGCAGATAAATGATTTGGGGGCGTACCAGCCTGAGGATTTGATGAGATCGAGAGCTAGTCTCATTCAGAGAAGTCTCTCCTATTTGCCTTTGAGCTGCAAGTAAAAAAAGAATCAAATGTAACTTTTTAAAATATAATGAAATTCTAGTAAACCACAAAAATAAGAGGGGGGAGGGAAGAGGAGGTTGATGAGCATGAGTCCTGACCTTCACAGACAGCGATGAGCTCAAGAACATGGCTCTTGTCTTTCACAGTCTCTTCGGTCAGTCTCTCAACAACTGTCCCTCTCTGCCGATCAAAACAGATAATTTGCAAGGAACGTCTTTTTTTTTTTCTCCTTTTTAAATATCTTTTTTCTGCTTTTTTGGTGTTTGTATTATGATACAAATGTGAACATGATTTGAGTGTTATAAATCTAACCTCAGGGTCATCCAAGAGCCTGAGGGGTGTAGGATCTGCGCTTAAGAGGTCCCTGACATGTTCATTATAGATTTCCATGGCTCCGAACTTCACCATGAATTCCCTCTCTGCATGCTATTGCATTATAAAAAAAAGTTTCTTAGTAAATAAGGAGACTTGACAAAACTAACCCATATCTGATTACCCAAGTCAAATGCCCCCCTATATAAAACCTAAATTTGACCAGATCCTATCCAAATCTAACTCAACCTGAACATTCTATCAACTCATTTATCGTTTGCAAGAGGAATGTGTTGGAGTACCTCATATATGTGATCATAAATGTCTGCCACAGCATGCTGTGTTATTCCACCCATTGTGTACGTCTTTCCACTGCTCGTTTGCCCATACGCAAAGACACTCGCTACATCAGACAAACCAGAAAATTAGGATATCTAATAGATGTTTTTTTTGGGCCAGGGGGAGGAGGAGGGGGTTTGAAGGAACATAGTATTAAAATTTAGAAGATGACTCACAGTTGATGCCATTCAAGACAGAAAGAGCAACTTCTTTGGCTGCCTCCTCGTAAACTTGTCTTGTGGAGGAATCAAACCCAAATACCCTGTCTATCAACCATAAACACAAAAGAATGGAACAAACAAAATCAAGGTACACATCCACATATTTCAAATAGAATTTGAAAAGCTACCTTCAAAAATATCTGTCAAGCCTACTCATGAACATGCATTTCGCTAGCCGAAGACAATTACACAACTACTGAAAACATGCCTACTCTAATTTTTGAAATATAGTGTGCGATTTTGAAATGTAGTGTGAGACGGACATGCTTAAGGTGTCTTTTAATACTTGTGGGGATAACTAATTACTCATTTAGGTAAAGCCACCTTTAAATGAATTACTAATCACTTGTAGATTAAGCAATCCCTTTAAAACGAGTTCTTAGTCACCCTAGTCATCCCTTAAGGAGCTCATCTCTCCATAATGCTTCCATAAGACACTCTCACCTAAGAATTTACGTTCCATAAATACATTCTAAGCTATTTGAAATTAAACAAGCCCTAACCAGAAACCCACATGATAACCTTGCCTGTCTAATAATATGCATGAGAATGAAGCAAAGCAAATGAATGTCTAAGGTAATATGACTACCAAAAGTATAGGCATTGGGATACATGGAGCGCTCTCCGAGGCAGTTCTTGAAGATGATGGTGGTGTTGTTGATGCATTCCCAATCAGAAAAGTCATTGCTTTGGATTTCCTTAGCATTGAGGGGCCTCAACCTCACTGAAACAAATATCTTCTCTTGGCGGGCATTGGACCCTTGTGCCTCCCATTGCACCAGCTGGTCCTGATGCCCACCTTCCTCCCCCATTCGCCCCCAAACCCGACACCCCCTTTTTGGATCTCCTCCTTCCTCTCCTCTCCGTCTCTAGCTACTCCGAAGCACAACTCCTGGGGGAGGGGGACAAACAAAGCGTTAGGGCATGGGCATAGGAAAAAGACAATCGATAATTCTTAAATGGGACAATTTCATGGAGTATTTCTATCAAACCGAGTACATGGTGCAAACACATTTTTTACTATCAGACGATTTTCTCATATGAGACGACCTCACCCAAGAAAAGCTTGAGACATTATCAACGCATCATAACAGGGAAAAATGCTAGCAAGTCCCTCAAAAAATTATTTTAAAATAAGCAATTTGTTTACCTTCCTCAATCGAAAGCTTGAATGTGAAAGCTTTTGGTTGAATGATGGAAAAAAAAAACAAATTTCAAGAAGGCAATTTTTGATTGGGGTCTACTTTTGGCCCGCCAGAAATAATTGGTAATCTTGAGATTAATCAATGTGATTAAACAAAAAAAACCGTAACTGTTTTTTGAATTTTCTAAAAATTATTGGCTTCAGGCGAAAAGATAGGAGAGTGGGAGGAAAGGAGTTTATACAACTGTTAGGAAGAGAGAGAGAATCAGAACAACCAATGACAGCCAAAATAGAAATCGCCATGACTGAAAAACACTAAATGTGACTCGGGTATTACTCTATGTGTCCTAAAATAAAATTGCCTATTTTTAGTAGTAACAAATGAATATATGCCATAATGTTGAATTTCATGGAATATATGATTCCTTTACATTATATTGCAAAACATATTAAGCAATATATTATATATTGAATAATATACTTTGTTTAATTTGAAAGTTGATAGTAATGACTAATTAAATATTTATAGATATTTTAGCTACTTAATTAAACACTCTTCACATCTCCTCTAGTTGAATGTTTTATACATGTTTAACATATAAAAATTTAATTAAATGTTAAATTTATCCAACCAGAAATGATAAGATGGTATTTCTATGAAATGTTTTAAATATTAAAATTGACTGAGATAAATAAAAGCAACACACCAAATTATCAATATACTTATATACCAGCTGAAGTAAGTTGCAAGATGAGAGGCACATGCAAGTGGAAATGCTCTTACACACCAAGCGAAACAGGGGGCAAGTTAAAAGGGCCTAGGAAAACATAAGTATCTTCTGGTAATATCAAGCAATCTACACGACTGAATCGGTAGCAGCAAAGTTCGAGGAGCTGTTTCAAAGCATCTAATAAATGTAGCAATGCCTTTAGTACAAGTGGATGAACAATTGTTTGTTTGGTAATAATCAATAGAGTTTATTATCACTAGGTGTATAAATTGCGTGTAATAATGTAGGTAACGTAGAATTTATGAGTGATTGAGTAGAAAAGTTAATAGTAAAAATTAATAAAATATAAATATTATTGTATGCGTGGTGTCCAATAATTTTTAGCAATTTTATCAGTACGAAGATTATACCCTTACGATATAAGGGTGTGAGCTAAATAATTTTTTCATATACTATTAGGAGAATAGATTTTTCTATTAAAAAAGCAAACAATAAATTGATATATTATATTATTTTATGATTAAATTTTATTATTGAATAATAGGATGGTATGTGAGAAGCCTTATCAAATAGAATTAATATTGTATTAAATTTACATCCATCCTACATTGTCTTTTCTTTTTATTTTAAATCTCATATAGCATCCAAAATGTTGCATTAAAACATTTCACATGACTATTCTCTCATATGTGGCATCCTACATGACAAGTTTACGTATCGCAAATACATAAGTTCAATTCAACTTTTAATATATATATATATATATATATATATATATATATATATATATATATATTATATTATATATTATATATATATATATATATATATATTTTTTATATATATATATATATATGATGATTTTAAAGGATAGAGATCTTAAATTTTAATTTATTATTACATATGTCAAAATATTACATTCACTTTATAAGTATCATACCTGCTGTTAATTATACTTCCATCTTGAAAGGAAAATTCGTAAGATATCATTTTTGTCTTACTAACATAATAAAATGATAAAATCAATAATTACAATCTTGTCTCAAACAATTGCAAAGTGTAATCGGACTGCCAAAATAGAGGAACCATATTCTCTAGCCATGCAACTTATATATAAGTATTTTTTTTGTGGGGACGCAAAAAGAATAGAAATGAGCTCATTTGAGCTCAACCATGGGACTAACCATATCTATAAGTCGAGTTCAAGCTTTAATCGAGTACAGCTATGTATATATTTGTTTTTCCTCATATTTTTCCAATTCTATCCCCCTCGAATCTTGATGCTCGCACTAGAACTCCTTCTGCGCCTAGTTTCCAACCGGGTTGATGTGCCTGACCTCTGAACTGGCTCATTAGGATAAGCGAGCTGAACTGGCCTTCGCTCAACTTGGATATCCTACAGTACACTGACCCACTAACCACAGTAGTGTATTTGATTGTATGAACTTGTTGGAAGGAACAAATTCACAGACCTGAGTTCCAACTGAACAGCTAGAAGAGAATTCAACCAGGCTTGTCTCTGTGAACCTCCTCATGATTATGATAGCTACACTGAAAGATGTCATAGCTTCCAGGTGATCCACTCTTCATGAAACAGGCATTAATTCAGAATTCCAGCACAGGAGCAATCCCCTCAAAAATTGAATAGAATGGATCGACGATGAAACAATGCTCCCACCACTTCAATATCCCCTTTGCAGTCAACTAAGCAAAAGAAGCTCCACAAGTAATGTCTACAATGTCTTTCAAGTCCTCGTGTACGAACATGAGGCTTTAGTCAAAATACCAAAGCTGTTTTCCATCACCTAGTTTCAAACAAATCCCTGTTCAACGGCCTTTGTATAAACTGAGATTTCCTGTAATATGACAGACGTGACACAGAAACCACTGTAGAAGCTGTTTCGCTTAACAGCAGAGAATCTCCCGCCCTAAAATTTGTGAACTTCCAGTTGCAGTCAGAAAAAAGACTTTCTCCAAGTGATCTTATGCTATTCGTAATTGACTGAAGAATTTGAAGTTATGAATCCCTTTAACTCCAAGCAGCAGCAATACCTGGAGTCCCGGAGCTTGATGTTCGATGATCTGCCCCATATCACTTAATTTTACCAGAAATCGCCACAAGAGCATTCACCATTCCTGAAATGATGGAATCTCTTTCCATCTCTCACAACAATTTGTCTCTGCACTAGTTTTGAGATGTACTTGATTGCATTATGGCAGTCACCACAGATCCTAAGGTTCTTGAACACCCTCACTGTAGCTCCAATGGGAAGCCTCAAGAGCCCATAAGCAACTGCAAGTTTCTCACTGTGAGTAGACAAACTGTACTCTTTCTGTTCGGACTCCACATCATGCAACACATACATAGTGTCAGGAGCATATCCCAGCTCCCTCAATCTCGGTCCCAGTTTCTCAAGATAAGCGTACACTGCTTGAACCTCTGGGTGTGAAGTATCAGCAACAAAGAAGATATGTACCTTGTTTTCAATGTCTATCCAACTACAAGCTGGTTCTTTCTTCACCCCCATGTCTCGCATCAACTTCCTCACTCTTGTTACATCATCCCACTTACCAGCTGCAGCATACATGTTCGATAAGAGTACGTAGGTGCCATCATGTTGCGGAACCAAGTGTAGGAGTCTTTCCGCAGCTTCAATCCCTATATCTAACTTCCCATGAAGCCGGCATCCAGAAAGAAGAGCCTCCCATATAGGTGCATCTGGCTCAAAAGGCATTTTTTCTATAAGTTGTCGAGCATCTGAGAATTTCCCAGTCCGGCAAAACAGGTCTACCATGCGGGCATAGTGATCGTCTTGTGGGCTTACACCGTAACTGTGCATTAAATTGAAATAACGGCTCCCCTCGTCAACCAACCCAGCATGACTACAAGCAGTAAGAATATTAAGAAATGTGATTCGGTCAGGTTTTATCCCTACTTCAAGCATCTGCTCAAAAAGTTGCGACGCTTGACAACCATGCCCATGCTGACCAAAAGCAGCAATCATGGCATTCCAAGAGATGGAATCTACAGATGGCAACGTCTTGAAGATTAAGTGGGCAGCCTCTACAATGCCACATCTTCCATACATTGTTATCAGAGCATTTGTTGTTGAAAGGCTTGGCTCAAAACCCAAGCGGATAACCAGTGCATGGAGCTGTCTCCCCTGATCCAATGCTCCAAGATTTGAACAAGCAGTCACTGCCGCCGCAAATGTATAATCACAAGGTTGAAATCCGTCTAGTCTCATCTGATTCAGTAACTTAAGGCTTTCTTCTCCAAGTCCACTCTGGGCATATGCTGCTATCATCACAGCCCATGTCAACAGGTTCTTCTTGGGGATTTTGTGGAAGAAATGTATAGCATCCGAAATATGCCCTGCATTCACATAACCTGATAAAATTGCATTCCATGAAACTATAACTTTTCCAGGCATCTCTTCAAAAATATGACGAGCCTCACGGATTTTTTCACATCTGGAGTACAATGTAATGAGTGCATTATTTACAGATGAGGAAAATTCAAGTCCCCACTTTTCTTCCTTCCGCAAGATGCAAGCGTGTATCTCCTTTCCTTGGGAAAACAATCCAGAATCACCACACAAACTAAGAATATTTGTATAAGTATATTCATCAAATTGAATTCCTTCATTGATCATTCTCCTAAATAATCCAAGTGCCTCTGGATACAAAGCATGGTGCAAATAACCCGATATCATGGCATTCCAAACTGCCACAGGCTTCTCACTCCTCAAATCAAAGACTTGCTGTGCTGAAACAAGATCATCATTCCTCACATACCCTGTAATCATTGTAGTCCATGTCAGCTCATCCTTCTCCTGCATCCCATCAAAGAGCTCACGACCCACATCCAGCAACAAAGAAGACTCAACAAACAGCGAACACGCACACTTCACATAAAGGAGTATAAGTGCATTCAAAACAGACGTGAAGCATCCCATCCCAGACTTTACTATGGCACAATGCAGCTGGTTACAGTCCCTTTCAGAATCTGCTACCAAGCTCAGACCACTAAGAACACCACTGAAAGTAAAATGATCAGGCCTAAAACCATTGCCCAACATCTCCTTAAACAATTCAACAGCAGCAGCACCATCATCATTATGGTTATACCCTGTAATCATGGCATTGTAACACACAACATCACGGATACAAAGTGGGGTTTCATCAAAAATCCTCCTCGCTTCCTTGAGCTTGCCAACACTACAGTACGCAGATACCATTGTGGTCGTAGCCACAACATCTGGTTGAGGAATTTTGTCGAACAGGTGGCGTGCATAGCTAAGATTGTTGGATTGGCAGTAGACATCAATCAGGCGGCCCAGAAAGTGTCCACGGGGGCTGAACCCAGAAGTTATCATCTGGGCATGGATGATTTGGGCATAGGAGTGAGAAAAAAAGCTCGGTGGACAGCATAGTTGGAGCTGGGCAGTGTAGCGATCGGCTAGTGCCCGAAGTTCTATTTTCGGGAAGGAAGTGTTGTGGGCAAAGACAAAGTTTATAGCCTGACGAGCTGCATTTCTCATCTCTCAGAAATCACCAAAAACTGTCCATTTTCTCTTCATCTCTCGCCTAAGAAGCGAAGAAATTTCCGTAAGTTAAAATTGCTAAAGGTTTGAAGCATGATTCCTTTGCACTGTTTAGATAGAACAACGGTATTCAGGATTTGAGACAGCATATAGTTAGAGGTGAGTAAAACCGATTAACCAGAGTTTCGGTTAACCGAAAATCGGTTAACCGGTTTTTTGGTTCAAAAAAATTCCGAACCGTAACCGAACTGAAAATTTCGGTTAACCGTTTTTCAGTTAACCAAAAATTTCGGTTCGTCCAAAACCCTAACCGTAACCAAACAGAAAATTTCGGTTAACTGGTTTTTCGGTTCGGTTAACTGGTTTTTCGGTTCGGTTAACGGATTTTTCGATTCGGTTATCGGTTAACTGTTTACAAATAATAAAAAACTTATATTTTCTTACCTAAATTTGTCATTCTTTTATGTTTAAATTCTTTTTATAAAAATTAAACTTTGGCTACCATTTATAAATAATTAAAAAGTGCAATTTCTTACCGAATTTTTTTATTTTTTATGTATAATTTTTTTTAAAAATAAAATTATTTTCGGTTCAGTTAACCGAATTTTCAAATAATCCGAACCGAAAACAGAAAAAAAAATTCGCTTCGGTTAACCGAACCGAATTTTTTGAAAAATTTATTTGATTAATCGGTTTTTCGGTTCGGTTCGGTTTTTGGTTTCAGATTTTTTTGCACACCCCTACATATAGTAGCTAATATCACTTTTTTTTTTAGGGAAAGGGTAAGTACAACTTCACAACAATAGGCAGACCTTCTCTCAATGAATTTGTGTGTTCTCGCTAATTTGGTTGTTTCAATAATACAAGATGTTGAATGCTGTGATCCTTTTTTTTGGTGGAATATACACACACACACACACACACACACACACACACAAACACACACACACACACACACACACACACA
>JACYFF010031954.1:9823991-9857458 GCA_017589665.1 Selenicereus undatus | reverse complement strand
ACTCGTAAACGTACAACGAAACCGTACGCTTGCGGAAATTCACAACACACACACACACACACACACACACACACACACACACATATATATATATATATATATATATATATATATATATGGGTGAGTGTGAATGCTGCAGTCGTGACACGTGTCTCTTAATAATTTATGAAGACTTTATTTAAAAATAAAAATTTAAACAATATGTGATTTATACTCATCATAATGGATAGTATCTTTGCAACTACTTCAATGAACAGAAAAAGAAAATAAATTATTGATACATTAATATCATTATTTTGAAAAATTAAATTTAAATTATAAGATTAATTATAATATTTCTAAAAATATTTTAACTGAAATTTTAGAACAATCCATACGTAACATGGGCTTAGATGCTAATGGTCTTATAAAGTTGTCATCATAAGGTCATTCCCAACCTAAGTTCCAAAAATTGAAACTCAAGTGTACCACATCAACAAAAGTTTTACTTTTTTTAGACTTGCATTCCATTATTACTCCAACCCATGGAACTCCAATTTTGATACGCAATAAACATATTTATCATGGACTCACATTATAAAACACAACTCTTTTTTTTAATCATCTAAAAATTATATATTACACACAAGAAAAAAGGGGAAAAGTAAAAATATTAAAAAAAATATACAAAAGTAGACCGCATTGTGGAACTCACAGGAGTTCCTACCCGCATGTCCAAACATCCAATGTCAAATATTGAAAAGACAAGTGACAGCTGGGGGCTACATGGTGGAATGCATGCCCGGCGTTGCGACTGCCCTAACTCTTCTCTATGCCAAAAATAAATTCTGTTAATATTGTATTTAGATGATGGGTTTTGTTGGGGGTGCTCAAGAGGGGAAAGAGTCCGCAAAGTTCATTAAATAAACAAACTAAGCATCAATCGAGTCCATGCTCCTTGATTGAGCATGCCCTATGTGATCTTCAAACAGTATCTTGGTTAAAACAAAAGGTGCATAATTATGAACCGCAAGACTAGGATAAAATCCTATGACATGATCAGCTAACCTAATCAGCGATACGATCAGCTTCACAATAGCAATGCTGAACTTCCCAATAAGTTGTTTGCGATGCAGAAGAAGGCTTCTACGAGAATTATCATGGGCTATCTCCCTCTTCAGCAAAGTGACAAGCACTTATGAGTCGACATTGACGACTAGGTGATGATTGTTGAGATTAGCCACCATCTCTAGACCATGGATAATATAGCCTTTAATTTGGCTTTCATGGAGGTGCACGCACCTATATTTTTAGTAAAAGCTCGATCATATTGCCTGTAAAATCATGGAGGATCCTAGAACTTTTATTCAACTCTTAGACTTATGGAAGAAACTTAAAATATGGATGGAAATGATAGAACTCATAAAAAGTCTTAAAATTGACAATTGTTTATGAACAGATAAAAGGTCAGCTGTAAACCGTAATTCCCGCAAGTAACTTGTTCACAGTGTACAATAGTTTTCCTGAAGGTGAGGTTCCATGATTGTTTCGCCATCATCTCGGTTGGCTACTTTTTTCGAAGGCCATATGATTCCATTTCTATAAGGGTCTGTTCTTTTCGTGGTTTAATGAACCCAACCCACCCATTTTTACTCTCATACACTCCTTCTTTTCAACATCTTTTCACACTTTTAAAAAAATACCACTCCCTCCCACTCCTTCCAACTCTTACTCACTCCTTCCCACTTCTACATATAACTACAATTTTTCATATTTTGAAGACTTTTATAATTTATATAATTGTGTGTACAAATAGTCTAATAACAATTATGAAAAGTTTTATTTATTTTTCAGATGTTATGAAAATATTTCTTAATCGTACCGGAAGTTATAGATGTGTAATTTTTGTTATATATGTTGAAGAAATAATAATTTTTTTCTGCTTTGTTAAGTAAATTTTAGCTTTTTTTTACTTGTAGATATTTTGGGTTTCATTCTATATATGGAAGAAATGCTTAAATTTTTTTTTTTGGCGTTGGTTACGAAATATTTGTTATAGCCAAAGCGTGGATGGTTGTTGTTGTATGTGTAACAGATTTATTTTTCGTTGATTGTAATTTGGGGCCAAATTTGTAGATGTTTTTGCCATCATAATGAAGGAATGTGTAAATTTTTTTGGCATTGTTTGTAGTTTGTAACAGGAAGTGTAGATGTACTGTATGTGTATTTTGAACAGATATTTTTTTTCCGTGTGCATTAGTATCAGAATATTGGAAGTTCTCCACACAAATTGCAGATGATTGTTTTTCGTGTACTGAGGGTCTGTTCTTTCAGTTGGGAAATATGAGTTGGTAAATGGATGAAATTGGTTGAGACTGATAGAAGTAGGTTGAAATTGGTATTTTTTTTGGTTGAAGTGGGTATTTTCTTGTTGAAGTGGGTTTGGTTGAAGTGAATTGAATTTTTTTTTTATGATGGGTAGAAGTTGGTTAAAATAATAGGAAGTGGGTTGAAGTGGGTGAAGTTAGTTGAAGTTGGTTTGAAGTGGGTTGAAGTTGTTAAAGTTGATTGAAGTTTGTATTTTTTATTGAAGTTCGTGAAGTGGGTTGATGTGGATTGAAGTTAGGTGAGGTTGGAAAATTTGAATTTACTAACGAAAATAACAAGGCTTGAACATATGTGTATTTTTTTCGTTGTTCGTATTTGGTTAATATATGGAAAAAAAATACATCCATAATTTGTTTTACGAATAACGAAAATTACAATTTTTTTGGGGTAACAACGGCCATGAAATAATATTTCGTACTTGAGTCAACATAGAAAAATATTTTTTCAATCTAAAAAAATTTTATCAAATAAAAGATTACATTAAAAAAACAAAATACGTAACTTACATCAATTCTCCTACTTCATTCAACTTCTTCCCAATCCTTCCCACTTCTTCCCTCTCTTTTCCACACTTAAAAAAAAAAATACCACTCCTATCCATTCTCACTCACTCCTTCCTCCCCTTTCCCACTCCTATCCATTCCACACCTACAATTTTCCAACGAAAAGAACAGGGCCGAAGTTGGTCATAACCCAAAACAACAATGGTATAGTACTTTTGTAATATGTTATGGAATGCATGCGAGTGTCCCCTTATCATCAACAATACTTCTTCAGTTTTCACGCAACATTCTATTACCTGACCCATTAGAAGGAAGGATACTCTTAACAAGGTTCGATTTTGAATAAGGTTCGAATTACCTGCGTGTTTGGACAGCAAGGGATAAGATTAAATCATTATTAGCCCATAACTTTAGGACCAGATCCTGTCTTTAAAGGATAATACTTACATAGTCACATATTACAAAGAACTGTCAAACTCAAGAACTTCATACAAGATCATAAAAGAATTGTCACATATTACAGAGTACTATCACAAATAATGTTAGATCCACTCAACAATCACAAGAACTACTGGAATATAGTACAAGTGAAAATGCCACATATACTGTTGGCCCTTCACACTAACGGTCCCCTTAAATTCTGCTGAAAACAATAAGCTATAACAGTTCTACAAACAGGAGAAAGCAGGAATTGGCAAGACAGGCAACAGTGCTACACAAATCATTCAGTAATCACAAAATTTGATGACTAGCTTAAAAACTTCAACCAACTAAACGAACTGCCAATGGAACAAGTCTTTATTGAATTCCAGAACTCTTCTTAACAACTGCTTGACCCTAAATTCTTGATAAGTTAAAGGCATCTGGTACATCATCCTCTTAAAAGGGCATTCATAAGACACATTGCGTCGGACAAACAACATCCCAATAACCATTGCCACAAGGATACCCATCTCCACCGTCGAAACCACCAAATCGCCCCCACCGCCACTACTTCTGCGGCCAAGAGGTCGGCCTTTGGTCATTGTTTAGCCGCACATCCAGCAGCATTGCATAGGTGACAAACAGGCTCGCTTTTGCAATCACTAGCTAGATGGCCTGTATTCCTACAACTCTTGCATGCATTGTCATTTGTACACCCGGCCAGCGACATGGTCCTGCGTAAAGCAATCGTTGCATAATCTCAAGT
The DNA here is from genome assembly GCA_017589665.1 of Selenicereus undatus. NCBI lineage: Eukaryota > Viridiplantae > Streptophyta > Magnoliopsida > Caryophyllales > Cactaceae > Selenicereus > Selenicereus undatus. Next base: position 9,853,399 of record JACYFF010031954.1, on the reverse strand, counting down.
CCTCAAGTAGGAGGATATGGGTTATTCGTTCAATTCGAGGAGTTGATGATCTCTTCATTTTTTAGGTAAAAGAAAAGGAAAGTAATTGGAGGATATTAGGATTTTAGGAGGACTACGTACTAGAGTATAATATGACTATTTTGGATTTAGACCTACTTATGTCTTATGTCATGGAAATATGAAAATGAATTCTTTATGTATATATCATGTAAGATTCGTATGGAAACTACTTAAGTATGAATTATAAAAAACAAGCATGTTTCAGAGATTCCTAATCTAATTTCAGTTTTCGTTTTGTTAAAGGCTTCCGTTACTCACAAATTCTTGTATGAGACCGTCTCACGCTAAGTTATTGTGCCGCGTCTTTTTTTTTTTTCAAATTAAAGAGGGGGCGGTTGAGGAAAGTGGTTTAACTCTCCTATCGTTTCCATTTTTTTTTTTTAAAAAGATTTGGCAAGTTTCTCTCGCTTACCAAAATTCTTCATTAAACCCTACTTACATACAATCTGTCTAGGGCTTTGACTATCTATGTTCAATCAATATACGATTTATTTATATCGTTGCTACCATTCTTCGTGTTCAATAAATATATATGAATTTCAAGACAATTTGTTTGATAGGATTCATAAATTCTTCTAGTCGGATTCAAAAATTCTTCTAGCTGTTTTATGTTTGTCATTAATTTACATGTTCAATTAAAGATGAAAAAATCTGGCAAATTATATATGAGTAATAATATTTATACTGGGTGACTAATTTTATGAAATTGCCTTGCTTTGTATGCATAACCTAAGGACCATTTATATAAATATCCAAGAGAGTACACTAAGCTTTTGTAAGTCTTTTATTTTGGTCTTGTACAATTATGGCCTTGTATTCTTGTTTGATTTTTTGTTTTATGAAATTAAACATTCAATCTTAATAATATTTATATTGGGTGACTAGTAACATTTCTAATGGATGAATAATATAATAGATTAATTTTTTTATTTTTTAGGTTGATTTGGAAAATTATGTATGACTAATAATGTTTCTACTGGATAACTAATTTTATGTAATTTTTAACCTTGCTAAGACTGTGCCATACCAAATACAGTACTAGCTTTATAGCTAAACAGAAGGAGCATGTCGATCCTCTCAAAGATTGTTCCATACCAAGAAAATTAGGGACAGATAAAGATGAAATAGTAAATTAGGGGGGGGGGGGTGAACCTCTTAGAGGTACGTCAAGGATCTTGGCCACAATTAGTCACTTAGCTTTTTAAGTCTTTAATTGTTTTTACGAATTATTGTATTTAATTTGTATTTAATATTGTAACATATGACCACAATGATAACATAAATATGACTTATAATGTCGTGAATTAGTGATTAAAATGTTTATTTTTTTCCTTATTTTTTAAGGTAATTGGATAGTTAATAACATTTAATGGATGGCTAATTTGTTAGATTTAATTATTTAATTTTTAAGGTTGATCTGGCAAATAATGTATGACTAACAATATTTATATTATTTGACTAATATTATGAAATTTTCAACCTAGCTAAAATTGCTTTTATTCTTGCATTTCTAAAATTGGGTGACTAATAATATTTATTGTAGATGGGTGGCTAATAATATTGGGTGACTGTCACCAATTGAAAATGGGTTTGGTTACCTTTCATAATATAGTAATTAACTAACCATTATAGACAACTAATAGTCAATCATCGAAAATGGTTTCGATTAGCTTTACAAATGAAATAATTAAATAATTTTGTAATCACCTATTGAAGATGTTATTAGTCATATTTTATATTGTCATTGGTCATGTATTAGAACGATACATGGAAATTATTTTGTTATAGTTATACATGTAAAAATGAGATAGTGATGTATAATTACCAAATAACTGTAGTTCACACATCAGTCACCCATTACAAATATTAATAGTCATACATTACTTGCCAGGTCATCATACAAAATTAAGCAATTAATCGATCATGTTAGTCATCAATTACAAATATCATTTGTAGTTCACTTAAATAACTCATTAATATACACACATACACACTATATTGCTATCAATATATATTAGATATTTCCTATTAAAAATGTAATTAGTCTCCAAGTAGAATTGTTATTGGTAATACCTATGTTGTCTGAAAACAAATTTTATGGATACAGTCATAATGCAATAACTAAATGGTCATGTTTGATATTATTCGCAACCCAAGTCCCAAATAAATATAGTACCATTTTTTTTATGAATATAGTGATACAAATAATAATAAATAGTCACATGTTACAATATTTTGCGCACCCAACATCACCGTTCTCATTAATTCCAGTCAAGCATATCACTAGCCACCTAGGATTTCGTATAGTTACAGCCAAAATCACAAGCAAAAAGGCCTTAACAAACTCGAAATATCATTACCTTCCATTGATATACACATCTCCTCTTGTATTTCCAACATTTCATGTTGGACTTCCATTGATTTCACCATTTTAAATACATCTGATCGGCGACGGAATTACCGACGGAAAAAGTTGATTTTTCCGACGGAAAATGCGACGCGAAATACCCCGTCGGGATTCAGCTCGTTACAGAAAAATATCAGACAGTATTTTCAACGGAAACACCCTTTCGGAAAATCCATCAGGCAATATTTTGGAGCAGGCCAATTTGCAGAGGGAAAGGAAATTCCGTCGGATTTTCTGACGGAATTTTCCGTTGGAAAATCCTACGGAATTTCCTTTTCCCTCAAAAAAAATTCGCTTTTAAAAAATTTTTGATCCTCAAAAACAAAAAAAAAACTTAAATATATCACGACACGATCATAAAATACAATATATGTAATAATTATCAAATATAAATTTTTATATCTAAAAATAAAATGTGCTAAATTAAAAATTAATCACGACATCCACCAAATACAATTGTTTTGGATCTACACACAGATTATATAAATTAATCAGAATCAGATAAATTTGTGGGATCATCATTGTCATTTTGGGAGTCCTCCTCATCATCAGGGTTCAAGTTGATTTGGCTTAAAGAACTTGCAATTTGTCCTTTAAGAAATCTTAAAACCTTTTTCATAATGCATTCTGTCTTCCCCTGCTTCTTGCCAATTTGACTTATAGTCTCTGCTTGCTTGGTAATTCTCTGATTGAAGAGTTGCGCTTGCTCTCTTGGATCAAAATGCTCAGCTGATGAGTGACGTGCAGCTGCAATTGTAACTGATTTCTTCAACTTGACTCCCTCCGTGCCAAAATCGTATGCACGGCATTTTTTGTCTAGATTTGCTTTAACCCAAAACTCTTCTGGGGTCATAGGAGGCAGTTGGGAGCCCCCTTGAGTTACAGTTTGAGTGTACTCCTCCCATTTGTTGTGATGATCCTCCTGAAAGTTGTCACAAATAAAACTATTTCATACTAAACCGACAATTATAACATATGAATAATCTCTTAATAAAATGTGCCAAACTTAAATATTTTTTGCAGATTTTTTATCAACAAAAGCTTTGTCTTTGACCTTGCAGTGAGTGTCCTTAAATAGTTTCTCACATGTGGGCTTTCTACCTAATGCTTTGGCCTATAAAAAAAAAAATGTAACGAGTGATCAATTGTAAAGAAGGACCAAAACCTCAAGGAAACCTCAATCCTTGCCATACATTATATGTGAAAAATACACTTATTAATAATCACATTACTTACTAGGTGTCTTTTCCTTTCACTAATCGGAATTGAGCCACATGTATGTAACGAAGGATCAAAACCTTCTGCATCACTCAATCTATTCCTTTTATTTTGTTGACTCAATTTTTTAAACTTATCATCCTCACTCCAATGTTTGAGCATCTCATTCCAAACACTAGGTGGTAACCACTTCGCCTTTTTATTGTACTTCCTGGCATATCTAAGAATGACCCTAAGTCGAGTTGCACCTCTGTACTCAAGGCTACACCGTGTCTGGATTTTATTGTCTAGATGCCAGCAGTAGTGTTTCTGTGATAAAGTTGAAGTATATTAGTAAATATCTCAAACAATCTAACGACGACTTTCAAGTTCATTGTACGTACAGAAAATTAACCTTTCACTCATTAAACCATATGTCTATCTGAGATTGTGGAACTTTCCCCTTCGTAGTCCAAGGACGTGGGTACTTACCTGCAAAGTTTTCAACAATTTTTTGAACTACGCCCTGATATGGAACAAAACTAAGAACAAAAAAAGAATTTGTTAAAAGTAATTACTGTAGCCATTAAAAGAATATGATTACGAAAGAAATTAGAAAATTTGTAATGAACTTACGTATCACCTTCAGGTTGTAAATATATCTTATTATTTATGCTTGCAGTTTCACTATCAAGTGTAGGACTTTGTCTATCTCTTCCTACCCCTTCATCGTGAATTGAGTGGCTTGGCATTCTAGGCTGATCAATAATCTGATTACTGTTGTAATGTGGACCAACAGTGCCAAACTATTGATAAACTAATAGGGTAGCTAAAGTACCACCGATGTAAGGAATATTGGGTTTGATTGGTGATTGCATACCCGCACCAAAAAAAGGTGACTGCATATGTGGTTGCTCATTCATGCTACCAAAATAATTTTCGAATGGTTGAGTTGGATCAAGAAAATCTTCAAACATTCCATTGAAGGTGTTTGTTTCATAGTTTTGATCAACAGGATCGTACTGTGAGATCGGTTGTAGTGCTCCTTTACCCGCATAATTCCTAACCGTTCGACCTCGACTATGTCCACCGTTGACTCCAGACATCTAATAAATAAGAACAAAATAAAAAAAAATACAACAACGCAAATATTCACAGTATTGTCAGTGAAAAAATTACATTACATATATACAATTGTTTTTCCTAGCTTGCAATTAAAAAAAAGTACAAACAAATTCATAAATATCCATACAACTAAAAGATTAAATCAACCATTGTGGGACACATCGTCATCGTCATCATCATCACTTTGCAATGTCATATCTCCTTCATCATTATCATCAGCGTCTTCATCTTCATCATCCCATTCACCTTCTTCGTCCTCTTCACCACCATCATCATGTTTGTTATCGTTTTAATTACCGCAAGTGCACGGCGCAACTGTAGCTAGCAACCGGCAAGTATGGGTCGAATTCACAGGGAACTTAGCTTTAACTACCAGAACTAATTAAACTACTCAAGCTAGGCCGTCACAATTAAGGTTTTGGGACTAAACTAAGGGAGACAATAACAACTAAAAGATGGAATAAATGGCAGAAGAGTAAACACCTAGGTTGGAATTAACAACACAAATATGCTAGCGAATCAATTACTAGCCCTACCAAACAACCCCCAGGCATGCATCATGAATGAATAGATTATCAATTAAGCCCATCTCCTCCCTCTCTCAAGGGTCGAACACTAATCCTAGAACTATATTCGCCTATTTTCATGGGACTAAAGGTCGAAGGATTACAAGATTCACATTCTCAAATCCCAATTAAAATCTTAACTATTTTCATGTTAAAATCCTAATCATCTACTAAGGCGCACTAGGTAAAGGTTTCGTCTCTCAACGCTCCCCTAAACCCCAATTAAAAGGACGAATATTCTTTCGAGCATTTCATCGAACAGTTGGCGTGCATAGTAGAATTCATATTTGCAAAACAAAGGGGGAGAAAGGATTAGGCCAATACAAAATTCAACTATACATATTCGGCGTCAATCCCAACATAAGTTGAACGATTTAGCTACACATCATATTTAACGCAACAATCTCAACAATCAACCTAGAAATCATGATAGCCAAAACCCAAACAATCAAGAACAAGTGATGAAGAGTTGAGAGAGAAAAGAAAACCTGGAATCAATCGAAGGAATTAACGATGGAATAAACTCCAATCCAATAGCGTAATTCCAGAGTACAAAAACTTAAAAACTTAAACCTTGAAGTAAACCTAAGAATCGCCTAAGCAAACGTCTGGGAAGAGAGAAACTGAATGAAACTGAATGCCCTCAAAAACAACCCCGAAGGAAATTAAAGTCACGACGCGGAAACGGGGGTGGCACGGTCGTGCCCCGAGGCACGGGATGACCATGCCAAAACTCTGGCAAAATATCAAGAAGGTCGACCAAGCGGGACCGGCCACGCCACGTGGCACGGTCAGACCGTGCCATGTGGCACCGGCTTGGCTTGGTCGGTTCTTCGTCCTCTGGTTGTGTCGCGCGTGTTCGATCCCACGGGACTTCCATGCGACGCTTTTCCGCGGCTTTTCTCGCCTCTTTAACGCTCTTTTCTACCAAATATTAACTGTCTTTCAATTCCTTCAACATAGTTCCTAAAATTAAAAAAAGACGTCATATGAGCGAAATATATGCGTAAGAGGTCGATTTGACCTTTCTCTGACGTAATAAAGCATGCAAGTATAGGAGAGATCGAGTCAAATACGGGCTAAATTATGGTACAAATAGAGGTTCATCACGCCCCCATGCTTATCTCTTGCTTGTCCCCAAGCAACACTACGCTATGAAGGATCAAGGAGAACGGTAAACCTCTTAACACACCCTCCTCAGGCAAGGGATGAATAATCAAAAATCTAAGTTAAATTATCCATTGAAGGTTGCCAAGTCAAAAACGTGAAACAATTCAAATACAACTCGCACGCTTCCTTCCATGGGTCCCTATACCCAAATGTAATGCATCAAACGCCCTAATATCAAAGTACACAACAAGACATGACCTTTCCTTGATTAGTGGTGGGTAAGCAGGACTGGTAGAACCTCACTTTAGGATAAAGTGGAACACTCCCCTCAATGTGTTTAGAATATGTAACGAGGGTGCACTCAATGCTCTACCCAATCAAGCAACTACCATAAGCTTGGTAGAGTTCTCAATTCTCCACCGCCTAATGTAAAGTGCAATGTGTAAATCATGAGGACTTGTAAAGGGATGTAATGGGGTCAAAGGTAAAGGGTGAGAAGTGGAATAAGTTTGGGAAGCGTGGAGCTAATAGTCAAAGACTGGGGAGCTAAAAAAACACTTCCATAACTAATATCGAAACAACTTCAAACCACAATTGAAAATTTGAGCGACAACCCCACAAAAACCTTAAGGGAGGGATTTAGCAATCGCATTGTCACACTTCCATGCCAAACACTTTATTCACAACTTTTCTATTGTTTCTTTTTCTCTTTCTCTCTTTTTTTTTCTGTTCTTTGCTTCCTCATTTTTCATTCATTTCTATTTCTTTTCTTTGAAAGGAGAAAGGCATGTGAATGGCATGGGGAACATAAACTTGAATCGCAAATCCCCTCAAACAAACCATTGATAACGTACCCAAGGTGAACTAACCTTCAAAGCAAACCCAACTCAACATAGAAGTGTCACTCCACTAGACCTTGACAAGGATATGGAGAATATCGATAGGCCAAGTGTGTTGTGTGTAGGGGGCAACAACAAAGGCAAGGGGAAAAGCACAAAGGGCTAGCAAAGAGGGTAGTGGATATCAATGGGTGGCTTTTTGGCTCATGTGGCTAAATTGAACAAAAATTGCCTCGGTCATATCAACACATGCACATGCTAAATGCGATTTCAAAGAGAACAAGACCAAGTTCTAGAGATGCAATCATAGATGAGTCATACATGAAGAAAAGTATGAGACTATATGCAATGAATAGTCATTAGGCTCAAAGCCTCACAGGTAAGTCTACCACAGTCCAATAACTTACTCCAAGGTATATCCCACTTATCAAGGTCAATCAAGCCAAGTCACATGAATCTCAAGAGCAATATGACATACAGCATAGGGTAGGGGGAACACAGATGGCAATGTTAGAGCGCAATTCGCAAAAGTTCACACCATGACAGGCCACACTTCAACACACAACTCAACCAGATCAATCAATCATCACCCCTTGTGTTCTCTTCAAAAGAGGGGTTTTCGCACACATTTATTGAAAAATAGTAAAACTAACTAAGAAAAACAATAAAAGATATAAAGGATAGTGAGAAGAAGGGTAAGGAGTAGTACCTGGAAAGCTTAAGGACGCCCAACTCGATCACTTCTCCTTTTGGGATGCAACATGTGTCTCATATGCTGTAACCTACATGCTCTATTAAAGGAAACAAATGCAAAAATATCCTATGAAAACTATATGTTATCCTATCTATATGATGCAAAATGCAACATGTCATTCAACCAATACCCCAATACCCCCAAAATCCACAATTCCACCCAAAGAGCAATAAGCTCACCCCCCCATGCTGGAGATTTTCATTGTCCGCAATGAAAACGACGCAGAAAAGGGCAAGGGAAAGGGGAAGGCAAAGAAGGAAGAGGGAAAGGAGAAAAGGGTGGGAGTGACATGAATGTTTTTTTTTAAAGCAATAAATGCCTTAGGTTGCCTCCCAAGAAGCGCTTGTTTAAGGTCCTTAGCTTGACCCTTACCTCCAAATAGTAGACGGGGATGATGCGGGAGGTGGCCTGGGGGAGGTGTAATAATATGAAGTAGAATCCTCTACCTCCCCAATATGAGTAGCAGCGGTTTCAGAACGAGTAGGGACGGCCGCAGAAAAGGTGGAAGAGCCGTCAAGTAGTATGGGAGGTCCCCCATTTTCATCAGATATGTCAACCCCGGGAACAGCCTCGAAGGGGGAGATAAGGATAGGCTCCTTAGAAGGCGGAGTGAGGACATGCGCTAAAGGTGGAGTGGGATGAGAGAAGCTGAAATCCACCCTCTCCCCACATACAGCGAAGGATATAGTGCCTGCCTGAACATCGATCACTGCCTTGGCAGTCGCAAGGAATGGGCGACCTAAGATGAGTGGGGCTGAAAAGTCCTCATCCATGTCAAGAACGATGAAGTCGCAGGGGATGAGGAACTTGCCCACCTGGATCGGGACATCCTCCAGAATGCCGACAGGCTGCCTGATGGAGCAGTCTGCTAGTTGAATAGTCATGCTGGTGGGCGTGAGGTCCCGTAGTTGCAGCTTCTGGCAGAGAGAGAGTGGCATGAGACTCACACTGCCGCCCAGATCGCAAAGGGCTCTCTCGATATGCATATCCCCTATGCAGCATGGGATAGAAAAACTGCCAGGATCCTGCAGTTTTGATGGTAATCGCCTCGGTAGAAGTGCACGACAGGATCTAAAAGTGGGGTGCTCTAGAGTAACCCCGGGCTCTCCCTTCTTGGACAGGAGCTCTCTTAAAAATTTAAAGTGTGTAGGTACATTCTTGAGAGCTTTCAGGAAGGGGCTACTGGCATAGATTCGGCGTAGGGTTTCTAAGAATCGCGTGAATCGAGGTTCAAGCTGACATAACTTGGACCATGCCAGTCACTGAGGGTAAGGCACTGGGGGCTAGTAAGTGCAGGTAGGAGGTGGCGGACTAGGCTCCCCAGCGTAGCTCAGATTCTCTTCTCTCTTCTTCCCTTCAGTTCCTGCAGAATCAGGAACTGGAACTACCTCCTGGAGAACCATCACTGGGCTCTCCTTTAACCCCTCGTCCATCGTGGAGATGGAATTGACGTGACCTCGGGGCTTAGTCTCGGGTTGGCTCGGCAGATGCCCTTGAGGTCGGGACAAGAGGCTCACTTGTTGAGCAATCTGGGCAATCTGCGTGTCTATCGTCTTCTGATGGGCGGCCATGGCATCTACCCTTGAGGTCAGCAGATGGATTGACTCCTTAAGAGTCTCATTGGTAGTGGTCTGGGTCGCTATGAAGCGCTCCATAAAACTCTCCAGGTGAGATGTAGGTTCAGGAGGTGGAGGGGATGGAGTGTAAGGAGCTGGGTTGTGGAAACCGGGTGGCTGGATGGAGTTATGAGGGTGAAGGTTGGCATTTTTGTAGAGGGGATTTGGATGACTCTTCCAACCCTGGCTATAGGTGGTGGGTTGGGGGTTATTTTGAGGAGGTGTGGTATATGTGTGGTACGCATTGACATGTTCAATGCTGGAGGGAGCATTGTAACATTCAATGGAGGTGTGCCCCTGGACGCCACACGCCTCGCAGTATGCATGGGTCCCCATGGATGGCCCTGAAGATCCACCTGGAGTGGGGGAGGTGCCCACTTTGTCTAACCTCTGTGCTAGCGCATCCACCCAACTGGCTAGAAGGGTCACAGCATCGACTGCGTACTTGTCACTGCTCCTGTGCGGGGTGGCTCTATCGCGTGCCCAATGATAATTGTTGGAAGCCATCTCATCCAACAAGACCTTTGCTGCCTCGATCGACTTACCCATGAGAGCTCCTCCTGCAGCGGCATCCACTGAGATTTTCACTGACTGCTCTAATCCATTGTAGAATGTCTGGACTAGAAGCCAGTCAGGAACGCCATGATGAGGGCACTGCCGCTGGAGGTCCTTGAACCTCTCCCAAGCCTCATAAAGGGACTCGTCACCCCTCTGAAATAATGAAGTAATCTCAGTCCTCAGCTTTGCAGTCTTGCCTGGTGCAAAATACTTGCTGATGAAGGCCTTGGAGAGCATCTCCCAGGTGGTGAATAAGTTGGGCTCTCCATTCTATAACCAGTCACTGGCTCTGTCCCTCAGCGAGAAAGGGAAAAGCAGCAGCCTAATTGCATCAGCGGACGCCCTGTTGATTTTGATAGTGTCGTATTTCGCAAGAAACTTGCGAAGATGCACATTGGGGTTTTCAGACGGGTGTTCGCTGAAATGCTCCCGCTCCACAAATGAGATAAGTGCTGGGCTGAGCTCGAAGTTGTTAGCCTCGACTGCAGGGCTAACTATGGAGGAGGTGATGCCCAATGCTTGCGGCAGAGCATAGTCCCGCAGCACCCTATTATCTTCCTGGGCCATCACCGCTGCCTCTTTTTTCCTCCTTCTCGCTTCTCCGCTACGTCGGCGTACGACTGCTTCTATCTCAGGATCGAGGGGGACAAGATCTTGATCCCTCTGACTTCTCCTGCGCATACACAAGCAGACAATACCCCGGCGTAAACAGTTTCTAGCAAGAAGAAAAAGAAGGATAAACTAAAACAAAAGAAAAGCAAGAAATGCCTAGTCTAGAGTATTCGAATCGGTTCTAATATTGAAAGGCGCAAGCTCCCCGGCAACGGCGCCAAAAACTTGTTATCGCTTTAATTACCACGAGTGCACGACGTAGCTGTAGCTAGCAACCGGCAAGTACGGGTCGAATCCACAGGGAACTTGGCTTCAACTACCAGAACTAATTAAACTACTCAAGCTAGGCCGTCACAATTAAGGTTTTGGGACTAAACTAAGGGAGACAATAACAACTAAAATATGGAATAAATGGCAGAGGAGTAAACACCTAGGTTGGAATTAACAACACAAATATGATAGCGAATCAATTACTAACCCTACCAAACATCTCCCAGGCATGCATCATGAATGAATAGATTATCAATTAAGCCCATCTCCTCCCTCTCTCAAGGGTCGAACACTAATCCTAGAACTATAGTCGCCTATTTTCATGGGACTAAAGGTCGAAGGATTACAAGATCCACAATCTCAAATCCCAATTAAAATCTTAACTATTTTCATGTTAAAATCTTAATCGTCTACTAAGGCGTACTAGGTAAAGGTTTCGTCTCTCAGCGCTCCCCTAAACCCCAATTAAAAGGACGAATGTTCTTTCGAGTATTTCATCGAACAGTTGGCGTGCATAGTAGAATTCATATTTCCAAAACAAAGGGGGAGAAAGGATTGGACCAATACAAAATTCAACTATACATATTCGGCGTCAATCTCAACCTAAGTTAAAGGATTTAGCCACACATCATATTTAACGCAACAATCTCAACAATCAACCTAGAAATCATGATAGCCAAAACCCAAACAATCAAGAACAAGTGATGAAGAGTTGAGAGAGAAAAGAAAACCTGGAATCAATCGAAGGAATTAACGATGGAATAAACTCCAATCCAATAACGTAATTCCAGAGTACAGAAACTTAAAAACTTAAACCTTGAAGTAAACCTAAGAATCGCCTAAGCAAACATCTGGGAAGAGAGAAACTGAATAAAACTGAATGCCCTCAAAAACAGCCCCGAAGGAAATTAAAGTCGCGACGCGGAAACGGGGGTGGCACGGTCGTGCCCTGAGGCACGGGATGACCGTGCTGAAACTCTGGCAAAATATCAAGAAGGTCGACCAAGCGGGACCGGCCACGCCACGTGGCATGGCCACACCGTGCCACGTGGCACGGGCTTGGCTTGGTCGGCTCTTCGTCCTCTGGTTGTGTCGCGCGTGTTCGATCCCCCGGGACTTCCATGCAACGCTTTTCTGCGGCTTTTCTCGCCTCTTTAACGCTCTTTTCTACCAAATATTAACTGTCTTTCAATTCCTTCAACATAATTCCTGAAATTACAGAAAGACGTCATAGGAGAGAAATATATGCGTAAGAGGTCGATTTGACCTTTCTCTAACGTGATAAAGCATGCAAGTATGGGAGAGATCAAGTCAAATATGGGCTAAAATATGGTACAAATAGAGGTTCATCAATGTTCACCATTCCCATCATGATCATCAGCCCAATCATGTCCATCAACATCATCAGCTTGTGCAGTTTCGTTGACTAATGTTGTGGCTATTACGTTATCCACATTCATGGTTATCATTCCTAACTGTCAATAGGCAAGTTCTAGATTATCTTTATCTTTAGGGGCACCCCGAGGTTTGTTCGGTATAACTACACACCAATTCACTTTTTCAGATATCCCCTCAGGGTACTTAAGATATACCACTTGGGTTGCAGTATTAGCAAAAATGAATGGGTTAAGCTTTCTGTAACGTCTGGTATAATTAACCTTGGGATATGGGGTAAATTTAGGATAACGTAACCCCCGAGGAACATTCGGGTCAAACCACTCACAATTAAAAAGTACACATTTTTTAATTGGTTCACCCGTAAATTCAACACGAATAATTTCATGAAGTATGCCATAATAATCCCCTGATACTTCATCACCTTCGCCAACTCCTTTGACACTGATGAACCTCTATTTAGTCCCATTTTTAGCTCCTATTTGACTCATTTTCTTCCTCGTTTTCACGTTCGATCGTGCTTAGGAAGAGTCAAATCAGCATCCTTTAGCGCACTTTTAACTCATATAACATCTTTCGATATTTTCAGGAACTTTATTGAAGAAACGGAAAGATGAACAATATTTAGCAGAACGGAGTGCCAAGAAGGTGAGAAAAGCTGCGGAAAAGCGTTGCACGGAAGTCCTGCGGAACCGGACCCACGTAGCACGGCCGACCCCCCCGGACTGGCACACTTAGCTGGGCAGCCAAGTGGCACAACCTGGTCGTGCCACGTGGCACGACCGTGCCATATGGCACGGTTAGGCCGTGCCAAGTGGCACACCCGTGCCACTTGTACAGTTCTGGGGTGTTTCGGGCAGACTTTTGGCACGGTGCCACCGTACCTCGAGGCACGACCGTGCCGCCCCTGTTTCCGCATCGCGACTTAAATTTCCTTCGGGGCGGTTTTGAAGGACATGGAGTTTTCATTTAGTTTTCTCTCTTTTCACAGACGTTCTTGGGCGATTTTTAGGTTTTACATTTGGGCTTTTGATTTCCATTGCTTTGTATTGAATTCATTGACATTGAAGTTCGATCTACCTTTCAGCAACAATCAATTCAAGTTCGTTTTCCCGATTCCTTCTCTTCTCTTTATTGTTATTTTAGGTTTTTGTGAATTGAATGTTGTTTGGTAGAATTGAGATTTTGGTTGTTGATTGTGAAGTGATGTGTGGCTAAATCGTTCAACTTAGGTTGGGATTGACGCCGAATATGTGTAATTGAATCTTGTACTGTCCCAATCCATGCTCCCCCTTTGTTTTGCGATTATAAATTTTACTATGCACGCCAACTGCTCGATGAAATGCTCGAAAGAACATTTATCCTTTTTATAGGGGTTTAGGGGAACGTTGAGAGACAAAACCTTTACCTAGTGCGCCTTAGTAGACGATTAGGGTTTTAACATGAAAATAGTTAAGATTTTAATTGGGGTTTGAGATTGTGAATTTTGTAATCCTTCGACCTTTAGTCCCATGAAAATAGGCAACTATAGTTCTAGGATTAGTCTTCGGCGCTTGAGAGAGGGAGGAGATGGGCTTAATTGACAATTTATCCATTCGTGATGCGTGCCTGAGAGATGTTTGGAAGGGCTAGTAATTGATTCGCTAGCATATTCGTGTTGTTCATTCCAACCTAGGTGTTCACTCTTCTACTATTTATTCCATCTTTTAGTTTTTATTGTTTCCCTTAGTTGAGTTCCAAAACCCCAACTGTGATTGCCTAGCTTGAGTAACTAAAATTGTTCTAGTAGTTGAAGCCAAGTTCCTCGTGGCCACGACCCGTACTTGCCGGTTGCTAGCTACAGCTACGTTGTGCACTTGCGGTATATTTTTAACTCAACAGACACACACACCACAATTATATGTGGCTTTACATTTATTTCTAGCCTTGGTATGAAACCGATAACCATTAACTTTATACCCAGAAAAATATTCGACTACCATAATCGGTCAATGAGCTAAGTTCACCAAAAAATCTTACCTCTCATCATTAAACACCCGGTAAGAATTGACCTATGAAGAAAAAAAAAGATAATTCTCTTTAGAGTTACAAAATATTTTGTAGGAATTGAAGATTAGTTATATATGAAAAATTACTTACATTAAACTCAAGCCACTATGCAAAATTTGTCTCGATAAACAAGTCAACTTCCACATCACTCGCGTTTGGATTATGACCGCGAAATTGATGTCTGAACCAACTGTATTATTTCACGACTGAAATTGTTTAATTACTCAACAATCATTAAATATTCACATGAAACTTTTAGTAACCAATAAACTTACTCCAAATATGGTTCCATTTCATCACAATTCAGTAAAATGTAAAAGCGAGCGACACGGTACTCCAGCTCAGTGAGATATCTTTTTCTTCGATTTCAAAATGGAGTACCCTTACGGTTGAACACCGAAAGAGTTGGCATTTGTTGTTCGAGTTGTCGCATACCCTCATTACGCCTAATACTTGGACAATGCAAGCTTGACTGAAAATAATACTCAGCGAAATGTTTAATCTCAAATGCTAAGTATGCCTGAATCACAGATGCCTCTACACGAGCTTTTTCTTTGTCGTAGGCTTCAACTAGCCAAAATACCTCTCAAAAGGATACATCCATCGATATTGAACAGGACCACCCAACAAAGCTTCTTCGGCTAAATGAATGGGCAAATGTTCCATGACATTCCAAAAACCAGGAGGGAAAACTATCTCCAATTTACAAAGAATTATAGCAATTCTCTTATTCATCTCTTCAAGCATGCTAACATGTAACTCACTAGAGCATAGGTTTCTGAAAAATTCACTCAATTCGACCAAAGGTCCCAAAATATCTTCCGGAAGAACAGAAAAAGCTATTTGAAGAATATTCTCCAAAAATACATGATGATCATGACTTTTCATATTTTGGAACTTTGTGTTAGATTGATCCACCCAATTTCCTACATTAGAACAATAACCATCAGGCACATAAACCTCCCATAACCATTGACAGACAACCCTTTTTTGAGGTAACGACAGTGCAAACTTGGCTTCGGGCTTACACAATCTATCAGTGGACCCTCTTGTAGCCAAGTTCAACTCTTGCCTACTGCACAGAATAGACATATCCATTCTTGCTTTTATATCATCATTTGTTTTTCTTGGAACATCCATCACTATGTTTATAATATTTTCACTGAAGTTTTTCTCAATATGCATAACATCAAGGTTACGCCTCAGAAGTTGATGTTTCCAATAAGGCAACTCCCAAAAGATACTTTGCTTTGTCCAGTTATGTTCATTTTTCTCAAATCTGGGAATTTGAAAATGTACATTTGTAGTCACTTTAGGCAATGTCGATACTATATTAGACAAGATTTCACCAGAAATCCTATGGGGAGGGCCAATGTGTATGCTCTTCCTTTTACGAAAAGCAACTTTATTAGCTCTGAAACAATGATTCTGATGCAAGAACCGACGATGGCAATCAAACCAAGATGGCTTTCGTCCATGTTGTAACTAGAATGCACAATTTTGGTGCATACAAAACGGACATGCTAACAACTCATGAGTACTCCAACCGGACAACATACCATAGGCGGAAAAATCATTAATTATCCACATCAACGCAGCATGCAATCTAAAAGTTTTCCTACATGAAATATCAAATGTATCCACCCCAACATCCCACAGCATTTTCAACCCATCAATTAAGGTTACAAGTACATATCAATTCTGTTCTTCGGATTTGTTGGATCCGGAATAATACAACTTAAAAACATGTATGGAGTGGTCATACACATATCTGGAGGCAAGTTATAAGGTGTAACAACAATTGGTCACACAGAATACGATCTTTTAGATATGAAAAATGGTGTGAAACCATTAGCACAAAGACTTAACCTTACATTCCGAGGCTCTACTGCAAAATTTGGATATTTTTGGTCGAAATGCTTCTAAGCAAATCCATCCAACGGATGTCGGAGAACACCCGATTCTTGGCGGTGCTCATGATGCCATTTCATGTGGACGGTAGTCCTTTTTGAGGCATACAGTCGTTGCAATCTTGGGTTAAAGGTAAGTAGTGCATTTTAGCACATGAAACATCCTTATGACCTCATTGGTTGGAGTTCTTTGGTAATTGTCTTGCATGTCCACAAAATTTGCATGTGGACAAACCCTCATCCTGTTTATAATGAAGCATGCAACTATTTGGACAACAATCAATTTCCTGAACATCCATGCCTAAATCTCTCACTTTTCTGAGTTACTAATGATAATTTTTTGGAATGCCACTTTCAGAAAAGCATATATCTTTCATCAGGCCAACAACTTCGTTGAAACAAGGTTAAGACATGTTGTGCCCCCATTTAATACTAAGTAGCCTCACAGATGTTTCCAGTTCAGTTATGTTACACCCTTCATACAACGGTATTTGGGCAGATTCAAGCACAGTGTAAAATGCCTCAGGATTTACATCATGATGGCTACTCATGTTCATTTCATTAGCTTGGAAGGCAACATGAAGCATGTTCTCCATATGATTATGATCGTTGTGATCGTAATCAAAATTTATATAATGTGAACTACTTGCACCCCCTGCTTCCGAATTATCTTCTTTCCCATGACTTGTCTAATACCAATAATTCTTCATAAACCCCTTTCTATACAAATGAGACTTTACAACGTCATGTGTAAAATACTGCATATTCTTGCACTTCACAATGGACATCTATAAACTCCATTAATTCTATACTCCTTCTGATTTCGTACAAATTCATCAAACATATTAACTCCCATCAACCACTCATCTCTAAGCTCATGTCCATCAGGATTTCTTCTCCTATACATCCATTGACGATGCAACGGCTCATCCATATGTTGCTAATATGATTGTCGTAATTGTTATGTAAACTACAATTAATTGCAATAAATATCTTTTAGAAATCTATTTAACCAGTTCAATATTTGGAATACAATAACGAACTTATAAACGAATATTATCACAATGTTAAAGCACATAAATAATTATATTTAACAAATCAAACAAATTAATCATACAGAAAATTACCCACACGTAAAAAAAGAATATACTTCAAATCATTTACCTAAACGAAACATAGTATACATGTTTACCTCTTTACAACTATTTAATTTATTCAAATCAACATACATTACAAATGAAATTAAAGATTAAATTATTTACTCTAAATATTATATTCACTGATGACACTAATAAATTTATATATATTACAAAAAATAACTTTAACAACATAATTAAACATATATATATATATATATATATATATATTACATATACAATAATGTAATTAAACATATATATATATGTATTACATATAAATAAATTTAATAGAACCATTAAATATATCATAATAAACCTAATTAAGCATCAAACACAAATTAGATAATTCATTTCACACTTCATTCAAATAAACAAACCAAAAAAAAAACAAAATACTATTACCCAAAAGATAAAATAAAACTTAACAAATCAAACAAAAAATTAACCATACCTCAAACAAGAATATTCTTCAAATACTTCCCAATAATTAATATACACAACAAAGCAAACAAAAAATAAAGATATTTAACATACTTAAACTATTCACCAAAATGAAACATATATTATATATGCTTACCTACTTGCAACTATTTCATTTATCCAAATCAAGATAATTTACAAATTAAGTTAAATTTTAAATTATTTAGTATAGATTTTATACTCACTAATGACACAAATAAAAAAACTTATATTCATATTTAGTTCACATTTTATATTCCCGAATTTCTTGAAGAAATAAGCGCTACATCTAAAATACAACAATGTAATTAAACATATATGCTAAAAAAATAAATTTCACATCACTATATTATTTGTGAAAATAAATGCAATTAGCCATCAAACACAAATTAAATTATTTATTTCGTACTTCATCCAAATAAATAAACCCAAAAAAAATAATAAAATATAATACTATTAACATAATGAGCAAACTTAAATTAATATATACTTAACATACCTCAATATTACAAAAATAAAGTATAAATTCTTAACATATCAAAAAAATCATACAAAAAATTATACATACCTCAAAAAAAAACATACACTTCACATACTTACAAAACATTAATATACATCACAAATCAAACAAAAAACAAACATACTTAGCAAATTAAAAGTATTCACTAAAACAAAACACATTATACATGTTTAATATACTTCAACATTTTATAATTATTATAAATGTACATACTTATCATATTTCATTCCACTTATTCAAATAAATACACTTCACAAATTAAATACAAAATTAACATATTTCACGTCCATATTTTACAAAAAAAATAAATTATCCAAATATGCTTCAAAATTAAGTTTTATGAAAGTTAATAACACATACAAAATTAATATATATAATTTCAAAATAAAACAATTTCACTAACCTTTAAATACCCACAAATCAAAGCGGATTACTAGAGATGGCAGAGGCAGTAGGGCATCGACAGTCATGGCGGGGCGGCGGCGGGGCGGCACTCTTAAACCCTTTCATAACAAATTAACCACCATAAAAAACCCAATTAACTTAAATATTTCAATTTCAAAGAATAAATTAACTCAAAATAAGTGACTTACTGTTAAATTACAAGTGACGATACTCAATTTTCCAGCCGCCGGAAAACATAAACGCTCTCCTCCTTCTCTCTCTTCCTTGCTCCCTCTCTCTCTCTTCTCATGGTTTCAAATGATTTCAAAAGCCATCCAAAACCTATCCGAAACATATAAAACCGCGGGCTACAATTTTTTGAAACGTGTGCCATGAATTCCGACGGAATCTCCTATGGATTCCGATGGAATTCCGTCGGAATTTCTGACGGAAACACGTTCGTCGAAAATTCAAAATTCCTTCGGATTCCGATGTTTTTTCCGTCGAAAAATCCGATCCGCCTCCTATGGGTGCTTACGCCATCGCTTTTTCCGTCGAAGATCAGCACCGTTTTTGTAGTCTCACGAAAAAAACATATTTGTGAGTAGTTATGAACCATTTTATCATACCTTCACCAGCAAGTGTTTGCTATTGACGAAGAGAGGAGTAGAGACGATGATGATGGTGTCAACGATGGGGGACGAATATGGTCCATGGCTACAATGATGATGAAGACGGTAACAACGGGGTCGATGATGGGGAACGAGGTTGGGTGGAGATAGAAAATTGACGATAGAGGGGGATGAGAGAGAGCGCGCGCGACTCTGATTTGGGCTATTGAAGAGAGAGAAATTTTTTAGGGTTTTATGCATGTGTGGACCTTAAATGTGACTTATGAAGGTGGGCCTTGATGACATGGCGAATGCATCTCACATTAGGTTATCTAGAGAAAGTCTCACATAAGACCTACTGTTCGTTACCCTACGCTAGTAATAAGTTAATTAAGGCTGAGAATTCAAGACAGTCTCACTTGTGGAATCCTACATTTTGATGGGCCTATACTATAATTCTTCAAGAAATTCAAGCAGTAGGGGAGTGGGGTTTCACATTCTATTAGTTTATCTTTCAGTTACCTTTGTTGGTGGTTTACAACATTTATTGTTTATAGTTTGTAACCTTTATTTCCTCAACCTGTCTGGCTTTACTTATCAAAAAAAAAAGTGGATGTTCTTAATCAAACGCCACCAACGGTGATGTGGTTGGTCACTTAAGATCGGGACATAACAGAAGATCCAGGATATACGAAAATATCAATAAGATCGAACCTCCACCCATAACATAAATCCGCTTATAAACAATGAGTTGCCGGTGCCCGTAGCTTTGAGCAACAAGCAACCTGTGAAAGCATGTTTTTGCCTCTTCTAATTCAGGGCCATTAAAACCCACTTTGTGATGCACATTTACAAGCAAGATCTTACTGTAGTGGTCGCGAATAATAAAGCCCTGCCCACTTCCCCACTTTCCAAGTTCAGCCGCATCAAAGTTCAATTTGACAACACTAGAGGTGGGTGGCCACCATAGCTTTGGATGAGGTACTGTAGCTACTCCTAGCTTGCATCTAGGATCACAAAAATTCTGATAAAAATTCACGTCATGCCTACTCAACTTTGAAAGGCGTCAATCTTGCTTCCCAAAAATTGATATGTTTGTAGCAGCATTCACACTTCCCATCTTATACCCCCCCTTCCCAAACAAAAGCCTGAAAGTCTCTTAGCTACACCAAGTTTGTAGCTAAAGCATTAATGCAACCTTTCCAACAAAAAATTTTAGTTAAAGAGGTATCTCTAGCTTCCATAGCTGCCTTCCAGAAATTACTCCAAGAACCCAAACTACTACTCGACCCATCTAGTTTGATGACAGTTTGAATAAGGAAGGGTCTGTTCTTTTCGTTGGTAAATAGAAGTTGATAAATGGGTGAAAAAATGGGTTGAAATAGGTTGAATTGGGTTCAAATATATTGAAATGGGTTGAAGTAGGTCGAAGTGGATTGAATTTTTTTTTATATGATAAATTGAACTCGGTTAAAATAGTGAAAATAAGTTGAAATGGGTTGAAATGAATTAAGGTTGATATGTTAAAATTTACCAACAAAAAGAACAGGGTCATAGTATTGAGACTTGACAAAATGGTGCCCATTGGAAGTGGAAGTGCCATAGGCCCATGACAACTTATTTGGGGGTCAACTTTGACAAAGAAGAATGCATTAGCTTCTTAGAATGCACCCCATGAATTTTTATTTAAACTCCTGACTGACCCCACTAATATTTGCTTACAAGTGATTGAATCTCACCACATAGCTCCTTTGGAAATTTAAAAATACTCATTGCTTAGGTAGAAGTAGCTTGGGTCATGCCCTTTATAAGTTCAATCTTCTTTTTTCCTTTTTTTTTAGGGGGCACAATGTTCTCTTAATTGCAAGGAAAATTGTGTGGATGTTTTTGGGCCCTTATGTAGGCTTTGGTATTGCCATTGCAGATTGGCCTATTATAGCCAATTAGGATTCTCCTAAAATAGGAGCCCAGTGGAGCGACCCCTTTACCATTCCAAAAAAAAAGAAAAAAGAACCCACTATGAGTGACCCAATTTTTATATAATTTTGGGAGTATTTAGTTGTTAATTATCTAGAGGATTTTTCAGTTAAAATTGGGCTTTCAGATTCAAGCCAACTTTTTTGCCTCACATTTATGTTTTAGAACAACTAAGGTTACAACTAGACCTGTCAATCCGGACGAACGAGTTAAATATAGGTCGAGTGTATTCAGGTTTAGATAAAATATGGGTCGGGTGTATTTCAGGTTTGGGTAAAATACGGGTGGGAGTATTTCGGTTTTATGGGTTTTGGATCAACCCGACGGGTTTAAAGCGCCTTTTTTGTGAATTATTTTTTTTTTTGTCCAAATCAAAAATTCGATATATTTATTATTTAAAATTGTTTGTATTTAATGAAAAAGCATTGTAATTGTAATTTCTTCAAAGAATATCAAAAATATCCAAACTTGTGACCATGATATATGAAATTGTTGTGCGGGTGCACAAAGTGACGTTTGGATAGGTTGACCCGTATATTAAAATATTAATAATTGGTGGGGTCATTCATGGGTCGAAGTGGTTTTACCCATCTGAAGCATGTTAACAAGTCGGAGCGGTTCGATCCGTCAATAGCCCATTTCATAATTTGATGTTTCGTTAATTAACCTAGCATTACCTAATCAAACATGCTTTATTACTGTATCAATCCTAACATGAACATAAGTTGGTCCATTGCCCAACATTGCATCAGATTCGAGACCAATTAGAAGGAATTCAAACAAAAGAATATTATATGCGCGCAAGATATTATAATTATCTATTAATTATAAAATCAAAATTTTAGGTTATTATAGAATAATCTTATTTAAAATACGATGAGACGTATTCATTTTACCAAGAATATAATGGGATGACTCGCATATTTTCAATACTTATCTAATTATAAATTGTTTTTCTTAATATTCGAGTTGTTTGAGGGTCATTTTCTAAAATTGCACCATTTATAAGTTGTATATGATGTTGTTTTATGTCTAATTTGGGAAAGAATGTGATAATTATATAGTGTCTCTCTAAACGATTCGTTTTAATGAAAAACTATTATTGTTAAGAGGAAAAAAATTAAAGAAAATAAAAGCACATAATATTCGGGTCCAACGGGCTGGTTCGGGTTCAGATCGGATTTGAACTTATAGGGTTTTCGGGTCCGGTTCATTTCGAATTCGGGTCGAAAAAATCATGTTCAAAACCCAAAACTGCAGGGCGGGTTCGGGTCGGGTCAATTTTTACCAGGTCTAGTTACAACATGTTATTCTAAAGATAGCCATTACAAACATTCCATATAAACAACTAATAGCTAATCTTCACAAATGTACTTTCAAATAAACTGACAAAAAGTATATCGAATTTATACCAACACAAATGATGTTTAAATAAACAAAATAATCTGGCCATAAAAATAACAAAAGATTTACACAAATTAATTAAAATTAGTCGCTACACTTTTGACATAATTTTTATCCATGTAACTATAACTGCTAACAATTTTTCCCCTCATCCTAAACAGTCCTTTTTTTCTTTTTTTTTGTCGTTTTTTTAAGGCTCTGTTTGGTCATTAGAAAATCTATTATATAATATAAAAGAAATGTTGAGTTGATTTACATAAGAATGATTTTAGGAGGTTGACTTATTTACAACCCTTGATCAAATACGCTGGCAAATCTCAGTCATCAATCAAAAATTTAATTGTTTTTTTAAAAAATGAAAAGTATTGACTGAGGTACTGGGTGCATTAGGTCCCAGGTTCGATTCCTCTATCCCCCATTGTATTGCCTTTTATGGCTCCTACGGACTAAAAAAAAATAATCGTTAGTAACTTCCTTGATTCTCTCTCTCTGTCTCTCACGTTATCTCCTTAAGGCCAACTTCTCATAAAATTTCCCATCATTTTTTCCCTTCATCCAAATATCAATTTAGGGCTCATTTATGAAAGGTAAATGGTAGGACCTATATCATTAGTCAGTCAAGTATAAAATCAGATAATAGAAGTTTTATACATTTACTTTAAAAATGAGTACTACTTTTATTTTTAAACTTATTATTTTTTATCATTCATAAATTGATTAGTATGTTGTTAAAAATATTTTAAGAAAAGAAGCAAATTTATAGAATAAGAATTTGTGTTATACATAAAATCCAAGTAAACAATATTTTTAATTTTTGTATAAATTAAATACTGTCAATAATCTATCTGTATGCTTTCATTTATACCTAAAAATGATAACCTATGAAAATTTCATTTAATAGTGCTTAGCAAAATTCCATGAATGACAAACACAACTTAAATAAACAATCAAAACTCAACAACAATAACAAAGTATCTGAATTCACACCCAAACAAACAAACAAAAAGATTGTAGATTGAGAATTGTTACAATTCGTACCACTTAATTATATTACAGCTCGAGACAATGCATTGTATTGACAATATCCCCATCCCCCCCATATATATATATGTATGTATGTATGTATGTATGTACGTATGTGTGTGTGTGTGTGTGTGTGTCTATATATATATATATATATACACACACACACACACACACACATACATATATGTATGTATCTGTGTGTGTGTGTGTGTATGTAATCTCTCTCTGTCGCCATGGCCAGAAGAGGGAAACGGGGTCGACCTAGGGTTCAACCGGGACCATCGGCGAGCCCAACTGGGTCACAGAGCAACCCACCGGTTGAAAGGGGGTTGGAACAAGATGACGAACAGATACTTCAGCCCACATTTAAACTAGAAATTGATTAAACAGTGAATGATGGGGCAGGTAGTTCGAGGGGGGAAAAGACCAACTTATGCTGCTCTGGTGAATCCAGATGAGGGCACAACTCTTGAATTTGTTGCTGCCCCAACTATTAATGGGGTCGTATGTGCAAAATTGGAATATGAGGATATAGCAGACGAAGTTAGTTATTGGCAGAATGTAGTATTATGTTGTGTACTAGGGGCTAACCCTCCCTATGGAGTCATTGAGGGTTTCATTAAAAGAATCTAGAAAGATTACTCTATTGATAAGGTGGTCATGGTTAAGAAAGGGCTTTATCTTGTCAGATTTCAAGCATATCAGGATGCTATGAGGGTGGTCTAGCAGGTGGTTTATCACTTTGATCACAAACCATTTATTGTCAAAGCTTGGACACCTCTGAAATGGAGATCAACACAGAGGCCATTACTACCTTACCTATATGGGTACAGTTTCCAGCACTTGACATCAAGTACTGGGGTATGCACAGTCTCAGTAAGCTAGGCAGCATGTTGGGTGTACCTTTGAAGACTGACACATTCACTAGGGATAAAACTATGTTGAAATATGCACGGCTTCTGATAGAAATGCCATTGGATGGAAGTTTCCCTGATTACATTGATTTTTCAAATGAAAATAATGTCCTCATTAGACAAAGGGTGCAATATGAATGGTTGCCTTAAAAATGCACACATTGTAGGATGTTTGGACATACTGAAGAACAATGTAGGAAGAAGGCACCTCAAGGAAAAGAAAGAAGAGAATGGAGGGTCAAGGAGACATGTGAACCAGGCAACATGAACAGCAACCTGTTTCCATAGGTGCTGAAGAAGGGGATGGTTTTCAAATAATTGCCCCAAGGCATACAATTAGAACCCCCATAGGGAGAACTACTGAACTGACAGCAGAGACCAGAACCAATTCTTTTCAACTTTTATTAGCAGAGGACATGGTGCAGAGGGTATGGCCAGA
The DNA here is from genome assembly GCA_017589665.1 of Selenicereus undatus. Classification (NCBI taxonomy): domain Eukaryota; kingdom Viridiplantae; phylum Streptophyta; class Magnoliopsida; order Caryophyllales; family Cactaceae; genus Selenicereus; species Selenicereus undatus. Next base: position 9,828,058 of record JACYFF010031954.1, on the reverse strand, counting down.
AGGGGGGGGAGGAACTCACCACCCCTAATGGATAAAATTGCCAGCTGGAATGTGAGGGGCATGAATAGCCCCAATAAACAGGAAGATCTTAGCATCTTCCTGAGGCAGCAACAAATTGGTTCAGTGGGGTTTTTGGAAACCAAAGTGAAGGAACAGAGAATGGCACAAGTTGCTGGAAACACCTGTTACTCATGGCAATGGGATCACAATGCAACTACCTCTGAAAGAGGTAGAATATTGATTTGCTGGCATCCAAAGGTCTATCAGTTTTAGGTTTTGCAAAAGACAGAACAAATGATACATGGTAAGGCCACTCAGCTATCAACTAGCAAAAAATTCTTCATTATTTTTGTTTATGGACATAATCATGAGGCAGAAAGAAGGCCCATGTAGGAGGCCTTGGTTGATATTTCTCAGAATATGGAAGATCCCTGGTGTGTACTAGGGGATTTCAACTCAGTCCTCCACCAAGGTGAAAGGATGGGGGGGGATGGATACAAATGAGAGGGAAATGAGAGACTTTGGGGACTGTATTCTGCAATGTGGGCTGCAAGAATTCAAATATGTGGGAGCATTCTTTACTTGGACCAATAAGCAGGTCTGGTCCAGAATTAATAGGGCACTTCACAATGATCTGTGGTTTGACATGTTTGATTTCACACATATTAATTACTAAGCCAACAGTCTATCAGATCACACTCCTATTGTGGTTGACTTTCCTCTTCGCCCAAAAACCAAAAAAGACATTTATGTTCTATGATATGTGGACCAAAGACACCAAATTCACTGAAATTATTCAGACTCAGCTGGCAAAGTAGGGTCAAGGCTCTGCCCTTAAGGGGTTGCAGCAGCTGCTCAGGAGCCTAAGGAAGCCTTTCAGGGAGCTTAATAAGCAAAAATATGCATATATCTATGCACAGCAGGTAAAGGCAAGGAATGATTTAGTACAGATTCAACAACAGCTTCATGCAGACCCTTGCAATAAGGAGCTCCTTGGTCAAGAGGATATCAAGAGGAATCACTATGTCACTATCACCACTTTAGCCCTAGCACTCATGAAGCAGCAATGTAAGGCAGAGTGGATTGGATTTGGGGATGAATGCTCCAGGCAGTTCATGGCAAAAATCAAGCAAAGAAAAGCCCCACAATGCATTTATCAGCTCAAAGATAAAAATGACCAATGGGTGGATGGATTTGATAGGGTAGCTGACATCATGACAAATTACTACCATAACCTGTTAGGCAAGCAGGAGCAGCACATATCAGCCATGGACATGGGCATTATTGGGCAAGGGCACACTCTAACTCTTGACCAATTGATGAGGTTATGTCAGCCCTTTGAGGAAAAGGAGATCAAAAGAGCTATTTTCTCTATTCCTAGTCACAAATCATTAGGACCAGATGGTTTTAACAAGACCAGATGGTTTCAAAAGAGCTATTTATAAGGCCAGTTGGGATGTAATTGGGCCTTATGTATGCTCTGCTATTCAAGAGTTTTTCAAGACAGGCAAGCTCCCAAGGTTCTATGGGGAGACAAAGATTGTGATGCTGCCAAAAAGAGAGCACCTAGAGACCCCCAGTGATTTCAGACCAATCTCATGTAGGTATGAGAGTTGCACCCGAACCCGAAAAATCTGCCCCGAACCCACCCCATTTATAGCGGGTATGGGTACGAAATTTTGGGAAAAAATGGGTATGGGGCGGGTATGGGTATGGGTATGGATTCTTAAAACCCGTACCCGATTGTGTACCCGATTTGCTAGTAAAACGGGATCAAAATACAGTAAAATACAAAAATAAATATTTGGCATGAAACTCTAAGTGTATATTATTTATTTATGTAGAAATAAAAAATTAAATTTTTTTACATTTTTAACTTTTATGAGTTTATTTGACATAAACTTAAGTAGCATCGCTTGAAATTGCCAATCAAATATACCGTGTATGCAAATATGGGTTGAATATGGGTGACACTTTGTGCACTCTATATATACCCGAAGAAAACCCGTAAACCCGAAAAACCCGATGAGTATGGGTATGGGTACAACCATCCAAAACCCGATGGGTATAGGTATGGGTATGGGTATGACTTTTGAAAATGGGTATGGGTGCGGGTATAGCTCAACCCGCCCCGAATCCGCCCCACGCCCATCCCTAATCTCATGTTGTATTGTGGTTTACAAAACAATCACTAAACTGTTGTGTAGCAGAATGAATGAGGTACTCCCTTCACTTATAAATGAGGGCCAAGGGGCCTTTGTGCCAGGTAGACAATTGCTTTTCAATGTGCTTATCTGTTAAGATTTGGCTAGGGGTTACAACAGGAAAAACACCCCCTAGTTGCCTTCTAAAAGTGGATCTTCACAAGGCTTTTGATTCAATTCATTGGGTGTTTCTGCAAGAACTGCTCAAGGCTCTGAACTTTCCCCCTATCTTCACACTATGGATAATGGCATGTATAACTTCAGTGCATTTTACAATTGCCTTGAATGGTCAACAAGGGGACATGTTTCAAGGGAAGAGAGGTTTAAAGCAAGGAGACCCTTTGTCACCTTTGCTTTTTGTGCTCTCTATGGAATACCTTTCTAGGCTTTTCAAGAAAGCTAGCTCCCTCCGAGGGTTTGAATACCACCCTCACTACAAGAAGCTAGGCCTGACACATCTTATGTTTGCAGATGATTTAATTATCTTCTGCAAAGCCAAGCCTCAATCCCTCAAGATACTGATGGAGGCTTGTCAAGCTTTCACAAGATGCACAGGTCTCAAGGCAAACTTGACCAAATCACAAATTGTTTTTTGGGGGAGACTGCCATCAAGTTCACCAAGACTGTATTAACATCACAGGTTTTAATGAGGGCCATCTACCTATAAGGTATCTTGGGATGCCAATCACAGCAAGCAGATTATCAAAGTTGGAATTCAGAACATTGGTGGATAAAATCTCTGCAAGGATCACCACCTGGTGTTCCAGGCATATCTTTTATGCTAGGAGAGTGGTCCTGATTAACACTGTTCTGTTTGGCATGTTTAATTTTTGGGCTCAAGTCTCCATCCTCTCATAAGAAGTGGTGGACCAAATCACAAAACTATGCAGGAACTTCTTATGGGGGGGAGGCTTGCTATTCTAAGATTCCATATGTTAGTTGGGAAAGGGTATGCAGCCCAAAAAGTAAAGGAGGGTTAGGGGTTAAAAACCTCTCTTTATGGAACAAGGCTTGTGTTGCTAAGCTTGTATGGGCTTTAGCAAAAAAGGAAGATTGTATGTGGATCATGTGGGTTTATGGAAGATATATTCATGGCAAGGAATGGGCAGATTACACATTAAAGGGGGATAATAGCTATTACAACAAGTGAAGGACCTTTTTAAAGAGAACCCAAAGGAGGACTATAGAGTGAAAGAGGGGTATCTCTGGCTACTACAAGAGCAAACACAGCACACCCCATGGGCCAAGTGGATTTGGAACAGAACAAGTGTCCCAAGACATTCTTTCACAACATGGTTAGTGCTGTCTCAGAGGCTGCCAGTCTTGCACAGACTTGGCAGATTCAAGCAACTGCATTCACAAGAGTGTATTATCTGTCACATAAGCTTAGAAACACATGAGCATTTATTTTTTGCCTGCAGTTATGCCCAAGATTTATGGGAGATGGTTCTGGCAAACTGGGGGATTCAGCTGAATGTAGAAGAGGTGGACCAATATATCACATCTCTTCAGCAAATGTAATAGGCCAGAAGCATGAAATATCTGATTTGTACCATAGCAAATGCCGTGATTTACAACATCTGGCAGACCAGGAACATGCTCATGTTCAAGGGGACATTACAACACATAGCACAGACTGTCAAGGCAATCAGGGATCAAGTGACTCATAGAGTTTTGCAGCTTCATCATCACAATCATAAATATAGAAAATGTATAGAGTTTTTGAATAGCTGAGGTAGCTGCCCTGTTTTTAAACTGACTGATGGGGATGTATTTGCTGAGTTCCTATGTTAATATATTTCATTCTTTGGTGCAAATATATATATATATATATATATATATATATATATATATATATATATA
>JACYFF010031954.1:9796567-9823981 GCA_017589665.1 Selenicereus undatus | reverse complement strand
ACACACACACACACACACACACACACACCTATGAAAAATCCATTTGATAGTACTTAGCCAAATACCATGAATTATAGACACAACCTAAATAAAATAATCAAAACTCAACAACATTCACAAAGCATCTGAATTCACACCCAAACAAACAAAAAAAAGGTTGTAAATTTAGTATTATTACAATTCTTACCACTTAATTATATCAGAGCTCAAGACAATACATTGTATAGACAACACCTCTCCCACATACACACACACACACACGTATGTATGTACGTATATATATGTATGTATATATATATGTATGTATGTATGTATGTATCTATATGTGTGTGTGTATCTCTATCTATGATATGCTTGCTCTACAGTTGCCACTTGCTATCATCAAGTTTGAAATCATAATATGTTTGCTCACTAGGGGTGAGGAAAACAATCCAAAATCAAACCGAACTGAAAAACAGAAAGATCCAGTTCGATTTTTTTACAAAATTTAGTCCAGTTACATGAAGTGAAAAGTTTTTCGGTTTCGGTTTCGGTTCGGCCATTTGAGATTGGTTAATCACATGGTTATGATATGTTAACTGAGTCCAAAACTTTGCTTTTTCAAAAAAATATTAAATTCTATATTAGTCAAGTGTAGGCTTTATAACTATTAAAATATAAGAGTAAACATACAATAATGTGTAAATTACTATTTGGTGTCCCAAATAGTTAAATCAATTGAAAGGAGTGAAAATTAAAAATTAACAATTTAATTAACGATTAACCGGTAACTGAACCGATAATCCGATTAATCAAGTTTTTCAGTTCGATTATAATTTACATTTTTGTCGAACCGAAAGTTTTGGTTATCTGAAAATTTTGGTTTGCCGAATCTCAAATAGTCGAACCGAAATCAAAATCGAAATTCTAAAATTTTTTTGGTTCGATTAACCGAACTGACTTTTTCAGAAAAGTCGAACAAGTTGACTGGCTTTTCAGTTCGGTCTTTGAGTTTTTTAGTTTGGTTTTTCACTTTTGGTTTTTGTGCTCATTGCTACCTTCGGGGATGTTTGCACAATTGGGTCGATACTATATGAGGTGGAGGTGAAAGAAATTTGCAATCCATACTTTGGGGCAAAGGATGCTGGGGATTGAATCGTGTTGTTGCAATGTATTTGTGTAACACCCCCTCAAACATATATATACATATGTACATATATATACATATATACATATATATACATACATATATACATACATATATATATGTGTGTGTGTGTGTGTGTGTGTGTGTGTAAGTATGTATGTATGTATGTAGGTATGTGGGTATGTAGGTATGTACATGATGTAAATGTTCAAGACAATTTAGAAATAACAAATAATTTTTCTGCGAATGTTATAGAGAGTTGACGCTAATAATAATGTAATGTTATTCTTAAAATATCCATTTTATTATTTAAAAATTTAAATATGGTGCAATGTTGGGGTACATACTCAAGAAAACGTTTATGCTTGAAACTTCTTTTTTAAAAAAATGCCCCAATGAAAAGAAAAAAAAATAGTAGTGATAATGTTTTCGCTACTTACCCCAATTCTTTTGAGTTAGACTAAAATTCTCATTATTTCTTTATATCAACTTATTGACGTCAACCCAACAATTATTCAACGATACTTTTAAAGTGCCATTTAGTTATTCAAAAATTTAATCCCGGGGCAACGCATGAGTTTTAGCTAGTTTTGGACCTTTGGTAGAAAGAAAAGTTGAAGAAAAAAAATATAAAGGAAAAAAAAGTAGGAAGAAAATGAGTTTTTTTTCTCTTGTTTGGATTGAGGAAAAAAATACAAAAATTTGGATGAGAAATTTGAACGTTGATGAACTACTTGAATAATGTTGATGTCATCTAAGCAATGTGAGGTTGGAGGAGGTTGAGAAATTTTCTTAAACTTTCTTCACAATTTTATGAGGAAAATTTTGTCACTTGTTTGTGACAATCTTTCCACCTAACTTTTCTCCATATTTTTTTTCTTGTAATTTTCTCTAAATCAAATACAAGAAAAAAAGTAATTTTTCTAAATTTTTTTTATTTTACCAAAATTTTTAAAATCTAAACGGAGCCCAAGTAGAGGAAGAGTAGGACCAACTAGGCCTACTTGGATCCCAAGTTGGAGCCCAAAAAATCGACCCATTCTTCTCGTTGGCTTTTGCTTCTTTTCCCCTGTTACCCTAAACTAAACAACTTCCTGCCTCCCCCTCCTCTCTCAAAGCAGCACCAAGGCAGTAACGACTTCTAGTATCAGGTAAAGCTTTCGAATTTCATCTCTTCGATTCCTCTTTCTTCTTAATTTGTTGAATTTAACCCCTTTTTCTGGGTTCTTCCCATACTTTGAATTTATCTGTAGGGAGCTTCTTTGAGCCTATTGGCATAGATTTTTTCCCTTTTTTGTGGGTGGAAAGGGGGGTCGGGAATCGGGATGGTATAGTTGCTTCTGGGCTATGCTCAATCTGAATAGATAGAGGAAAAGCTGAAATGGGTTTCTCTAAAAATTGATTTTTTTCCCTTTGTTTTTTTTTTTTTTTAAAGGGAAGATGATTGATTTTATTGTTACTTGGGAAAACAATTCATTTCATTTTGTTGAGTTCTCTTGAGTTGATCATCCCCTGAGTTCTTGGTTTAGACAGTGCCAGTGAGATGCTGGTTTCCCTGGGTCGTTTGTTTTCAACCAGTGGTTCTTTTCCTTTAAGATATTATACTTCACTATTGGACATTCCCAGTTGAAAGTTTGCTAAATCCATAGAAATGTTTTTTTTTTTTTAAATGACTTGATGATGAAAATGATTTACATAGCTATGGAAGGTATCATGTAGCTAACGCTTTGTCTGAAGGGAGAATTCAGGGATACACTGATATTGGATTTTGCTATGGTGCTCGGGCTCGGGTACGAGTGTCGGATACGGTTGCATATTTTTGTGTCAGACTCGCCTTAGAAAAAACATAGGACACTGGGACCTTGTCGTACAATTGGATGCGTGTACAGAGACATAGCTGTTTTTATTTTTTTAAAATCTAAAATTTTGGACCTTCATTTTTTAAAAAAGTTTAAGTTTAACCATAATTATTGCTAATGATTTTTTCTAAAACTGAATGCTTCAAATTTATGACTACTATTTAAGGAGTGGTAGTAGATACAAAATTTAAGTGAAATTAGGTCTTGAAGACTTGGACTTTGACCTGGGCTTAATGGTCAAATTTGATGTAAGCCTGCACTTCGAATGAAATTTTCTAAAAAAGGCTCACATTCCACTTTAATAGTCTGTTTGGATTGAGGGGAGAGAAGCGGAGGGGAAGGGAATGAAGGTTAATGAACACTTATTTTTCTTGTTTGGGAATATTAAATGAGGGGGAAGGAAGGGGAACTGAGGGGAACACTTCACCCTCATTCCCCCCATTTCCCTCCTCTTTATTCACCCTCAAAATGAGGAGGAAAGGAGGGAAAGGAAAGATTTTTAATAGTTCTCCCCCTTTTCCCCCTATCCCCCCCTACAACATATCCAAACAAAGGTGAGTACAAGTCACCTTCCTTTCCTTCCCTTCCCCTCCATTACCTTCCCCTCTCTTCCCCTCCCTTTCCCCTCTCTATTTCAATCCAAACAATGTGTAACGAGAGGCATCAAAGTGTAAAAGTGAAAGTCGTAGTTTTTGCATGACTTATGGAGGGAGGGAGACAGGCAGACAGAGATAGATGGGAAGGGAGATCAAAAGTATATGAAGACTTGAAGAAGAATAATAGAGAAGATGGGTCAAGGTCAGGTCGTGGGTCTGCTCTGCGTACTTACCTGCCAACAAATCGACATTCTATTATCAAAATTCATTCAACACTATCAAATTCAAGCCTGCCTAGTTGTATATGTATTTTCTGTAGTAGTAAAATTGGGTATTGGGACAACTTATTTTCTTTTGTAAATGGATCATGGGTGGATCATGGGTGCATAAAAGTATTCACCAAGGGTTTTGCCCTTGACTTGTAGTAGTGTGATTGATGAAACTCAAAAGTTATATGCCACTTGAGCAATTGATTCTCTGGATGGACTGTTGTATCAATTGATTTTTCTATTTTCTCTTCTGGTCAGATGGGCAAGAAGAAATTCATTGATAAGAAAAAATCTGCAACGTTCCAACTTCTAGCTAGGGACACTTCTGATCCTGTTTACTGTGAAGATCCAGAGAATGATCGTGTTTTTGTTCGGGTTGACAATAATCCTGTCTCAATCAGTGGCTTGGATGACGATCACGAGGACGGTTCTGATCATGGAAGCTTCTCTAATGATCCCAATTCCATCTTTGCTGATGCTCCTGATGATGGCAATTTCACTGGCCAAAGTGAAGCTCCGATGATGCATTCAGTGAGGGGCTCTGCACCTTTACCAGATGACATAAGGAGAGAGATACTAGAGCTTGGATTCCCTGACGATGGGTATAATTATTTAATTCATTTGAGGGAGATTCGAAATACTGGCGGGGGTTCAGCATATTATCAGAACCCTAAGGCAAATCTTCACGATCTTCCTCATGATGTTAAGGTAATTGTTTATATACACTCTTTTGAAAATTATGAACCTCCTATATTCTCTGAATTGTACTGGGCAGATAAAGAGGTTAAACTATTATCATGATCATTTGCAAAATTTGTTCTTTTAAGGAAACATTTTTCATTTTCTTTGTTTGCCTTCATGCCATTATTGTGGGCATTTATTTTGAGGCAAAAATTTGTTCTTTTCTGGAAGCATTTTTCCTTGTCTTTGTTTATTTTCATGCCATTTTTGTGGTCTTTTATTTTGGGGCTTGCCAATTAATTATTGCTACAACACAGGCATATGATGCTTCTCGAGTACCAGTGAGTCAAGCAGGTGGTGATACAGGTCCTAAAACACTCTATAATGTTGCGGAGAAAACTGTAAATGTTAGAGTTCGGAAAACTGTAGATGCTGAAATTGCTAAATTGCTTGAGGAGGATGAATCCGAGTTTGGTTCTGAGATTGAGGATCTGGAGGAGGATTTTGTTATTCAGGCTAATCTTCCAGAAGATTCAAAAACATGTGGTATGTATGTCGAGAACAGCTTGAGTATGCCCCAAGAGGAGGAGCTTGTTGAATCTAATGCCATGACCTTCCATGGAGTTCTGTCTCAAGCACCCAATAATTCCATCCCGGCGGTGGATCAAAGATTTTCTGAGAAACCTAGGGTCCAGCGCTTACTGGACCAGCAATTTGACTTGGTGAGTTTTACAAACAAGCTCCAAATTTCCTTTTGTTTTCCCATTTATTACTGTGTTCTTAATAACCATCTCCTTGTTTTGTGGTAAAGAACATTTTGCCATCCTTACATGTATTATGTTATGCTGATATTTACCTCCATTTTGGGGTTCTGGCAGCTTGAACATCAAGAATATGGAACAGATAGTGATGAAGATGATTATCATGATTTTGTAGCTGAAGAGGATATATCACTCGCTGAAAAGCTTAACAATGCCCTTAAGGATCAGGAGATAGACGACTTAGAGTTGGATGGTAACTATAAGGCTCCAGCTGATATCTTACATGACAAAGGAAGGGTAAAAGATGGAAAAGTTGTGACCTTTGCTGCTGACATACTTCGCAAATGTGTTGAATATGCTGAGAAATATGAGAATGCAGATGAAGATGATCGAGAAGTAGTCATTGTTGAAGAAAGTAGTGACGAATCAGAGATTTGGGATTGTGAAACAATAGTCTCAACATATTCAAACCTTGATAACCACCCTGGGAGAATCGTGGCACCAGAAATTAACAGGAAGAAAAAGTTCGCTGAAACTGTATATGGGGCCCTGAAAAGCGGCAGTGATAATATGATTTCCCTTGGAGGAAAGGAGAAGCTTCCTGTAGATTACTTGCCACATGGTAGGAAGACAACCAAAGAAAAAGTGAAAGTTGTAGCCAAAGCTGAGCAGCCCAAGAGAAAACCACATGGTCAGGAGTCGAAAGAGGAAAAGAAGGAAAGAAAGGTATTTTTGCCCCTCCTCTTAAAGAGTATACGTTTACAGTGTCATATCAGATAATATGCTTGAAGCTTATTAAGACATGATAGATAGGAATAGGTTGGAATCCATATTCTTGAAAACGTAGCTTTTAGTGATTGAATTAGTCTCTCATAATTGGTTACTTGTTCGGCTGAGTGATGAGCATGCTTTGGTTATTTAATACCCCTGCCCCTCAGGTTCAAAGAAGAAACGCCTTTGTAAAATTAAAGGAAATTGACTTATTTTATACATAGGCAGTTGTGAAGGAAGAAAGGCGAGAGGCCCGACGTTTGAAAAAAGAAATGAAGGGACTTTATCGTGACGAAGCCAAGCGTGCTCAGAAAGTTGCTGCTGTTTCTGGTCCATCCTCCATCCATCTTTTGTAAGTATATATAGCATCCACGAAGGCTCTCCTGTTGACTTTCTTTTCCCCAATTGACTTAACCTCTTCCCCCCACCCCACCCCGCCTCTCTCTACGGGTTTTCATGTTGTAAAAGCATGGCATGGAGGCGCTGGTTTTCTGGTAATCCATCCATCCCATAGGCAGTGTCGTAGACATACACTTTGTTTGTCCACTTTGCAATTCCGAATTCCAACCAGTAATTATAGTTTCATTTTGTGTGGAAGATCATTTTGAATAAAAACTTGGCAAATTACAACACGATCCTTTTTGCACATTCCTAAATTTTGATAGTCTTGATTGAATGGAGTGGAGTGGGTATTCAGTTGGATGAGAACATCGACAAGCAGCTGTCATATTAGATATCATTTGAAAAGTGAGACAACTTGTTCTTCTTCACACAATTCAACTTTCCCAGCATGGAATTTTCCTCCCATTCAGCTGGCAGGGTGCACGGTTCTCTCAGCAGGGCAAAACTTTTGGTCCTGCTTTGCTTTGCCTGTCATAAACATTGGAGGAATGGCTTGACTTCCATGTCTATTATGTTTGTAATGACAATGACGTCTGCTATTCCAACTCATTCCTGTTCTGTTGTGTGCACATTTCTGTTGTCTACGACCCCCCACCTCCAAACCCTTGGGCCCTGTGGTGTTTGCATTCAACACTTCACGCATGTTAGGTTGAATACAATATACGTTTGCGTCTGGTTGGACTGTGTGTGCTAGTGTTGAATCCCGGAGATGCGCTTTTTGATCCATGTTTGAAGAACTGGTCAGAGTTCTGCCAGGAAGTCACCCTTTATTCATAGCTAACTCATAAATCTTTTAGTGTTCCTCTTAGTTTTACTTATCCTTCATAATCATAATGACAGATGTTGGGAAATATGCTTTTCAAAGGGTGAAATAAGAATAAATTAGAAAGGTCAAATTGATTCTCAATGTCGCATACTTCTCTGATCCGGGCAGCTGTTTTATCATATCAGTATCACTCATCTTGTTAGTTGATCATAACATATTCTAAAAGCACCGTCCCTTCTCCCAATCCCCGAGAAATCTAATGTTTGATGTGAAAATGCTTATCAGGTAACAAGGCAGTCTTGCCCAAAATATCTGAGGCCTGCAGTTCTATAGTTTTTCGGTTGTCTCAAATGAAGCATAGAGGAGCCTGTCATTTTGCATGCTTATTGGCTTGCCTTGTTTCTAGACTTGGCTCGGCATCTGTCTCTCGCTCTATCAGATGCTGTGCAACTCATCACGATCAGTTTTGGAGAGATCGACGTCGACTACGAGAGAAAGATACTTGATCTGTGTCAAAAAGTTTTGTCGATTAGTTCAGTCATTTGAACAGTTGGACCTATAACTATAAGGCTGTAACCTCTTTTTTTGGGGGCCGGGGGGCCTATAACTGTACTTCATATAGTTTACTTCCCAATAACTTGATTCAGGGTTTTTTGGACACATGAGCAATGAATACAAATATGCTGTAATGGTTTTGACAATTCTATGCTCTGTTTCCTTTTTTCGTTTTTTTATTCTTTTTATGGTCGTGAGTCAATCTGATGAAACTTGACTATGTGCATTATAGACTTCATAGAACATGAATGCAGATTGATTCTTAACTTGGATAAAACCTGTGTTATTCTAGACTAGATACTGGCAGAAACCCGAACAAAATCAATGGCCATGTTGCCAACGTATATGAATTACCGTCAGAGAAAGACATGAAACAGGGAGAAGCCTTCAGAATCTATGAATGACTTTACAAGGAAAGATAAAACGGATCTTGAGGATACGAGGATCGACAACAACCCATCATATATCTTGCTAAAAAGCAAGGTGTAGGGGAGGTTTGCTAGTTGGATACCTCCGAGTGTGGGATGGGGGCGGCATGCCCTCCATTGTCATAATAAGGCAAGGGATTCCAGTACCCATAATCTTGTTCTTCCTCCACTTCTTGATCATTCTGGTGTCGGTTGTTTTCAGCCAGTTCCTGAACTGGGGCTGGGCGGTGACCCAGGAACACTGGAGATGGGCTCGGAATTGCAACACCCTTCCCATCACGTGTAGATGGATGTGAAAACAGCCCCAGCACAGGGCCTGGGGGAGGCGGGGGAGGTGGGAGTGAGCCTGATTCAAACCATGATGAAATGGCGACAGTAGGCATGAGTGTCACCAACATAACCATAAAAGAGCATGAAATCTGCATTGTTTACCTAATATGACTCCACCCTTCTTAACAGTAACCTGGGAAGCCTTTTGCATGTATGGCACTGTGTAAGATTTAAATATGACCCAAGAATTGGAGGCTGGTGTTCTGTTAGGCGAACGCAGAAGAGGTAGTAGTACTCTTCGGGTTAAACTGATGTTCTCCTTCGTCATTCCCGGCGAACGCACCGTTCACGGTTCTTGCATGTGTGCTAGGAGACTGCCCAAAGTGAAGAGAAGGGCGACGGGGGGGGGGGGGGAATCGGCGAAAATCACGGAAAACAGATTATGAATGGGAGATGTTTCTGAGTCGGATGTTTCATGTTTGTATACTATCTTATTCAAAGTAGTTTCGTCATAGTTATCTCCAAGACCAGTAAAGCACCACCCTTGATCTTTTAGCCAAACGCACCAAGTCTTCAGAGAACCAAAAAGCCGGAATAAAAAATATGTTCCGTTGCCGGGACTCGAACCCGGGTCTCTCGGGTGAGAGCCGAGTATCCTAACCAGCTAGACTACAACGGAAGTTGGCGTTGTAGGGGACAAAGCATTTATCGTAGTTGGCTACAATAAGAACTGAAAATCGTTAAGTGCTGTCATGACTCATGTACTCATGTGTTGAGTACTTCTAATTTCAATTATTTCTAATGTTAATATCACTTTCGGTTATTATATTTCCCCCAGATATATTAGACAATACAAAAAATATGTAAATTACAATAAAGAAATCCTCTTCTGTCCAAACAAATAAAATCTTGTCTAAGGTGATTGATAAACAAGAAAGAGGGAGTTCTGCAATGGCAAATGTGGTATTCTTTTATGCAATGTCGTTCAAGTTAGTTGGTGCATTCTTTGGGGATGGCCTGCATGGTCGCTGAGAGCTGCTCATATTTCGCTGTTACAGGTTGTCTCTGAAAGTCAATGTGGAGGACATAGAGAAGTATTACCAGAATTTGAAAAATCCGAACACTCTATTTAGTGTCCGAATGGGTGATGAAAATGAATTTTAAGTAAGTATAGGTATTGCATTCGAAAATAAGTATAGATGTGAGTATGGATTCTTCAAACACGTACCTAATTGTATACACGATTTGCTAATAAAGATGACCAAAATACGGTAAAGCCCAAAAAATAAATGTTACGCATGAATCTCTAATTGCATGGTGTTTATTTATGTAGAAATAAAAAATTATTTTTTTTTTACAATTTTAACTTATGTGGGTTTATCTGAACATGAATTTTAGTAGCGTCGCTTGAAATTGATAATCAAATACAGTGTGTATGCAAATATGATCAGCTGAATATGGGTGACACTTTTGCACACTTTATGTATACATGTATAAAAGCCGCAAAGCCGAAAAACCCAATGGGTATAACCATTTAGAACCCGATGAATATGGGTATAAAGGTATGATTTTTGAAAATGCATATGTGCGCGGGTGTGGCTTAATTCGCCCCACACCCATCTGTAGGAGGAAACCCTTCTTTTTTTTCTTTCTTTTTGAGGGGGCGGGGATTAGAATTTAGAAACCCGAAAATGAGTTTAATTTATTACAAATTTTTGAGTAAGACCGTCTCATATAAAACTTATTATGAGAGAGACTCTTTCAGGGATAACTTTTTGAGATTTTATGGTGACCAATAATATGTTTTCGAGTGACTTTAAAATTTAGAGGTGGCTAATAGTTCTTTTATGTATAATATAATAAAAATAACTCCTAAATGATCTACTAGTCACCCCAATTAATTATTAACAGTCATTATAAAAACATCCATTTCATGATACAACTTATGTGAGACGGTCTCACAAGACTTACTATTTATTTTTTGAGGCACATCAACTCGCGCTTGTATTTTTATTTGATATCAATTTCCCTCTTGTTATACGTGTTTAAAAATGTACCTTGTATCTTGGAGTTTGAATCCGGAATGACACTCAATTTAATCCTTCCAATAACAGCCAACAATAATGACAACTTATTTATTTTGCTAGCACATATTAATGGAATTCGAATGGAAAAACTCCAGTCCTCCTATATCTTGTAAAGATTATGAAGAATAAACAATACTAATAAACAGTAGTAATGTAGATCAAGCCTCCTAAATCCAAATCCCCTTGTTCAGGGATCGAATTCAACCCATTATCCAATCAAATAAGTTCAGATTGGAATCCAACTAGCTCACAAGTCATACGACTCCATTCTTATTTAACATGAAACCATAAAATAAAAAGCAAAAAATAATTAAAATATCATTTTACCAACAATCAAGTAGTAATAAACAAACCCAACAACCAAGATTGACAACTACTCACACCATCAATCAAACTTAAAACCCCACAATGATATGGAATAAGTCCAAAGATCTCCATTTTCCATTGATTGCGCCATGATTTATTAATTAGACATTTCATATTACAAGCTTTTAACACAAATAAATACTTAACCCCATAACTCTGGTACTAACAAAGCAATATAAACAATAATTAATCCACCAACGATATGATTAGTTAATATTGGATTAACCCTTTGGTAATTAATCATAATCATTCTACCAGCCAGTCTTCTAAAAAAAGGGTCCTGTTGCTGACAGCACTTTAGCTATAATAATGGGGTAAACAAACCTACCATCACCTCAAATAATTTCACGCACTCACAAAGCAAACACTTTAGTCTTTTCACGAATCATTATTCTTAACAAGGCACTTTTACTTCTTTCACTTGTCAAATAATGCTGTTTTTTCTTTGATGAGGAAGATCCAACTGATATTTCAGTTATAAACTTATAATTCTTTCTCATTCCAAAAATCTAATTCTAGCAAAAAGGCTAACAAAGAAGTGATTGATTTGTTGAGTGCACACATCAATAATGCAATCGGATGAAAAAATAACCTTTCTTTCCACTTTATCATGAATAACTTATCACTGATGAGTATTAATCATTGCTGAAATTAGCTAAATAATGCTGATAAATATTGATGATAAATACTTAAGATAATTCTACTATTATGCACAAGATCCAGCTCGAACCGACAAATGAATTGCCTCAAAATTCAAATTCAGATCCATATCTATAGTCCGGACTCCTCCCTAATGAGGTGGAGTGATCAAATTTAAGGGCAATCTTTATATTATAAATGCTAAAATGTGTAAGGGGCTGAGTGTTGAGGAAATAGCAAATGCTAACATGGGAATAAATTTAGGATATATGTTGCTTCACAACCGTTGGATCAAAGTCTTAAACAATCTTAACCCTTGGATTTATTTTTACTGACCACATTAAGTCTCAGGTTCGATTCCCCCCTCCCTCATTGTATTGTGCTATTTACTAGGCACATTAGGTCTCAAGTTCGATTCCCTCATCTCCCATTATATTGTATTGCCCATTGTGGCTCTTACGGACCAAAACGTTTTTAATTTTCGTCATTATTATTATTAATATTTTGTATTTTTCAATACAAATATAAATTTGAGCATGTGTTATTAGAGATAATACAATAATAAATACGATTTTCATGATTATTTCTATTATTACTATTGTTGTTGTTGTCGTCATTATCGCCGTCGTTGTTGTTATCTTTCCGTTTGAATTTGATGACATAGTCAATATTAATAATGATCATCAAATTATCAAAGAGAGATTAAGAGATTATAAGAGATATAAAAAATTTTATTAGTTCATTATTATAAAATACATTAATAATTTAGAAGTTTTAACGTAATGAAACGAAATTATAATTACTGAACAAGTCATAAAATCTTATATGACACTTTATTATTAACACATAATATAATATACACAATTATAAAGAAACAATAAATATTTATTATTATTATTATTATTATTATTTTATTTTTATTTTTTTGTATTTTTCGATACAAATATAAATTTGAGCATGTATTATTAGAGATAATAGAAAAATAAATATGATTTTCATGATTATTTCCATTATTATTATTGTTTTTATTGTCGTCATTGTCATTGTCGGTGATTTTATCTTTCTCCTTGAATTTGATAACATGATCAATATTAATTATGATCATCTAATTATCAAAGAGAGATTAAGGGAGTATAATGGATATAAAAGTGTTTATTATTTCATTACTATAGAATAAGTTCATGTGTTAGAAGTTTTAACGTAAGGAAACCGAATTATAATTACTGAACAAGCCGTAAAACCTTATGTGACACCTTATTATTGTCACATAATATAATATACAAATTTATATAGAAATAATAAATATTTTTTATTTCCATGATTATTGTTATTATTTTGTCTTTTTCGATACAAATATACATTTGAGCATGTATTATTAGAGATAATATAAATATAAATATGATTTCCATAATTATTTCCATTCTTACTATTGTTGTTGTCGTCATTGTAGTTATCGTCGTTGTTATCTTTATCTTTGAATTTGATAACATAGTCAATATTAATTATGATCATATAGATGTAAGGGTTGTGCTGAAAAATTTCATATTGTAAGCATGATATAACATATTGCAAGGATTGAATGTGAAATATTAAAAAAATTTAAAATAAAACACAATCATCATATTAGGCCCGTGAAACTGAATTTATTTCACATTTAATATGATCTATTTAACAGAAGGAAATAAATGAACTATTTTTCTTTTTGTTTCAAAGCATACATATCTTACAATTAAATTTGATTTATTTAAATCTTAAATGTATAATTAATTTTTTAACATTTCAAATAAATTGACCAAAATATAATCTATTTAACGCACAAGAAAAATAAATCACTTTTGTTTTCTTTTAAACCATACAAATCCAATAATCAAATTCTTTTCATAAAACACTTAAAATTATAATTAATATTTTACCGTTTAGAATAAAATACCCCAAATTACCATAATACTTCAAACTAAGAAATATCTCAACCCACAAATCTGAATTCAACCCATCTCTTGCAAGACAACATAAGGGCATGGGAAGTTTATATCAAAACCCATGAAACTATTCAGTTGACATAAAAGCCAAATGTACAAAGTATGAACACTTAATTATATTAGCGTCCTCTAATTGGCCATTTTAAATAGCCAAAAAAGTTATGTATTAGCATAAATATAATGTTCAAATTATTTTCATTGAAAGGCAAATTTTATTGCTGTTACATGTAAAACTGAAACTAAACTGACTTCAAAATAGTTTATACCTAAATTCACTAGACAATTAGCCACTTCATAAATTTTTGCTCAACAACAAGAGGAGAAGGTAGATTTTTCATCATTGGCATCATAGATTGACTTATCATCACCCAATTTAGGCCCTGTTCTTTTCAGTGGGAAATGAGAGGTGTGGGATGAGTGTGTGTGGGAAAAGGGGGGAAGGAGTGAGTGTGTGTGGTATTTTTTTTTAAGTGTGGGAAGAAGTGGGTGAGTGACTAAGTGTGGGTGACAGCTGAATGTAGTTGAATGAAGTTGAAATATTGGTTATTAATAATTTTTTATTTTCTAATGTAATAATTTTATTGTGATAGTAATTAATGATGATGGAATTTTTTTATTTTTGTTCATTCTTTTTTATTTTGTTTATGTTTTATTTTTCATTTTCGTAGTTTATTATTTCATTTTATATTTTTAATTTTTAATTTCTAATTTTTTTAATTTTTTAATTTTTAATTTTTAATTTTTAATTTTTAATTTTCAATTTTCAATTTTTATATTTTTTTAATTTTTAAATTTTTAAATTTTAATTTGTAATTTTTTTAATTTTTTAATTTTTTTTAATTTTAATTTTTATTAAATTTTTTAAATTTTTTCAGTTTTAATTTTTTTTGTATTTATTTTTTATTTTGTTATTTTGTTATTTTTTGGTATTTATTTTTTTATTGTTTTTGGGAATTTTTCGTTGGTTGTTTTTTTGGAATAAAAAATGAAAAAAAATAAATACAGAAAAATAAAAAATAAAAAAATAAATACAAAAAATTTGAAAATTTAAAAATAAATAAATAAAAATAAAATTAAGGCAAAATATTTAAAAATTTAAAATTTTAATGATAAAAAAGTAATAATAAAAAATAAAAAAAATAATAAAAAAAGAAATCAAAAATAAAAATAAATACCAAAAAATAATAAAATAAAAAATAAAAAATAAAAAATAGAAATAAAAAATAAAAAAATAATGAAAAACAAAAAAAATAAAACTGTTTCATGACATCTGAAAAATTAAAACTGCTCATGATTGCTTTCAGATTATTCATACACACAATTATGTAAATTGTAAAAATTTTCAAAATATGAGAAATGATTGTTTTATGTAGGTGTGGGAAGGAGTGGGTGAGTGTAGGAAGGAGTGATACTTTTTTTAAAGTGTGCGAATGAGTGGGAAGAGGGGCGAAATAGTGGGTGAGTGTGGGTTGGGTTGATTTCCCAACGAAAAAAACAAGGTGTTAGCGTGGTTTGTGACAAATTCACTATCTACTATCTCTATCATACTTATGTAGACTTTTGTCATAATCATATACTTTTTAATTATTAATCCAATTAGTTATGCACAAAGTTGCTGTATATTTAACTTTTTCATTGAATTTTTCCATTATCTCATCTAAATTATAATATTAATAATGTCTACCATAACTATTTATTTATTATTTCGATAACATATCTACAGAATATCTATTTGAGTATACTCCGTGCAAAGCACGGGTCCAAACTAGTAACCCTAAATAGGAGAGTTGTCTATTGGATCCTCGTTTAGAAACCAAACCATTAACTGTCAATTCCCAAACACTCGCCTAAAAGGGACAGATGAATGGACATAAAAACTGTACTAGGGATGCAATCAGAAAATCTTCGTATCAATGTACAAAAAAAAATCAATGACAACTGAAGAGAACAAGAGCACTTGGACTTTTGGACTTTTGTGGGTCAAGCAGATAGAACAAGAACAAGAACACACATCTAGAATTAGTAATACAGAAAGAATGCACATAGGAAATACAAGGGCAACAAAATAGCTTCTGCACACATCCATTACTAAATAATTCCACACCACACAGATCCTAACATGATAGAATAATAACAGTAGTAATACACAATAAAATCCCACGACCTGATGAGACTATTTATTTCAGGAATGGCTCTTTCTGGAACCAAAACACTTGAACTTATCCTTTGCAGCATCTGCCTCACTTTGGTACTCCCTGAATGTGAACTCCTCCTGCTTGACAGAAGAAGGCACCTTACCTTCACTGTAGCATTGGTTACACAAACTGAAGTGCGCTTTCACCTCCTTAAACCGAGATCCTATTATCGGGTAGCGGCAAACGGAGCATATATAGCCCCCATGACGAACACGATCCCCTGTCTCTAGCCTCACCAGACTAGACATAATCCCAAAACCCCAATCTGGGTCATCGAACATCACAATGAACTCTGTTAAGGAGACTGGGGAGGCATCTGTTTCTCCTCCATGTATCTCCATAATTTCGCTCTCCCCACGTGAAGGGATGTAGATGGCTCTCAAAAGCTTGATGTACTTGGTAGCATCCGATTTTCTAAGCTGACCGTTGCCTTCATTTACAGGGCGGTATAGAAGGGATTCATATGCAATTCGTTTGCGTTTGTCTGGGGAGCCACTACAAAGGGGAGCAATGAGAGCATAAAACATACCAATATCCACTCTACCCAACCCTGATTCATCCAATACCGATAGAATCCTCTCATTTATAGCTTTGACAGCTTCTTGGAATGTCTCGGGCTTCAAGAAACTGAGCAAGTTACGGAGTATTCCCTCAAGAGCATTCTTGCGTATTGTTTTCTCTGGGATCCCTGTGCCTGAGAAGGATAGTGGAACATCATTGTTACCAATTTCCCTCTTTAGGAGCTCCACATCACACCTACCCAACCTTGACACTCTCTGAAAGGCCCTGATCTCCAGGGCAGTTGCTAAGTCCTGTCTAGATGTTGTCCTCTCACCAACAGTCTTAAATTTCGAAGGCTCAACAACAACAAAGGCATTCTCCCCATTGGCACTTCCATTAGCCTTCACTTTCTTCTTATGCAGCTGCTTCATATGAGCTATTGCATCATGTACCTCAACCCTGTTTGTCATCTTCAATGCCTCCTTCATAGCTTTTTTAGCCTCATCCGATTCACCAGCACCAAGCAAGGACACAGCTTTATTAAGCTGAGCCCGCCAATGGTTAGGCCACAATGTCAAAACCCTAGTATACATCTCCGAAGCCCTCTGATACCTCCCCATGTCCATATAAAGCCCTCCCAAATTATACAAAGCATCAACATGGCCAGGCCTCAAGTCAATCGCCTTCTGAAACTCAACAATGGCCCTTTCATCATCGCCCAGCGCATGCAAAGCCGAAGCCAAATCACAATGGGCATCGGCATAATCCGGTTTCATAAATATGGCCTCTTCTAAGGCTTTAACAGCAGCCCTATACTCGCCCACCCCAAAAAGAGCACTACCCAAAAGCTTTAAAGCCCGATAATGAGTAGGATACAAAATTGCAGCCTCTCTATAATGTTCACAAGCACTTAGAACCATACCTTCAGCTTCAAGAGCAATGCCCAAATTGACATGAATTTGAGGGAGCAAATAAGCCCATTGGCTACCACCAGTTTCTGCTGCTTCCAAAGCCAACTGAAACTCCTCCTTGGCTTCCCCAAACTTCCCAAGAGCATACAAACAGTTCCCAGCTCTGAAATGGGGTCTCACATCTACAGGCTGCAATTCACAAGCCCTCTTAAAACTAACCAAAGCCTCCTTAAAGAGATGATTTTCATACAAAACCCTACCAATTGCCATATGCCCATCAAATGCCTCCTCCCTTGATCTTGACCCATCTGCCCTGCCCCTCAAAGCCCCTAAATCTTTCACAAAAACCGCATAATCATGCCCTGATTCAACCCAATTCACCCTCTTATTCTCAGAAATCTCAGAAGAAGGGCCAAATTCCCTCGACCAACCAGCATCTGAGTAGACATCCGAGTTGAAATTATCATTCTTCAATTTCCCATCTTTCATTTGCTTAGATTTCAGTCTCTTAATGAGAATCTCCAAATCATCAACCAGCTTCCAAGTATCATCAAAAACAATCCCATGATTAGGAGAAGCAGCCCATGCCGCAGTTCTCTGCTTCTTCTGAGGCTCAAGGGCTCGGTCATCAGCAATTGAAGAAGTCGAAGCTTCCGTAATGCCGGTATCACCTTCACCAGTTAGGTCAAGAGCTAGGGCTTCGAAATCTCGATCGACATCCCCAGCACCATCGTCGTAAGTTCGCAAAAGACCGTCGAACGTCAAACCCTTATCACCGTCGATGAATTCGCCATATGTCCGAAACACCTCGTCGAGAATTGCGTTGATTTGCTCGTCGGAAAACTTAACCCTAGGGTTTACAGCGACAACAAGAGCAGCCATTTCTGCCCGATTGAGACCCCCATCTTTGTTGACATCAAATTGCTGGAAAATTCGCTTCACTTTCTCCGATCTGGACCCCCTCGTCGCCATGAAATTAGGGTTTCTAGGGTTTCCGAATAGTGAAATTGAATTGAAAAATCTGGGTTCACACCCAGAAACTCATAAATAGGAGAGAGAAAAACTGAACCCAGATTTTAATATGTCGGTTAAAATTGAAGCGACAGGCATTAAAGAGGGTTGGGAAGAAGAAGACGAAGAAGGAGGTGAAAATAATGTTGGGGGTGTTTTTGTTCTAGTTTAGTTAGCATTGGATCTGATTCGAAAGGTGTGGAAATTGGGAGGAGAGAGAAAGATGAAGAAGAGCTCTCTCTCTCCCTCTCTCTATCATAAATGTGTGTCTTTTTCTTTGCTGCGGTTTTCTGGTGGAGGCAGGATGGAGGGGGTGAGCCAGTGAGGTGTGGGCCCGGGTTTTTAGATTAATCTGTGTATTTTAACCCTGTTTAGTTTAGCAATTAAAATTAGTCATTAGCAACTGGAATAGATTAGAAGCACTTGGAAGTGGCTCTGACTTCTGAACACTTAGCATTAGCTATTAGCAGTTAGGGGTGACCTAAACTTATTAGAGCAAAGACAATAGTGAATCAGTTTTTTGACTTATCGGTGATGGTCTATTATTATCACATCAATCATTTCTCTAACTTTTTGCCTTCTAAGTCTTACCTTCTCCGATATTGGTTCATCACTTTAACTCACCAAATAAAATAATATCGATAAACCTACACACTAACACCCAACTACTACTTTAAAATTCAAAAACAAAACAAAAAAACCAATAAAATTTAAAAAAAACCAAAAAAAAAAAAAAGAAAAAAGGAAGGAGGAAGGCTCACCCCCTAGCCTCCACGCGGGCCACAGGCTGTGAGCCGGCCAATGCACGCCGACGGGTAGCCCGGTGGCTCGCCCCCTCCATTTCCTTCCTGCGGGGTGACCACTGCGTTTGCTCTTAGGACTAGATTGAGCTTAAGGGGGTATTTGATAAATAATTTTTTTAAATTTTTTTTGTCAAAAAGAGTTTTTTTTTTTATCAAAATTAACTATTTGACCCAGTAAAAAAGTCGATCTGTGTATTTGGTGAAAGAGCTTTTTGGAAGAGTCTTTTGGGTCCAAAATGCTAATTTGAAAAAGCTAATTCCATGAGCTTTTTGGAAGAATTTTTTGAATAATTAGTTTTTGGTCTCACAACTTTATCAGAAATAGCTAATTTTACCAAATAGCTTTTCAACAAACAGCTAATTCAAACAGCTAACTCAAACAATTAACAGCTAATACAAACAGCTAATAGCTAACAGTTATTTGCCAAATAGGGCCTAAGTCATACATATAAGTAGAAGTTGTGGGCGGTTGAATATAGTTAGGTGCGATATGAAGCGGGAGCATTGTAGTGGTTACAAAGTGTTCAAAAAAAGAACATGCCCTTGTTCCTTCTCTAGTCTTGCCAACTTTTGTTTATTTTTGAAAATCTTTGGAGTTTGATGGTTTGATATTTTGAAGTCATGATACTATCGTCTTTTTTTTTACCGATTATTAGTTGGGAAAATCCCATAAAAATACTACTAAGTATCAAACAAAAAACCGCTAAAAGCCTAAAAGGCAAAATTACAGCTACTAATAAAAGAACGAAGAGCACTAAACACTAAACAGCAAAATAGGCAATATGTGGTTACTAATCTACCACTCAAATAAGCTAAACTTAATCGCCACATGAGCTCAATGAACCCTTGAAAAGATCATCAAGGCTGCTTGTCCATTTTCTTCCTCAAACTTCTCGTAATCCTTCTGATAGCTGAAGTCTCATCCCCTATGAGACAAACACCCAACTATCTGCCTACCTCTAAACTTTCTCGAGCAACTTCCGTAGGAGTAGGGGAGTCCTACTTGGCAGACCCTTCTCTAGCAACTATCATCTTTTAGGCAATAAAATAGCTCTTCTAATACAGGTCTTCTCTATTCTCGATGAAATTTACCTTTAAAAATCATTCTCTAAAGAAGAGTTTGACACAATAAACTGAGGGTTGGTTTGTTCATAGTATATATGGAGGGGTTTGATATTAAAATTATGCATATAGGTAGCAGTTAGGAATAGTCAGCAGCAGTTTGAACAAACAGTTGGAAGCTGGAGCAACTAAAAGCCGTTTGAAGCAATTAATAGTTTCAGAATGTGGAAATAAATATGTGGAACATTGCTTAATGAGTCTCGATACCACCAACGCACAAACGATACGCATGTTTTTTTTGGGGGGGGGGGGGGGTGACGGGGTGTTGGGGGTTGTTTCTTCATTATCATTATGTCTACCGCTAAGAGGATGGAGAAAACTATAGCAAATAACGCTCCCCTAATGTGAATTTTGAGAGGATCCAAAGACAACCAACAAGCTATTCATGAGTCGCCATTTGCAAGATACATTTGGAATAGAATGGACCTTCAGTTCACTCATAGAACTTGCATTGACCACTAACACTGATGTATTGTTTGTTTAGATATAAATAACTTTGTAATGCAAAAAGTTTGTAATTATGTTACCATTATCTTGTTTGGTTGTAAGAGAATATAACAAACAACAACTACTTTATAATTATGATTGTCACATATTGTGTAATGATGATTGTATTACAAGGTTGAAGGTATTACAACACATTCAATCAAACGTCAAATAAGGAACTAAGTTATTAGCAATTTTGATCCAACAATCAGAATTTTGAACTATCTGATTCAATTTCTGCAGAAGAAGATTGATGGCACAAGATACATTCTCCTTAGGGATGAAAATTATGTTAAGTCCTCGCCCTTGGAAAGTTGACAAGCTTATTAACTAGGAATAGGAAGGCACTAAGAAATTATGATTTCTACTTAATTTCAATGGAGGTGTACAAGGATAGCTAGGGCTTAGCAAGCAAGGTGGGGTTATCTGCGTTTGGATTAGATAATTGAGCAGGATTAAGGGTGAACAAAAAATTCGAATATCGGTTCCGGATTTAAATCGGTTTGGACTCCACAGTACAGACTCGGACCTGGTTAGACCGGTTTTGGGTCCAGTCCCAAAATTTAGGAACTGGTTCCGGGTCCTGAAATTTTAGAATCGGACCTGAATCCAGTATCCAATACCATATCAAAATTTATCCCTTATTCCTCAAATAAATTATCTTTTGCAATGAGACCCAACTCTCAACTATCTCAGTTTAACTATTTATCTTTTTTGTTTTCAATTTATCCCTAACTTACTCTTTATGTATCTTAATCACCATACATTTCTTCCTTTAAGTTTCGGTTATTCTCCTCATGACTCGTGTTGCTTACTACGCATTTGTTTTTATATTATTTTGACAGTTTCCCCATTTTCTCTCTCTATTTCAAGTAAATTAAAATAATTTTTAGGATTCTCGTTCGTTTTTTAATCTTGATTTGTGGGATTCTGATTAAAATTGTCTCCAATTCTCCGAGCTTATTTTAGAGTCCGTGGATCTTCTTTACAACTTATTACGTATTTGATTTAGCATATAATTTGGATTTTAAGAATTTAGATTCAAATATGAGCTCTCAACTTTCTTCAATCCCTCCATCTCCATATTTTCTAAGGGAAAAATTAAAAATTTTAAAAAATATTACTTAGGAACCGGGTACCCGGAATCGGATCCGGTCCCAAGCAGGTCCGGGATATGGTCCAAATTCTAGGACCCAATTTCAACCGGGTCAGGGATCTGTTCCAAATTCAGTTCTGATTCCTAAAAATCCAACTGAGTATCTGGTCCCGCTCACCCCTAAATAAGATTATTGCTAAAAACGTCGATAAATGCAGTGTGATGAAAAGCCAATCGTAGCGGTTTTTACAATGCTTCACTCTTATCAAGGCAATAGAGTAAGAAAGTTATCAACCAAACTAAATCTCAATATCGTTTTTTATACAGGTGGTCAATTAAAATGCAACGTTGTTAAAGAAGGCAAACAAAAGTAGTGAATTAAAATGCAATGTTGTTGACGGAGCTTTATAATGTCATTCTGAGGACTGCAAAGATGTCCAGTAAATGTACATTCAGTACAATTATCCCCCTCTATAGATCAAGATGAAGCTAAATGATCGAGTACCGCTTGAAGCGTTATGGAAGTGCTTGGAGGAGAAAGGAGTGTCAAGTGCATATATTCGAGTTATTACGGCCATGTACGAGTGAGAAAAGATAAGTGTTTAGACATCCATGGGTGACACTAATGACTTTCCAGTTGAAATTGAACTTCATCAGGGATTAGCTTTAAGCCCATTTTTTTTTACACTATTATTGTGGATGAACTCACTAAAGAGATCCAAGAAGAGGTATCATGGTGTATGCTATTTGCAAATGATATTGTTCTTATTGATGAGATTAGGAATTGATTAACAATAAGTTGCATGGGGCGATGGAAGCATACTCTAGAGTCTAGGGATTTTAAATTAAGTAGATCAAAAACTAAATATTTGAGGTGTGGTTTCAGTGGAAGGGAAGAGGACAGTGGAGAAGTGAAAATTGATGAGTTAACAATACTAAGGGTGGGCAAGTTTAAATATTTGGGCTTACTCTTTCAAGAGAAAAAGGATATTAATGAAGACATTAACCGCCGTATTAAAGTGAGATGTCGAAAATGGAAGAATGCATTAGGAGTGTTATGTAATAGGAGGATTCCGGTGAGATTGAAATGCAGAGTTTATCATGTGGTAGTTAGACCAGCACTGTTGTATGGCTTCGAGTGATAGGCAATAAAAAGGACCCAAGTTTAGAGGTTGATGGTAGCAAATATGAGGATAATTCAGTGGATGTGTGGTCATACTAGATTGGATAGGATAAGGAATGAGGCGATTGGAAACAAAGTACAAGTGACACCCATAGAAAATAAGATAGGAGAAACCACACTTAGATGATTTGATCATTTGAAGAGGAGGAGTATGGACGCTTCTGTGAGATGATTGACCTCCCGGATTGTAGAAGATGTAGAGGATGACCCAAGAAAAGTTGGAACGAGGTAACTATACGTGATTTGAAACTTGTACGGCTAACGAAAGACATGGCTCAAGATAGGAATTTGTGGAGATTTAGGGTTAAGCTTTTGGACCATTAGATAGCTAGCTTCCTGACACTCATTTGGCTTCTGCATTTGCTAATTAGGAATTTATGGAGGTCTAGGATTAAGGATGGCTTTTATGCTATCTTCCATTTGCTCATTGCAACTGCATTATTACCCCCCCTGATTGTTTACATTGTAGACTACTCTTTGCCAGATTAGTATTACGTCACTGCTTGCTGCTTAAGGTACATACAACTCTTACCTCTCTTCTATTACTCATTATAATTAATGTTATTTAAAATAGTTATGTCTTGGTTTGTTATTTTTGTTTATCAAATGATTTTCAATTTCTAAATATGTTTTAAAAGCTTTTTATGTGGATCTATTGAATTTGTAGAGGCAACATTTTCCTACATCTGGATCTCTTCAAATTTCGTGAAAGTGGAACCCACATTGAGAGTGGTTGTTATTGCTCGGTCTTGTATGTAAGTTATCAAGCTAAAATGTAATTTGGCAATGGGTTTTTAAACTCTTCTATAGATAAGCTTTACAATATTCTCTTGGAGGATTTTAATCATCTCACTTTTCTATAATAATTAGAGATGTGATTTTACTTTTTTGGTGACTTCTAAAAAAACACTGAACTTAGAGACATAACTTGAAGAAAATTACAAATCATTCAAATTAACTTATATTTGTCTTTTCCTTTCTTTTTTATTACTAGTCTAGACCCGTGTTTTGCACGGAGTATGTTCAAATAAACATTTTGTAGATAAATTATCGAAATAATAAACGAATAGTTATGGTAGACATGATTAATATTATAATTTAGAGAAGATAATGGAAAAACTTAATGAAAAAGTTAAGTATACAAACACTTCGTGCATAATTAATGAGATTAATATTTGAAAACTATATAATTGTGAAAAAAGTCTATATAAGTATGATGAAGATAATAGATAGTGAATTTTTTACAAAGCATGCTAAATAGGGTGATGATAAGTCAATTTATGATGTCAATGACAAAAGTCCACATCCTCTTCTTGTTGGTGAGTAAAAATTTAAGAAGTCGTTAATTCTCTAGTGAAGTTAGGTAGAAACTATTTTAAAGTCGGTTTAGTTTTAGTTTCGCATGTAACACAAATAAAATTTGTCTTTCAACGAAAATAATTTGAACATTATATTTATGCTATTATATAACTTTTTTTGGCTATTTAAAGTGGTTCATGAGGGGCTGCTAATATAATTATGTATTCATAGTTTGTACATTTGGTTTTTAGTTCAACGTAATAGTTTTATGGGTTTTGATATAAACTTCCAATGCCCTTATATTGTCTTGCAAGAGATGAGTTAAGTTCAGATTTGTGAGTTGAGATATTCCTTAGTTTGAAGTATTACGACGATTTGGGGCATTTTATTTTAAACGGTAAAATATTAATTATAATTTTAGGTGTTTTATGAAGAGAATTTGATTATTGGATTTGTATGGTTTAAAAAGAAAACAAAAATTATTTCATTTTTTCTTATGCGTTAAATAGATTAGATTTTGGTCAATTTGTTTGAAACGTTAAAACATTAACTATACTTTTAAGATTTATATGAATTAAATATAATTATAAGATATGTATGCTTTGAAAGAAAAAGAAAAATATTTCGTTTTTTTCTTCTGTTAAATAGATTATATTAAATGTGAAAGAAATTCAGCTTCACGGGCCTAATATGATGATCGTGTTTTATTTTTATTTTTTTTTATTTCACGTTCAACCCTTGCAGTATACTATATTATGCTTACAATATGTAATTTTTTAGCACAACCCTTACATATATATGATCATAATTAATATTGACTATATGTTATCAAATTCAAAGAGAAAGATAACAACCACGATAATGACAATGACGACAACAACAACAATAGTGATAATGAAAATAATTATGGAAATCATATTTATATTTCTATTATCTTTAGTAATACATGCTCTATGTATATTTGTTTCAAAAAAAGACAAAATAATAATAATAATCATGGGAATAAAAAATGTTTATTATTTCTATACAAATGTGTATATTATATTATGTGTTAATAATAAGGTGTCACATAAGATTTTATGGTTTGTTCAGTAATTATAATTCAGTTTTCTTAAGTTAAAACTTCTAAAATATGAACTTATTCTACAATAATAAAATAATAAAACAATTTATATCCATTATAATCTCCTAATCTCTCTTTGATAATTAGATGATCATAATTAATATTGACTATGTTATCCAATTCAAAGAAGAAGATAACATTGCCGATATCGATAATGACGACAACAACAACAATAGTAATAATGAAAATAATCATCGAAATTGTGCTTATTATTCTATTATCTCTAATAATACATGCTCAAATTTATATTGGTATTGAAAAATACAAAATATTAATAATAATGATGGAAATCAAAAACGTTTTGGTCCGTATGAGCCACAAAGGGCAATACAATATAATAAGGGATGGGCGAATAGAACTTGAGACCTAATATGTCCAGTAAAAAGTACAATACAATGAGGGATTGGGGAATCGAACCTGAAACCTAATGTACCCAGTAAAAAGGGACAATATAATGAGGGATAGCGAATATAATAGTAAAAAGTGCAATACAATGAGGGAGAGGGGAATCAAACCTGAGACCTAATCTTTATATTATAAATGCTAGAATGTGTAAGGGGTTGAGTGTTGAGGAAATGGAAAATGCTAACATGGGAGTAAATTTAGGGCATATGTTGCTTCACAACCGTTGGATCAAAATCTTAAACAATCTTAGCCCTTGGATTTATCTTTACTAGCCACATTAGGTCTCAGGTTCGATTCCCCCCTCCCTCATTGTATTGTACTATTTACTATGCACATTAGGTCTCAGGTTCGATTCCCTCATCCCCCATTATATTGTATTGCCCATTGTGGCTCTTACGGACCAAAACGTTTTTAATTTTCGTCATTATTATTATTAATATTTTGTATTTTTCAATACAAATATAAATTTGAGCACGTGTTATTAGAGATAATAGAATAATAAATACGATTTCCATGATTATTTCTATTATTAGTATTGTTGTTGTTGTCGTCATTATCGTTGTCGTCGTTGTTATCTTTCCGTTTGAATTTGATAACATAGTCAATATTAATAATGATCATCAAATTATCAAAGAGAGATTAAGAGATTATAATAGATATAAAAAAATTTATTAGTTCATTATTATAAAATACATTAATAATTTAGAAGTTTTAACTTAATGAAACGAAATTATAATTACTGAACAAATCATAAAACCTTATATGACACCTTATTATTAACACATAATATAATATCCACAATTATAAAGAAACAATAAATATTTTTTATTTCCATTATTATTATTATTAATATTTTGTATTTTTCGATACAAACATAAATTTGAGCATGTATTATTAAAGATAATAGAAAAATAACTATGATTTTCATGATTATTTTCATTATTATTATTGTTGTTATTGTCGTCATTGTCGTTGTCGGCGATTTTATCTTTCTCCTTGAATTTGATAACATGGTCAATATTAATTATGATCATCTAATTATCAAAGAGAGATTAAGGGAGTATAATGGATATAAAAGTTTTTATTATTTCATTATTATGGAATAAGTTCATGTTTTAGAAGTTTTAACTTAAGAAAACCGAATTATAATAACTGAACAAGCCGTAAAACCTTAGGTGACACCTTATTATTATCACATAATATAATATACAAATTCATATAGAAATAATCAAAAAAAATTTATTTCCATAATTATTATTATTATTTTGTCTTTTTCGTTATAAATGTACATTTGAGCATGTATTATTAGAGATAATATAAATATAAATATGATTTTCATGATTATTTCCATTCTTACTATTGTTGTTGTTGTCATTATAGTTATCGTCGCTGTTATCTTTCTCTTTAAATTTGATAACATAGTCAATATTAATTATGATCATATAGATGTAAGGGTTGTGCTGAAAAATTACATATTGTAAGTATGATATAACATATTGCAAGGGTTGAATGTGAAATATAAAAAAAATTTAAAATAAAACACAATCATCATATTAGGCTCATGAAACTGAATTTCTTTCACATTTAATATGATCTATTTAACAGAAGAAAATAAACGAACTATTTTTTTGTATTTCAAAGCATATATATCTTACAATTAAATTTAATTCATTTAAATCTTAAACGTATAATTAATTTTTTAACATTTCAAATAAATTGAGCAA
>JACYFF010031954.1:9782050-9796557 GCA_017589665.1 Selenicereus undatus | reverse complement strand
TCTTAAACGTATAATTAATTTTTTAACATTTCAAATAAATTGAGCAAAATCTAATCTATTTAACGCACAAGAAAAATTGAAATCACTTTCGTTTTCTTTTAAACCATACAAATCCAATAATCAAATTCTCTTCATAAAGCTCCTAAAATTATAATTAATGTTTTACCGTTTAAAACAAAATACCCCAAATTGCCATAACACTTCAAACTAAGAAATATCCCAACCCACAAATTTGAACTCAACTCATCTCTTGCAAGACAACATAAGGGCATGGGAAGTTTATATCAAAACCCATGAAACTATTCAATTGACATGAAAGCCAAATCTACAAAGTATGAACACTTAATTATATTAGCGTCCCCTAATTGGCCATTTTAAATAGCCAAAAAAGTTATGTATTAGCATAAATACAATGTTCAAATTATTTTCATTGAAAGACAAATTTTATTTCTGTTACATGTAAACCTGCAACTAAACTGATTTCAAAATAGTTTATACCTAAATTCACTAGACAATTAGCCACTTCATAAATTTTTGCTCAACAACAAGAGGAGAAGGTAGATTTTTCATCATTGGCATCATAGATTGACTTATCATCACCCAAGTTAGGCCCTGTTTTTTTTAGTGGGAAATGAGGGGTGTGGGAAAAGGGGGGAAGGAGTGGGTGAGTGTGGTATTTTTTTTTTAAGTGTGGGAAGGAGTTGATGAGTGACTGAGTGTGGGTGACAGCTAAATGTAGTTGAATGAAGTTGAAATATTGGTTATTAATAATTTTTTGTTTTATAATATAATAATTTTATTGTGATAGTAATTAATAATGATGAAATTTTTTTATTTTTATTCATCCTTTTTTATTTTGTTTATTTTTTATTTTTTATTTTGGTATTTTTATTATTTCATTTTATATTTTTAATTTTTAATTTTGAAAATTTGAAATTTTTATTTTTCATTTTTCATTTTTTTAATTTTTTAATTTTTTAATTTTTAATTTTTTATATTTTTAAATTTTTTATTTTTATTTTTTAATTTATAATTTGTAATTTTTCTAATTTTTCTAATTTTTCTAATTTTAATTTTTATTATATTTTTTTAATTTTTTTAGTTTTAATTTTTTAATTTTTTTGTATTTATTTTTTATTTTGTTATTTTTTATTTTTTTGTATTTATTGTTTTTTTTTTAGAATTTTTCGTTGGTTCTTTTTATGGAATAAAAAAATAAAAATAAAAAAATAAATAGATACAGCAAAATAAAAAATAAAAAAAATTTAAAAATTTAAAAATTTAAAAATAAAAAAATAAAAAATAAAAAATAAAAAATGAAAACAAAAATAATGATAAATACAAAAAAATAAAAAAATTAAAAATAAAAATAAAAAATAGAAATAAAAAATAAAAAATAAAAAATAAAAATAAAAAAAATAAATAAAAAATAATGAAAAATTATAAAAATAATGAAAAACAAAAAAAATAAAACTGCTTCATGACATCCAAAAAATTAAAACTGCTTATAATTGCTATCAGCTTATTCATACACACAATTACGTAAATTGTAAAAATTTTTAAAATATGAGAAATTGTTGTTTTATGTAGGTGTGGGAAGGAGTGAGTGAGTGTGGGAAGGAGTGATATTTTTTTAAAGTGTGGAAAGATGGGGGAAAGAGTGGGTGAGTGTGGGTTGAGTTGATTTCCCAACGCAAAGAACATGGTGTTAACATGGTTTGTGACAAATTCACTATCTACTGTCTCCATCATACTTATATAGACTTTTTCCATAATCATATACTTTTTAATTATTAATCCAATTAGTTGTGCACTTACTGTATATTTAACTTTTTTATTGAATTTTTTCGTTATCTCCTCTAAATTATAATATTAATCATGTCTACCATAACTATTTGTTTATTATTTCGATAACATATCTACAGAATATCTATTTGAATATACTCCGTGCAAAGCACGGGCTCAAACTAGTGTACCCAGTAAAAAGTACAATACAATGAGGGAAGGGGGAATCGAACCTAAGACCTAATGTACCTAGTGAAAAGGGAGAGATTGACAGTAATCAAGATAAATCCAGGGGCTGAGATTGTCTAAGATTTTGATCAACGGTTGTGAAGCGTGGATTAATGAGAAGCTTGGATTCAGGGAGGGAAGCATTTTTAGGCATCCACCCATTTTAACATTTATAAGATAAAGATTGCAAAATCAATTTTCTTTTGGTGGGCCTAAAATGTTGAGACTACAAAGTGATGAATCATATGAGCAAGCTAGACTGTAATCGTTTAGGGCATCCCCAACCCATTACCCGCGAGGCAAACCCCCCCACGCAGGACACCCACCCCCCTCCTAGCCACTGCCACGCGTGCCTCTGCACGCAGGCCTCCACGGTCAGCCGAGTAGCCCCGCGTGCCTCTCCTTCCTTTTTTTTGTTTTTTTTTGTTTTTCCTTTTTTTTGAGGTTATAAATAATTTTTATATAATTAAAAAAAATAGATTGTGTGTTATAAGGTGGGTCTATGGTAAATTTTTTTATTGGGTTATTCAAATTGGAGTTCCATGGGCTGGAGAAGTGATGGAATGCAAATTCTAAAAATATAAAATTTTTGCTGATGTGGCAGGTCAGAGTTCCAAAAAAATGAAACTTGGGTTGGGGATGTCCTTAGAGTTGTTAATTTGTTAGATAATTAATTAATTAATTAAAATGGTTGGTGTCTAACTGTTTCTTTGTGGGGTTATGGTACCAAAAGTGGATCTACTTCCAGCTAGCTTTTTAGTTGGATATCCACCTATCCGCAATCAATGCTTTCGGTTGATTTTTTCTTCTTGATTGATCTTTTCCCAATTATCAACAAGAAAGCAACGTTGATCTTCTTTCCCAATCGTGAGATGGAGGTGTGGATGTGGATATGGATGTATGTTAGTCTTATCGGCAAAGTATTATAGATTGTGCACGGTAATAAAGATTGAAATAGAGGTTAACGTATTGTAATGCTAACAATAAAGTCATAGGCTGCTATTTGTAGGTGTTCGGTAAAGTAATGAATGATATAGTAGTTAAAGGTTCATACAGAATTTTTCAAAAGTTACTGAAGATAGCTTTTGAGAACTTCTACTTTTATATTGCAAATTACAAAACTCTTCTTTTTATTTACTAAAAGCATTCTTTTAGTGTATCTTTTTTAGTCATTTGTCATAAATGTGTTACTTAAACAACTTCCTTTACCAAATACATTTATTTTAAATCACTAGTTGAACAACATAGGTGATAGCTGATCGCTAGTAAAACCGGTAACATCTAGTAAAATAATTAGCTATTACTAAAGCAGCTAATTTTACGGAACACACCCTTAAAGTTATTTTCAGATATTTAATTTTAAGTTATGCCTACATATAAACTTTTATATTTTTCCAAATTAATTGTGGGATAATTATATTAACATAATACAATTATGTACATAAACAAAGGAAAAAAAATCTAATATAACATAATTAGAGCCTTTGTGTCAAAAATCAAAATATTAAGTTGAGATCTTTATATTAATAGTGAGGTCCCATATTGTAAATTTAAATTTTTGTTATCTTAAAACTATAAACTAATGTTCTAAATTAGAGCCTTTGGCCAAGCTTATAACGGAAGTATTGCTTAGAAATTTAGACTGTTTGGTCTTGCTTTTGTGAAAACGACTTGCATTTTATTATGCATAATCTCCTTTTCCTTTTCATTTTCCCCCCTTTGTGGCTTATTTATGGAAGCAACTGACGAAGATTATTATTGACAAATTCTTCTACTCCTTGTTGGCTGATGCTATTGTATCACATTTAAATTCTAATTTCATATTTCAATTTATAGAAAACTTTGATCTCATGAGCGCCCTCCCGAGCAAAAAAAAGAGATATACGTTGAACATAAGAAATAACGAAGAGATGAGAGAGAAACCAACAAGTAGATTATAGCTCACCAAAAACACCATATAAAAGTTGGTCACTCCATAGTCATTATTCTTTTAATTCTTTTCGTATTTGCTTGCTTATCGCATATGAAGTATAGATTGAGTGGGATTCTATGTCAATTTTTCACTTCCTTTTTTTGGGGGGGGGGGGGTTGCTACAAGCAGTTTTATATCAAATTTGGGTAAAAGAAATTTACAGCGCTAGCATCTCCTATTCTATAATTAGATTCATGCTAGAATAGCGTTGCTATGAGGCATAGACTGAATTTGCAATGAGTAATTTTAATTGAGAAGGGTTAGAAGCTTTTAAGGAGAGAAGCTCAAATAGAGACTGGGCGCGGAGAGGAAAGGAAAGAAAGATTTTAAGAAAGCAAATTTGACGGGCAATTATGTAGGACATAGGAAGGAACTAGTTGTATTCATAAGGGCCTAATGATCAAAGACATAAAATAAACATTTAATATACCGCGTCCATCAGTGAGAAACATAAACAAAAGCACCAATTTGGTGCTTATGTTTTTGAGGACTCTTCTCCCTAAAATCACTTTTCAAAAGCTGTTTTTCACTTTTGGAGAAATGGGTGTTTTGCCCAATTTCTATTTTAGAATACTAAAAGCAGTTTCAAAATCAAGGCCAAACACCCACTATCTAATGCTTCTAACAAAACTCGGTAAACATAAAACACATTGATGTAAGCAATAAGTGACATTTAGGCTCTGCAATAATTAATAATCAAAATATATTATCTTTGAAATACAAGAAACAACCTAAAACTTGATAAGTCACATCATAATATAGTAAAAACTTTTTTTTTTCAATTTATCATAAGTAATTTATTGTTGATCAGTGTCGATGAGATTTGATGAGTGCTGACCAAGGCTGATGAGTACTGATAAGGGATGATATCGTCAGTGGAAAACATAACTAAGTATTGATGAGTTCTGATCAGTACTAAATGCTGATGATAAATACTTATGACAAGTTGAAAAGAATATGTCCTAAATTAAGTCATGTTCTTTCCCATATATTTTTTGAGAATAAGTTTAGTTTAGTTCAGTTAAAAAAAAATAAGTACATTTCAGTTCAGTCTAACAAAAATAATTTTAGTTCAGCAAAAAAAAAGTTAGAAAAAATAAGTATAGTTTAGTTTCATAAAACTAAGTTCAAAATTCAATAGAAATAAGTTTAGTTCAGTTCAATACAGAAAAAATAAATTCAATTTAGTAAAAATAAGTTCAGCTCAATTCAATTCAGGTGAAGTCAGCAAAATTCGGTTGAAGAGAATAAGGTCTCAAATGAGGAATTATAATTGCATTAATCTAAAGTACATCTAAAATATAACCATTTTTTGTGATTGATTCTTTTAAATAAACCCAATAAAACTAACCTAAAATCCAAAACCTGAGTTGAATGACTTAAACTCATACATGAGCTGACACTCAAAATAGTTGACCCAAAGGTGACCTGAAATCAAAATTGACTCAACTCAACCCGAATCAACTGGCCTCAAGCATTCCCCCCCCCCTAATTTTCTTTGCAAAGTGAGCTTATGAGACCAAAAAATTGAGTGAACTAAAATCAACCTGAACTGAAAATAGCCCGATCCAAAACTGCAATTGTAACTGAATCTAATTGATCCAAACTCCATTCAACTCGAAATTAATGCAATACACAACTGAATTAAATGATCCACTTAGCAGGTCTGCAAAGATATAATGGAATTAGTGGAGAGGGGAAAAAACTACGCAATCTATTTAATGTTGCACGCTACACTTTCTTACGAGCGCAAATTCAATGAGATAAAAGTTAACGGAGGGCATTTGGTGACAACAGGTTTTTGAGGAAAAGAGTTGTTTGGGAGTACTTTAGTTGCTTTGACCAAGTCAAATAACTAAGTAGGTTTATGATACACAGTTGTTTTACCCCAAATAACTCTTTTTGATAGGGTTATTTCCAGTAGCATTTTCAAAAGAGCTTTTTGTAGAAATAATACATCTGCCCAAGAATTTAAACAAATTATACTACAGGCCATTGAATTATATTTATAAAAGAGTATCATAAAAGTATTGGTTGGAGGCTTATACTAGTAGCATTCAGACCTATTTTAAATCTTGGGGATCAATAAAAGTAGAGGTATTTTCTTTATTTTTATTTTTTGAGACAAAAATAAACCATTGAAGTTACATTGTCTCTTTCATTGTTTGTATTTTTTTAGACAAGTAGTACTTTTTGGTTTAGATATTCTAATTTCGCTAGTATATTATATCAAGCTTATTTTGTTTTCTCACCATGCACCTTTATGAATGTTTGATATTTATACTTTAGATTATTTAGTCTCCATTTCGATTACCTAGACAATGGGTTTTGGATTGATACAAAATAGTAACATTTGATACTATGTTTTGTATGAATTGAATCTAATGAAGATAAAGTTATTAGAAATTCGTATAAATTTCAATTTCAATTTATCAACAAAAAAAAAGATCTAAAAATCTAAAAAATAAAACATTGACATTCTTTTTTTTGTGTGTGTGATCACAAATAAAGTTAACTGATATATATGACATCAATTTAATTCTTTTTAAAAAGAAGTTGACCAATAAATAAAAAAATGTTCTATGAAGAAGTAATTTAGAGATAAGTTATAAATGAAATTTTACCAAACATCTTTTCTGGAAACATTTAATTTTATCAAACAGTTTTTCTACAAACAGTTAATGTAAACATCCAATTCAAATAACTAATAGATAACTACTAATACAAATAATTAATAATTAACAGTTGTTTGTCAAATAAGACTATTGTGAGCCCATCCATCGGACATAACAGGCCAGGCGTTCATTAATAGCCCAAAGCATCTTTAATCAATGATATGGGTTTTTGTGTAGCAATCGCAAAAATTTAGACTTGAGTCAATTTGAATTTAAATAAATATCATATTTGGAGCAAAATTCTATTTTCAAACCTTGTCCGAGTTGTTGATTTCGACATTCTAATCAGATTTGGAGTTGAATCTAGCATATTTGATATTCAAATTGGAATGTCTAAATTTGTGGCTTGAACTCTTGGAAATTGTGGCAAATAATTCTAGACATGAACATAATTTTCAATGCCCTAACGTAATTATGCGAATTTTTTTTTATCTTCAAAACTTCTAGAGATGTTAAATCGAAATTATACATGAATTTGAATGTTTCAAACCCCAATTGTTAGCTTGTTAAAATTTATCCTAAGTGTAATTTTTCACAAAATTCAAGCAATCAAAATTGTCAAACTTAAATTTGACCATTTTTCATTTCGAACACGGGTGATTGTCGAATTTTAGATTTGAATGGAAATTTCGTAATTGACAATAAGTTGCAAAAACTATAAGAAGTTGTAAGATATTTTAAAAATCTGTAAAATATGTAAAAAGCTGTAAAGAGTTGAATGAAATTATGAGGAGAAATGACAAGAAGTTATAGTTAGCAGATGTAAAAAGTTGAAAGTAGAAATTGGGAGATAAGAAAAGTTGTAATGAGATATACCAGGCCGTAAGAAGTTGTAACTGGTTACATAGAGTTGTGAGCTCACTATTTGCCTTTCGAAATCTCGCTCCCAAACTTGTGTTCTTATAGTCTGTTCTTTTCGTTGGGAAATAAGAGTAGGTAAATGGATCAACTTGATTAATATTGATAGAAGTGAGTTGAAGTTTGTTTTTTTTTTCTCCCGTCAAGGTTGGGTGAACTGGGTTAAAGTTGGTTGCAGTGAGTTGAAGTCGGAAGAAGTTGGTATATATATAATTCTTTTACGGTGGGTAGAAGTTGGTTAATGTAAAAAAGTGATTTTTTTTTAAAGTTTTTGCATAATGCTTATGACATTTTTTATACATATAATTCTCTCTCTCTCTCACACACTTCCCCTAGCAGCCCTATCTCTGCACAGCCGAACCCCTTCCCTCTTCATTGATGTAAAATACACATATATAATTTAATTCTAGCACGATGTAAAAAAAGGTAAAATGATAATTTGGGATTTTCCAAACACTTCCCCCCAGCAGCCCTTGGTCTTTGCACAGACAACCCCCTTCCCCTTTGTACTCTTCCCAAACGCCCACCATTTTGCCCTACCCAAATGCATACGATGCCACCACTAGGTTGCTCAGGACCGAACCACTATGCACTCAGGTCGTCTGCAATCAACACGCATCGATAGTAGTGTTCATCGGTTCAAATCCAGATGATATCGGCCTACACCAGGTTGGAC
The DNA here is from genome assembly GCA_017589665.1 of Selenicereus undatus. NCBI lineage: Eukaryota > Viridiplantae > Streptophyta > Magnoliopsida > Caryophyllales > Cactaceae > Selenicereus > Selenicereus undatus. The sequence goes on along the minus strand of JACYFF010031954.1, from coordinate 9,788,363 downwards.
CAAGGACCGAATAAAAGAGAAATTATGGACAGTAGACCTGACCGAATAAGTGATGGACTGGACCGAAAAAATCAAATAAGACCGGGACCGGATCAGACTAGACCGAATTATCATACTTGCAAAATTGAGAACTTGGATGACATCAAAGGTAGACGTTTTTGCGATATGAACATCTTACATTTGTTACAATATGAACCATTTCAACATATTTCCACCATGAAAAAAAATCACAATTCTTGAACATATGAGAAATTACAAGTTGCAAAAGAAATCGAAATCGAACAAGTAAAAAGTCGGTTTTCAACCTTTTTTAATTCGGTCCTCGATCCGGACTGGACCGAAGACCGAATTAGAAAAAATTTATGAACTGTAGACTAGACCGAATTCATTCGGTCCGGTCTGATCCAGGTCAATCTTCGATCCGATCTAGATTTAGACTGAATAATAAACAGCCCTACGCATTGAGGTATGTTTTTCTATCCGTCACTCTCTATCTCTCCCTAAGGCCCAATCCAGATCTAAAATTGGATGTATAATTGGACAACTTATGGTTAAGATATGTTGTTAGAGCTAAAATTGAGGCTGAATTCTTGAAGTGAAGCATGATAAAATTTAAATTAATGAAGAAAGATTTACAAATTTTCAAAATTTTGAATGAGATGAAGTGAAGTTGAAATTTTATATATGAATTAATCAAAATAAGTTAAAGTGATTTCAGATGAATTAAAATTAGTTGAAATTGATATTGAGATTTACCGGCGGAAAGAGTAGACCCTTAAAATTGCCGTCTTTTTTTATTTTTTTTTTGGGGGGTGGGGAGGGCCGGGAGGCTAATACGCCACCATGTAATTCGTCCCAATTTACTAAAGAAGCAAGGGAAAACAGGGGCAATCATGAATCATTCTAATCCCTAATTCCCGACGATTGATCCGGACATCGACGTGAATTAAATTCAACGCTAGAAAATCCCCAAATTTAGACATTCAAATGTAGCGAGGTGGCTTTAGCTTCGATCAAGCGTAAAATAGCAGCTTCCAGTGGCCTCGATTCTGAATTCGACGCAGATATATGCTAACATTTGCGTGTCTCTGAGTAATGATTGGGGTAAGTTTGGCAGTTTTATAATTATGAACTTTTACGGCAAATTATGGATTTTTTATGCACCAGGAAATGAAATTCTATGCTTCAAACCTGCTTGTTTGGATCAATTCTTGTGCCCTTCTTTCGTAGTGCAATTACACAGATATGGGTTTGATAAATGTAGTTTTTTATTGCTTCAACTGAATTTAGCTTGCTTATATTGACTCAAATATAAATTTCTGTGTTATCTTAGACTTATACCACGGAATGGTTCTGCTGGGTGGAAATCAGGGAGTTGATCAGTGCCGTGATGTTACTATCTCAAATTCAAAATGAAGGGTTTCAGTTTGTTTTCCAAAACTGTGGGAGATTGATGAGAGGTTGATAGAAATCTCACATTCACGGTCCAATCATCTTGTTTTCAATTTGCTGTAGTTTTTTTGGGGGGGGGGGGGGACAGGGCGGGTTGCCTTGTCAAAGTTCTTGAGTTTAGGCTTATTTGTTCTATAATGAGCTCTGATTTTTGTTTCACTGTGCTTTCGAGGCTTAGTGTGACTGTTATTGAGGATGTAACATGCAAATGCTTCGTTTTTCTTATCATGCACACATAATATCGAAGTACGCCTTCTCAATTTGCTGGTACCTGGTGAATGAGATGTGTCATATGATTGTTTTATGCAGGCTACTATGTCAGGGATTGGCCAGTAGCTTGCTGATACACCTTGGATAAACATGTGGGCGCTATTGTCATGTTAGTTTACAAATATTCTTTTTGTCTCTAATAAGGAAAGGTGATGTATATTCATGTAGAATGGAACTAATGCTAATCAGGCATACTAGGACAAAGCTAATTACATCCCGAAAGACATGCTGTCACGTGATTCACAACATCAATTACATCAATTGAGGAGGAAGAAAGTTCCTTCTCCCAAAAGAATAATGTCAGTTCATATGAATGCAGGTGCTAGTGTCGTGTTTAAAGACTACATTTAGAGCCCCTGTTGGGCCCTCTACACGTGGATATAGACAATTGATGCTTTATTTAGACAAAAACTTTAGGAAAGCGATGAGTGTAACACCCAAAGTCCCCGACACAGCTGAATCTGAGTGACATAGATCAATTGCTGGTGCTGGATGAATGAACATATGATGTGTATCTGTGCAGGGTGCTTGCAAGATCTATGTATGAAAGTCAAGCTCGCAAGATCAATGTACGAAAATTATATTTTGAAATAAATTGAACCATAACACAATGCAGATTGAGAAGAATAATATGATGAAAATTGTCCTCAGCACTTGCTTTGTCCCACAGTCATAAGTGCTAACTGTGTCAATGGATTTTAAATTTCATTGCTTTGCTGACCTAATGAGTCATTTGCAGTTTTAATGCCTGAATAGTTCATATTTAGATGTGCATGGCTTTATCTTTGAGACAAGCATATGACTTCTTATCATTGCATGTACATAAGAAGTCATATGTAGGTCTCAAAGACTAAGCCATGGTCATGTTATACGTGAACTACTCAGAGCACAAGACTGTGTGTGGTTCATTAAATTGGCAGAACACGGGGATATATGTAACGGCCCGAACCTAATCCTCTTTCTAATTACATTGAAGTATATATATACCAATATATGGAAAAAAAAAAAGAAAGATTTTAAGGGGCCGGAGCCCCTTCTGTTTTCGGAAATAAAAAAAGAAAAGGAAAAAGGAAAAGAAAGAAGAAAGGAAGGAGGAGGAGAAATCGGGGGAAGCAGAGGGGGGGGGGGGGTTCGACTCTCAGCCCCCACACCCACACCCACACTCGCGCCGGGAGAGAGAGGACGGCTGGGGGAGGTCGCCGGCGACCGGCCGCCACGCCTGACCGGTCCCCCATGCCGGTCGACGCACCAACCTGAGCCAGAGGAGGAGAAACATCGAGCATGGGGGGGGTCTTCGACCCCTGTCCCGGTGCCACACCCACGCAGGACGCCAGTCACGGCAGCCTCCCTCCACGGCCGACGGCGGCGAGGTGCCGGTGGGCTCGATTCCGGTGGCCAGAAAGGCACTGTGCGAACCAAGGGCTCGAGAGCTAGGGTTTCGGGCTTCGGGGGTTCAAATTCTACTACAAAATCGAACCCTAACACGGGTCCTTTAGCTTGGATTCGAGGTGGGTTTCCTCATCCTCCTATTTATGGTTAAATTGTTAATTTCGATAAAGCTTATTGATTATTGATTATAGTTTGTTCAGGATGAATTCAATAGTTATAGATTATAATTCGTTCAGGTTGAACTTGAATCAATTTTCAGTGATATGAGGAAGTTGTAGCTTAAATTGAATGATACCCTATGTATATATGTTATTCGTACTGAACTAAACGATAAACAGTAGTCGTCGATATACGCAAATGACATATTTCATGTAATTATATAATGTTCATATAATTTCATACATGTATATATATATTAGTTGGACTAAACTAAAGTTCATTGAATATCAAAAACACTCATTGATTATACAGGCTCACTGTTCCTATAAAAAGTATTAATTATATACGTTCATTAATTATGCATTTTATCGAATTATGTTCATTGTTATTGATTATATAACGTTCATTAATTGCGCATTTTATTGATCATTGACTAAATAACGTTTGGCATTTATTGATCATAGCATATTATAACGTTCATTGATTCTATAACTCTTAAGTATATAACGTTCATTGATAGCGTTCACTGATTTTGGATTTTATCGATTATATGTAATGTTCATCCCTTATTAAATATATAACGTTAATTGATTATGCATATTTATCGAATTATATATAGTGTTCGTCGATTATATAAATTTATCGACTATATAACGCTCGCTGATTATGCGTGATTATATTATCAAGTACATAGAATTTAGCAAGTAGACGATGTTTCGTGTTTACATAGTGATTATCGACTGCATGGGAATCACGATGACACGTAGTTCTTGGTTACATGAAATGTATAGACATTTTAGGTAGAAAATAGTTCCACCTTAATTGGAGTAGAAGTGAGGCCATCTCGGTACGTACATTGCCTATGTTCTTCAAAAACTCTATGTTCTTCACAAACTCACAGTATTCTTAGCAATGAAAAATCAAAACAAGATTCATTTAATGAACCAAGTTCTCAATGTTTTGTCAGATAAACAAGTGGCCCCACCCATTTATCATCAGGGCTTATGCCCTTCAGTTATCAAGACTTATGCCGACCAGTAAACCCGCGCGCGGCGTCATGTGTCAAGGCAATATACGCGCGCGCGGAATCAACTCAACTCAGGCTTCTCGATCGGCCTGGGGGTGTGAGCACCTAAAGTACGATCGTTTCAAGATGTACATCGACCAAGGGGTTCACTTTCAGATAATAAAAATCAACAAATCAATTTTACTTATACATTCTCTCCCTCCGGTTTGCAAAACAAAATATTTTGAAATACGGGCGCCCAACCATTTGACCACCAAGTATGTTTTACTGCATAGGGATGTACGTCTGAGTTTCGGCTTATATTTCGAAACATGTTAGGTAGACAATAGTCTCATGTTTCGTCTATTGCCTAAGTTGTAAACAACCTAAAATGGTTTCTTGTCTAGTCGACAGACATTAGTTTATCGATCGACATTACACAGACATGAGTTTATCGATCGACATTTATAAGTCTATTGCCTCTATATGTTTATCGATCGTATACACCGTATCCATTATATAGTTTATCGACTGTATAGTTCATCGTATTGTATACATGAATTATGTGAAGGGCATTGAGTCTATTCCTATCGTATGGTGATTACATGACATTTGTCAATGGTATATTATAGTCAAGGTCCATAAATGCTTTATTACATGTTCGCTAAGTGCTCCTAATTGTTTATCAGTCGCCTATTTGTACCTTTAGCTTAAACAACCCAGTACCTACCTAGAAGTTTGCATGTAACTTCAACTTATATGTTTCAAGACTCATTATTTGGCAGAGAATTCAGACTCATTATTTGGCAGAGAATTCAAAAATCAATATTTCATTTCTCTGCTAGAAGGCAGAGACAAAGCTCAAATTTTTCATTTCTCTGCCGGTAGGCAGGGAATTCAAAGCTCAGAATTTTATTTCTCTGCTAGAAGGCATAAACAAGGCTAAGTATTTCACTTCTCTGCCAGTAGGCAGAGAATGCAAAGCTCAGTATTTCACTTCTCTGCTAGAAGGCAGAAACAAAGCTCAGTATTTCATTTCTCTGCCAGTAAAGAGAGGATTCAAAGTTCAATGTTACATCATGTTGCCAATAGGCATATGTGGAAGTTACATGTTTCATAGCTCAGTTAATATGCAGTAGAGTCACGGGAAACATGTTCAATCGAATAAACAAGAATGTAAAGTTCAGAGGTCAATATATTCATTTTATTGCTCTTACTACTTGATACTGAAGAAGGTTATTGAATAATTGAATTGAAAACCTAAAAAGGTGATTAATTGTTTATATCTTGTTCAGAAAATAATGTTATAGATCCAAATTTATGACACAAGTACAAGAGGAGAGGAGATAATGGTATTCATAGATCATGTCCACTACTTACATTAATATATGATATTGTTTTATTAAGTTTACGAGTTCATACGAGTGGCTTTTGGTGCAAATGCTATTTCTCTTGCCTTGTGATTGGGACACATTATGCGATAGGTGAATTCTTCAAAGAAAAGAAATTACGAACAACGGTTGTAAGTTGTTATTGTATTGAAAAGAATCTTTTAGGGGAGGGGGTTATCCACTGTGCGATTATCGCTCATTCCATCTATCATTGTGCCTCCAGGTTGCTGAAGTAAGCCGAAAGGGAGTTATTGTTGCCTAAATGTAAAGTGATGTGCTTGTACGTGAGTTGCAAGGTGTATTATAATGTAATGTTTGTAAATTAAGTTCTTGTGTGATTGGGTTGCATATCATTTAGAGTCGCTCTGTATGGCCATTTGAGCCACCATCTAAGTTGTCAGGGCTGTATTTGTCGTTGTTTATTGGTTATCATTAAACTGCATTGGTTATAGTGCTCCGGGCGGGTGGCCCGTAGAGCTGTGAACTCCGGCGGGTGGCCGTTGAGTTAGTTTCTATTGGTTTTCAGTGCAGGGGATTTATTGTAAGGCTGTAAGCCTGGGAAAATGGTCAAGTTTTAGAGGAAATTCTATCCGTTTTGCCCCAGGATTTAAGAACAAAATAGTAAAACTCCTGACTTTAGGGTTGG
>JACYFF010031954.1:9747186-9771358 GCA_017589665.1 Selenicereus undatus | reverse complement strand
GCTTCTTTACTTTATTAACTTATAGGACGGGTCCACTATCACACCCAGGAATCAGAGGCTTCTGGGAATTATCAAGCTATGGATTATATCAGTACTCTACCAGATGCCATACTTTGAGATATTTTGTTTTTTCTCCCCACAAAATGTTCTGTCATGACAAGCATATCGTCAAAACGTTGGAGGCATGTATGGACCACAGTTCGTGCTTTTGACTTTACGAATTCGCTTGGCTCTAAGGATTATAAAAGCCTTACACATCAGTAAAAACTCTGCTTCAAGTTCTTTGCACATAAAGTTCTTCCCCGGAATGATTTATCCTGCGTGGGGCATTTGCGTCTATGCTTCTTTGAAACAATCAATAGTTTGGATGCTGAGTCATGGTAGGATGCTATAGCAAGGCATGGAATTCGCAAGGTTGAGATCCTGGGTTACCTGTCAGGTGACGAAAAGCTTATTCTCCCACTGCCTAAAGGGTTTTATTCTAGTGACAGACTTGTGGTCTTGAAACTCTACAGATTCACCCTTGATCTCCCAACATCTTTGCATTTGCCAAACCTTCGGATCATCAACTTTAGTGATATGCGGTTTTCGGATGACAACTCTATGAAGTATATCTCATCAGGTTGTCCAGTCCTTGAAGAACTTGTTATTTTTGTTACAATGGTAGTAATACATTGCATATAGAGTCTACAACTCTGAGGACATTACAAATTGTGTACACATTGCATCATTCTTTGTCTCTGCTTCTTGTCATTAAGGCACCAAATCTTAGTTACTTTCATCTGCATGACAAAGTGACAAAACATGAGATCAACTTGCGTTCATTGGTCGCAGAAAATGTCACCATTCATGTTGAGAAGTATATGAACTTGGACTCTACTCTGTAACTTTTAGGAGGATTATCACGTGTTAAAAGATTGTCGTTCTTTGTCAATTACATTTGCTCCAGCTCATATGCGACATCTCCAGTGCATATTTGTCGAGAACTTTTCATCTCTTTTCAGCAATCCATGTTTAAAGGTGATAAGTTGCCTACATTTCATAACCTGACTCATTTGGAGCTCGAGCTTTTCTGGTTTTTCTCTGCATGCCTTATTAAACTGTGCTCCAAACCTGAAGTCTCTGATTGTCCAAACAGTAAGTGCATATAAATCTGCGCCCTCCTATGCCTAGCCCTTCTTTTTTGTGTTTTTTTTGGGGGGGGGGGGGCATTGCCTTGAAACTGTGTAGATTTTCATTGTTTAGGCTCGGTCTGTATATATGGTATCAAAAAAAAAAAGTTGGTCTGTATTATCATTACCATGTACAAAAGAAATCTTATGTGAATGCAAACTTATTGAACCATTATCGTATACCCCCCTTGAGTTTTATGGGAATGATTTTTATGCCCCTCAGTACCTTTTTATATTATTATTTAGCTACCTTTAGAAAATTGTTTTAATTTTTTAACACCCCTCTGCGTTTTTGCTTTTAATTAGAACTCTTAGAAATTGCAAAAAGACCCTTATGGCTCGTTTGGTTTTATGTAATCGAAGTGGTAATGCAATCAAAACGGTAATGGTGATTCCATTACCATGTTTGGTTACCATTAAGTAATGTAATCAAGATTGCATTGTAATTACATTTACCCCAATCTATGCAATTACAATTACTTGACTTTTCCTAAACAATTTTGATTGCATACCTTTGAATCAAAAACTATCCAACTATAAGCTATTATATTTGGGAATTTTCTCTCTCTTATCTCCATTGTCTCTCCTCTACTTCTCCTCTCTTATTAGTTTGAAACCATGTTTTTTAAAGGTTTGAAGCTCCACTCACCCCTCCCTCTCTCCTGTCCATATTAGATAAAATTTAACTTAGACCATGATCGTATTATTGTAACTGTATTTTTGTACCTTCTAGACATCATGTGTCTCTCTCTCTCTCTCACGTCGTCATCATCATCATCATTTTATCTCTACTTAGTAAACTTGAACAATATTACATTATTGTAATCTAAAAGAAATAAAGTGATGTAAGTCTCAAACGAAATATCGTAATCATGATGATAAAATATTTGATGATATTTATCAACGAAGTTACAAATAATTAAAATAGGCAAAAATAAAATGCGAATTGAATTGCAGGTACTTCACGTCACGTGTAAAATTAAGTATTGTTTGTAGATGAATTCATTCCATTACACTTGTAAAAACTTTGTAACCAAACATTGTAATGCAATTATTATCCCATTCCATTACACTAACAATTGCATTACATGGTTGATTTTATTGCATAGTGATTGCATTACTTTCAACCAAACGCTACATTAGTGTTGGGAAAATTATGCAAATAAGTTATTGATACTTGTTTTAAGCGTTTTATCCTCTTATAATGACTTTTATTGGAACTAGCTGTCACAATCTATTACTTATATCTTAGATATTACACTTTCTGTGATTATAGGCCCACTATCCTTAGCAAAAATAATTAAAAGTTAATTAGAGAGTTTTGACCATTAGCTGAACTTAGTCGACGCTGGACTCCGACGTTCCTCCAACTTCCGGTTTATAGAGATTGCTAATCTCAACCTCACCTTCCTTAGATCAGATACAGCACAGATACGTTTCGTTTCCTACCTCAGACCGTAGTCACTAATCAAGTTCTTTATATTTTTAAAGGATAACGGAACTTTAATCAAGAAATTATAATATTTAAGACATAAGGTTTAGTAGGATAACGTTCCCTACCGGGAAACTTCTTTTATTGAAAGTTTGAAAATGAAAATATTACAATGGAAAGCTCGAAGAGAGACTTAAGTTAAGATCATTAGAGTTGCTTGCTCGTACAGAAATGGAGAATCTCGACTTCTCTTTTGTTCAAGAATGCTCAAATGATCGTATCCCTTTTTAGCACTCGATGTTAGGGTTTTAATTTACCGCAAGTGCACGGCGCAGCTGTAGCTAGCAACCGGCAAGTACGGGTCGAATCCACAGGGAACTTGGCTTCAACTACTAGAATTAATTAAACAACTCAAGCTAGGCAATCAAATTCGGGGGTTGAAAACTAAACTAGGAGGAACAACAGCAACTAGAAAGTGTAATGAACTGCAGAATAGAAAACACTTAGGTTGGAATTAACAACACAAATATACTAGTGAATCAGTTATTAACCCAATCACAAATTCCCAATGCATGCATCACAAATGGATAGATCGTCAATTAAGCCCATCTCCTCCCTCTCTCAAGGGTCGAAGACTAATTCTAGAACCATAATCGCCTATTTTCATGGGACTAAAGGTTCAAGGATTACAAGGTTCACAATCTCTAATCCCAATTAGAACTTAACTATTTTCATGTTAAAATCCTACTTGTCTTCTAAGACGCACTAGGTAAAGGTTTCGTCTCTCAACGCTCCCCTAAATCCCAATAAAAACGATGAATGTTCTTTCGAGCATTTCATCGAGCATGTGGCATGCATAGCAGAATTCGTAATTGCAAAACAAATGGGGAACATGGATTGGGCCACTACAAGATTCAGTTATGCATATTCGGCGTCAATCCCAACCTAAGTTGAGGGATTTAGCCTACAATCATGTTTCTAACGACAACCCAAGTATTCCATTCAATAAACATCGCAACTAAAAGTTAAGAAATCAGGAACAAGAAGCGAAAGAGAAATAGAACCAAGAACCTGGAATTAATCGTATAAATTGAAGGCAGAATCAAACTTCAATCCAGAATTACAATCCAACAGCATGAAGATCAAACTCTAAAACTAAACCTAAAAATCGCCTAAAGGAGGTTCTGGGAAACGAAAACTGAATGAAAAACTAAATGAAATTAAAACAGCCCTGAGAGAACTTTTAAGTCGCGACGCGGAACGAGTGTGGCACGGTCGTGCCCAGAGGCATGGGGTGACCGTGCCAAAACACTGACGGACGCCAAGAAAACAGCCGAGTCGAGCCGTGCCAGCGCCACGTGGCACGGCCACACCGTGCCATGTGGCACGGTCAGACCGTGCCATGTGGCACCGGCTTGGCTTGGCCGGTTCTTCATCCTTCGGTTGTGCCGCGTGTGCTCGATTGTCCGGGACTTCCGTGCGACGCCTTTTCGCGGCTTTTCTCCCTTCTTTAGCACCTCTTTCTGCCAGATATTATTCATCTTTCATCTTCTTCAATCGAGTTTCTGAAAATATCGAAAGATGCTGCATAAGTAAAAAGTATGCAAAAGGAGACCGATTTGACCCTTCCTTAACACGATAAAGCGTGAAAACGGGAAAGAAGTTGGGTCAAATAGGGGCTAAAAATAGTGTAAAATAGAGGTTCATCACTCGACATCTCTATTTATAGAAGGGATGATGGTACATAGGATACCCTACTGGCTACAATACAAAAAGATTTTTCACATGGCTGCAGTACATGCCAACGGCTACAGTACACTACTTTATTTTTCAAACCAGACACTTGTCAACATAGTACAATAATGGGGCAGCCACTTTTCAAATCTTTTAATGATGACAAGACTAGTCATTATTATTAAAATTTTGTATGCCTTCATCTCCAATTATATCTTCCAGACCATCATTACCTGGATAATCATCAAAATCTTCATCAATTTGTTTAAGATGGTCTGGGTCGCATTCTTCAAATAATTCAAGGAGATATTTTTTTCATTTTTCTAATAAGAATTTTTCAGCTCCAACATCAAATAGATAATCAAAGATATCTTCTGATACAACTCTGTCCACCTTCATGTAGTCTTTAAACTCATCATCATATGTGAAAGTAGTGTTTCCACAATGCATTAATATTTTTTCTTGTTCGATTAATGCCCAACATCGATGATAAATGTTGAAAAATCCAATTGCCCTTGATAAAGCAGGATCAATAACTAGATGTACCGGATTTTCATGAATCCAATTTTGTCGTTGATCATTGAGATCGTCGCAATCAATGATTTGGACAAGATAATGGGCTGGTTTGGCTCTTCTATTTCAATATTCAATCAAGGCACTATAAACTTCTAAAGCAAGGCATCTGTGAACTGGAACTTTCGTTGGACCATCAGGGGATGTGAGAATCCAATGGATTCTTCTAAATATGCATTGATGGAATTTAGTTAGGGTTGAGAAAAATGGGAATTTTGGATCTGAGATTTCTGTGAAGGAAAGTATTGTTAGGAAATAATTTGTCGCATTTTACATGCCTTTTTCATCTAATCTTAGCTCGTATAATAACGTAATCTTTAGAGTTTTTCTTGTTTTATTAAGTATTCTTTGAGATTTTTACTTGTTTTGTCTATTCTTGCAGGTAATAAGTAGAACCAAGCATTTATCGCGAAAAAGGGTGAAAAAGGATCAAAACATGCGAAAAGACGAAAAACGGGAGCCAGCCAGGCAAAGCCGGCCAGCAAGGTGGCACGGTCATGCCCCCCTTGCCGTCGTCCGGTTTCGCGATTTTTCTATTTAAAGCCCTGTGAGGGGGTCGTTGGGGTTCGCTTGAGGTTTCTCTCTGGTGATTTTTAGGGTAGTTTAGGTTAGGTTTTAGCAAATAAAACCTCAATAGAAAGATTAGTTTAGAATTGAAGATTGTAATCTTGGATTCAACCTTTGGATTTCAAATTCCTTCTATCAATTCAAGACTAGGTTTTCTTCCCCTTTTTCTATTTATTTCATCGTTCTTCTTGTTTATGTTTTGTTATTTTAATTCCTGTATTTGTTTTGTTTGGTTTTTATGATTAGTATTCATTGTTGATTCATGTTATTTAGTTGTTTAGATTCATTTTATTTCATTCTCTTTGTTTTGTTCTTCAAGTTTATGTTCTTGTTTGTTAGTTTAGGTTTTGACGTATTTGTGATGTTTAGTTGGTAGATTGTGTTAGTTTGGATTGTAATTAGCCTCTTGATGGATAATTAATCTTGTATTTAGCCTAACCACACCCAATCCATGCCTAGAACTTAGAGTTTTTTCTCACGCCCGCCACGTGTTAGATGAAATGCTTGAAAGAGCTTTCATCCATATTTTTGGGCGATTGACTTATGCTGAGAGGTGAGGTCAATTGGCTACTGTGGGAGAGGGAATAGCCGAGTTCGGAACATGAAAATAGTATCCGAATTGAGTTAGGTTCGGGGGTTGCTAATTTTGTAGTCTGATCGGGTTAACCCCATGAAAATAGGTGGTTAGGCTAATTAGACTAGCTCATGACCCTTGAGAAAGGGCTTGGGTGGTCTTCGATGGTGCAACCGACCATCTCTAGTTCGTGATGTAGTTTGGATAGGTTAGGACTTGTCTCGATTAGTTGGCTCGTCCATTGGTGAAACCACAACTCCAAGTCACTTCTTCTATATTTGTTAGCGTAGTTTAGTTTACCCTTTGTTTTCCTTTGATGTCGCCTAGCTCGAGACGCTTTAGTTAGCCTTGGTAGTTGGAAACACAACTCTCTGCGGACAACACCCCAAGTACTCAATAATACACCTTGCACTTGGGGTTTATAAATATTAAAACTTTGTTTCTGTTTTTCCCTAACAAGTATCATTCCATATTTCTAGGCTTTAAAGACAGGATCATTTGGAGATAATGAATTTGCTGGAAAATAAATACCACCTACTCTAGATATGTCGGAAAAGTAGATTGTTGTACTCCAAGACTCCCAAATATCATAGGAATAATGATGATAAAATTCGATGCAAGCTGCATACCACTCCTTGAATCACTTTTCTCGAACATGAGAACTTATTTTTTCTTGGATATCATAAGGACACTGAAGGTAACTAACTTGTAACTCTAGAAGGGAAAATCTTTGGGCTATAAGGTAGGCAGTAGAAAGTAGACCAAAGTATGATCTACTTTTTATATGGAATTCTAGGTAATCTATAAGGACTTTACTAGAAGGCATAAACCTTTCTAGTAGGAATGATATTTCGTTAAGGATTTCCTCCTTTTTTGGCAGGAGGTCGGCTTTGATGATCACCATTGCCGAGTTATCGAGTTAGACTGTCTTCCAGAGAGTTCTTCGATCCCTATATATGCTCAATAGAGAAGGAAAACTGATTAAACCATAATTGCCAACGCAGAAGTCCCCCTTGCGCTTGCATATTTGATAAATTCTTTCTCACAAAATTAAGTATTCCTTTGTAATCGGTTCGAATAAGAAAAGGTTTTGGGGCTAAAAAGATTAAGAATTTTTCAATTCCCCTTATGACTACAAGGATTTCTTTTTCCATTGTAGGATAGTTGCATTCTACCTCATTAAAACTTCTACTATAATATTTACAGTGTTTTTCTCCTTCTTTGATTTTGAGTACCGCACTCTAGTGCTGATTGCTGGCATCTGTTTCAAGAACTAAATCATCTCCTTGATTAGGCAAATATTAGGCGATAATTTGTCGCATTTTACATGCTTTTTTCACCCACTTTTAGCTGCATAATAACTTAATCTTTAGAATTTTTACTTGTTTTATTTATGTTTTGTAGGAAATAACGTCAAATCATACAAACGCCGCAAAAAGGAGCGAAGACGGGACAAAGCGAAGAAAAACAGCAAAAACCGGCAAAAAAAGGATGAACCGGGGGCCGAACCACCGTGCCCAGAGGAATGGCATGGTGGGGCCGTGCCATGTGGCACGACCGTGCCACCCTGGCACGGTCGTGCCCTCGGGGCCCGTCGTCCGGTTTCGCAATTTTTCTATTAAAGCCCTCTTCAGGCGTTTTTACGGGGGTCGCTCGGGGTTCACTTGGGGCTTCTCTCTGGCGATTTCTAAGGTAGTTTAGTTTAGGTTTTAGCCAATAAAAACTCCATTGAGGAGATTAGATTAGGATTGTATTGAATTAACTCTGGATTCAAGCACTTGGATTTCAAGTTTTTCGCTTCAATTCATGAGTCTTCTTCTTGTCTTCCTCTCTATTTCTTGTTTTAGAATTTGTTAATTTAGTTCATATGTTTGGTTTTGATTTGATTCAATCGTTTAGTTTTTATGTTTAATTCATGTTCGATTGCTTGTTAGAATTAGTTTAGTTTCATACCTCTTTTCTTTGTTTTGTTCTTCAAGTTTATGTTCTTCAAGTTTATGTTCTTGTTTGTTAGTTTAGGTTTTGATGTGTTTGTGATGATTAGTTGTTAGATTTTGTGGCCTTGGATTGTGATTAGCCCCTTGATGGCTAATTAGTCTTGTATTTGGCCTAACCATACCCAATCTATACCTAGAACTTAGAGTTTTCCTTCACGCGCGCCAAGTGTTCGATGAAATGCTTGAGAGAGCTTTCATCCATATTTTTAGGCGATTGACTTATGCTGAGAGGTGAGGTCAATTAGCTAGTGTGGGAGAGGGAATAGTCGAGTTCGAGATATGAAAATAGTATCCGAATCGAGCTAGGTTTGGGGTGCTAGTTTTGTGGTCTAATTGGGCTAACCCCATGAAAATATGTGGTTAGGCTAATTAGACTAGCTCATGACCCTTGAGAGGGGGCTTGGGTGGCCTTTGATGGTGCAACCGATCATCTCTAGTTCGTGATGTAGTTTGGGTAGGTTAGGACTCGTCTCGATTAGTTGGTTCATTCATCGGTCAAATCACAACTTCAAGTCGCTTTTTCTATGTTTGTTAGAGTAGTTTAGTTTATCCTTGTTTTCCTTTGATTTTGCCTAACTCGAGACGCTTTAGTTAGCTTTGGGAGTTGGAAACACAACTCTCTGCGGACTACACCCCAAGTACTCAACGATACACCTTGCACTTGGGGTTTATAAATATTAAAACTGTGTTTTTTCCCTAACAGCAAATTAAGGACAGGAAGATTTTTACACATCTTTGAAGTTTTGAACAATCTTTGTATCATTAGCGGTCCAGGTCCAACTTATTTTTTTTTTAGTTTCTGCTGCAATGGCTTTCTTAATTTGGCAAAATCTTTAATGAAATCTGAAACATAGGTAAGACATCTGAGAAATCTTTCTAGTTGCTTCCTATTTTCAATTTTTTCAGAAAAGTTTTCTATTTTTTCCAGAATATGCTTTTGTAGTATGATTTGTCCAACTTTTATCTCTAGACCTAAAAACTCAATTTCTTGCTCAGCATAAATGCATTTGTTCTTACCCAATATAATGTCATGATCAATGCATCTTTGGGTGACAGCTAAGACATCATTTTTGTATTGTTCTATGGTCTTTGAAAAGACAAGAATATCATTAATGTAAACTAAACAACAATGATTAAGGTCTTTAAAGATGTTATCCATTCTTCTTTGGAATATTTGCATTTTTAAGACCAAAGGGGATTACTATCCACTCATAATATCCTTGTGGTGCGCTAAATGCATTTAAAGGAATACTTTCCTCTTCTATTCTGCCAATAGCCCGGTTTTGCAATCCATTTTTTAGAACCAATATGCTCCTTGAATTCTATAGAAAAGGACAGTTTTGTTAGAAATATAATAACCATCAAAGATAGTATTATCATTAATCTTTTTGTAATTGATTACCATTCTAGTTTTTCCTCTTTTTTCTTTAGCATGATTTCTTACCATGAAAGCGGAACTAGTGCGAGGACTCTTGCTATTTCTGATTAATCCTTTATCCAAAAGTTCTTTGATTTGTTTGTTAAACTTTTGAATGTCTTCGTGTGTATACACCATTTGTTTAACTCGGATAATAGTGTTGGAATTTAATAAAGTAATTTTCACAAATGTTTTATTTTTATCCCAAAACTTTAGAGGATTATCAGAGCAAAGCTCTTTGCATAATTTCTCTTGTTGTTCAACAATTTGCTGTTTAATAGATAACTCAAGCAATGAAATTGTTAATGCTACTTCACGTTGTGCTGGCATGTGCGTAAACTCATTTTTTTTATGAGTGTAAGCCTTGTTTAATTTTTCAATAGGAATTGAGTGACCATTAATTGTGAATATTATCTGGTTTTATGGTATGTGTGCATGGAGAATATAATCTCTGAAAATTATTTTCAATAATCATATCGTGAAAAGGTTGGTCAGTAACCCATAGAACTGGTATAATGCATTGAATTCCTCATAATTCTGTGGATAACCCTTCTATTGCCTCATTATGGCTCATAATACTATTATTAGCTATCCTTACTTTTAAAGGATTTTTAGCTCTTTTCCACATAAATTCTAGAAATAATGATCTTTTTCCAAAGCACACAGAACAACCACTATCTATGTAAGCACACAATTCGTATTTATTATATTCTTCTAAACATACCTTTATTGGGGTATAGATACTATTAGGATTTGTATTTGTAACGCTCCCAACTCTAGGTTAGAAGTGTTAACGTTACTTTGATTTTTCTTTAAATCCTGGGTAGAAACGGACAGAGTTTTCCCTGAAAACTGACCGTTTCCCAAGCTTAAAGCCTTACATTAGATTCTCTGCAATTAAACGCAATAATAAAACCAACTCAACGGCTACCCGCCGGAGTTCATGGCTCTACGGGCCACCCGCCCGGAGCATATCAACCAGCACAGTTCAATACTAAGGTAATGGAACAATAAAAGTACAACTCCACGGACCACACGTCCGGAGTACTGGGGTTACATCCCAACTATAAACAACCTGGGCTAAACGATGATCGGCTCATATAGCCGTACAGAGCGACTCTAGATGATATGCGATACATGCACACAAGGTCTTAGATTTCATAACAATACAATTGCAACTCACACATATAGAGCATGTAACTTTGCTCCTAGAACAGCAATGACTCCATCCTGGCGTACTTTACCTGATACTTTAGAAACTTGAGAAGGGAACAGTAATAAATGGGAATAAGCAATTATCGCCCAGTGGATAACCCTCTCCCCCAAACCCATACTTAAAGTGCAATAGTTTATATGTATACATATAACTTAAATATTACAATATCAAAGTGCAGTATTTACTTACGAACGTTGTTCTTAATTCCTTCCCTTTGAAGAACTCACCTACCTTACGATATAGCCCACCACAATGCAAGGGAATAGCAGTCGCTTCCACGCTTACACTCTATAATAACCATACTCAATAAATTTACCATAAGAAATTCATATAAACTCATAAATTCAATGAAAAGAAAAGGGTTAACCCTTAAACACCACTTGTTGGGATTTCTGCTATGAAAGGCTTATTTTATGCCATATGATTTATGCCGTATATAGATATTGAAATTTTGTTGAAGATGTTGTCAGGTGACAGGCTATATGAATTTAGCATTTACACTTGAATAACCATCATGTTCAGTGCAATAGAGTCACTAAACTGATGATTTCACTACATCATGCAGGTCATATATAGAAATAGATCTTTTGTTAAAACATGGAAGGATAACCATAAAGTGAAACATATAACTATGCCATGTGAATGGTATACTAATGCTTTAACTTCATATGCTTGCTTATTAGAGTATAATGTTCTATAAACCATCATATGATTCTCTATTGACCTGGTTTTTCTACCAGCTAAAGGATTTGATCACGTATAACTTGACTCTACTGCTTGTTGGCAAAACGATAGGGCATATAAACTTGGAAGTTCCTACCTATTGACATAACTATGAAACATAAAACTTTGAAGTTTATGCCTACTGGCAAAATTCTGAATTACTGAACTTTGAGTTCTCTGCCTGCTGGCAGAATAATGGATCTCTGCACTTGAATCCTCTGCCTACTAGCAGAGCAATGAACATTGAACTTTGAATCCTTCGCCTGTTGGCAAAACAATGAATATTGAACTTTGAATCCTTCGCCTGCTGGCAAAACAATGAATATTGAACTTTGAACCCTCTGCCTACTGGTAGAGCAATGAACATTGGACTTTAAATCTTCTGCCTATTGGCAGAACTATGAACAGTGAACTTTAAAACTTCATGTAAACTTTGACGGAGGGTACTGGGTTGGTTACGCGCTAAGAATCCCAAGTGATGTAATGTAACCCATGCTCATTACTTAATTTCTTTTCAAAAGGTTCCCTTGACTTATCAACTAGCCATCTGACTCATTCGGTTGATCAATCCGATGACTCGGGTTATTTTGTTACCAATGACTTGCTACTTAAAACAAGCGACCGATAAAGCATTTAGAAGCACTTAGGAAACAGGTAAATAAGCGTTCATAGCTATATCATTTCTATGCAATCACTATAATCGATGACTACGTGTAATCAATGGACTATATATATAATCGCTAAGCTTTATATAATCGATAACTTTATATACTCAATAAGTCATATATAGCCATATATACTTAATAATCCAAGTATAAATCAAGAAACCACATATAAATCGATAAACTTTATATAAATTCCATAAATTTCACATGTTCGATAATCGACATATAATCAAGAAACTATATACATATGCAACAATAAACTTTATAATCGATAAATTCTATATAATCAATAAGCTATATATTCCATAAACTCTATACAATTGCTAAACTTCATATAAATCGATAAATCGCTAAACTTTATATAAATCGATAAATCACCGAGCCTCATATAAATCGATAAATCACTAAACGTTATATCAATCGCTAAATCACTGAACCTCATATAAAATCGATAAACGCTATATAATCGAACAACACTCATATAACTGATTATAATTCGATAAACTATATATAATCGAATAAGTTTCATATAATCAATAAATTATATAAATAGAATTGATAAACCTTTATTTAGTACGATCAAGTTGTATATATACTAAGCATCGTTCAGTGTACGCCACAGTTTCCTTAAGTTACTAATAATCAGTTCCAAATCAACTTGAACAACTATAATCGATAAATGTTCATCGAAATTAACACTAAATAGGAGGAAGAGAAAACTCACCTCGAATCCAAGCTGAAGGACCCGTACAAGGGTTGATTTGGTGGTGGAATTTGAACTCCCAAAACCCAAAACCCTAGCTCTCGAACATGGGATTCTCGTAGCTGCCACTAGGGTCGCCGGACGCGAGCCACCGGTCCTTGCCGACACCGACCCTCATCCGCCGCCGACCCGGCCGTAACCGGGGTCTGGCCGACCCACCGTGCCCTCCTCTTTCTCCCACTCGCTCGACCGCCCTTTCTCTCTCTCTCTTTCGATGCTTTGGGGTCGTGGCTGGAGGCTCCCGTGCGGCCCGACGACGGTCGGCCGATTGCCGGCGCAACAACGCCGCCCCCCTCTCTTTCCGGCGTGGGGTGAGGCGGGGTTGGGGGTCGGGAGCCCCCCCCTTTTGCTTGCCATTTTTCTGCCGAGAAAAACAGGGGCTTGCCCCTTTTGATTTCGTTTATTTTTTTTTCTTTTTCCTTTTTCTTTTGTTTTGGATAATTATCTCGTCACATCATACTTAATACGAGCTTATCCACTTGTCAACTCATAATTAATACGAGCTTATCCACTTGTTAATTCATAATTAATACCCAATGTTCGATTCAATAAATTGCAGGACTAGTCCCAAGAATCACCAGTCCAGTTATACTCGGAAATCTACGCAATATGTAGTGCCCGATATAATCTTCCATAACCCATAACAATAAAATAGGAAGAGTATTCTTTTCAATAAAAACAGCACCTAAGCAGGCACGTCGATATTATTTCAATTTATAACGATATAAAGTAGCAGAATCGATTTAACGAAGGGGAATAGAATCCCGGGTGTTACAGTATTGGTAGCTTCATAGCATATTTTCATAGTCATGTTTTTGAATAATTCACCCTTATAGATTAGTTTACTATCATTTCTAGTTTTGTACCCAATGACCTTTATTTCTAGACTGGTTATTTGGTCTATACTAGGTCTTGCAGCTTCAAAACTTATTCTACTCATTTCACTGGTCGTGCTCATTGTATCATCTTCTTTAAGCTCTTCTTTAGCTAATGAAGATCCTTCTCCCCAATCTGACCTTGTATTCGTGCTTCTTAATAATTGAGGTTTTATGGTGAGTTTACCTTCCTCGTCAATTTTTATTATATTTTTCTTATTAATTTTTGTAGGGTTGGCAAAGCTAGATATCCATGAACGATCGATTTTTATATCATGAGGGTTAGACTTAATCTTCTGGATCTTTTGCACAGGGATAGGACTTTCAGATTTTTCTGCCTTTATCCTTGTTGCTTTAGTCTTAGGGTTTATTGTATTATATAATTTATAGATAATTTTCCAAAATATCCTTAAAGGATATCCTCCTTTTCATCCATCCCAACTGTTTTATCTTAAGGGATAGAAAATTTTTAGCAAATTCATCTTTTAGACTCACATAATATCCATGTCGACAATTGAATCCTACTAACCCATTACATAAATTGGTTTTTATCCCTATGATAATTTGATTATTGAATTTAGTATGCCTAATATCATAGAGTAAAGCATAAAGATCGATATCTTTACCATAATATTGTAATGGAGTGATTTGAACTTGGACACTTCCGATATGGATATACTTATACTTTTTATCTTTGTTATGCTTAAGGATAGTCTCCCAATTAATGAGATTAACTTCACCAATGTCGTACTCACAATCCTTTATCTCAAGATCTCCTTCCATCATTTCACATACGTATTTGCTTTTTAATTAAAAGATGGATTTTTTTTATAGATCATGTCTTTTTGGATAATGGGAAGAATCCAATCTCCTTTGGCTTCTTCATGATCATTGTCTACAACAAACTCTTCTCTTTGAAGATCACCAAGGCTAACCGGGCTACTTTTCATCATATGATTTGTTTCTTCATAATCACTTTCTTTAGATTCATTGTCCAATATAATTTCAACAATTCCTTTGTTGTTACTTAGGGTTAGGTATAATGCCTCATCTTAACTAAACTCAACATAATCTAGGTTTCCCAATGTTTCAATTAATTTGTTATTCTTCCTATTTTTACATTCATCAGCACAATGCCCTACTTCTCCGCATGCCCAACATTTGCAATTATTTTTTCCCTGCGGGACAGTAAGCGGATTTCCTAAAAAGTCTTCGTTTTTTAGGACTTGCTTTATTATAATATTTTCTTCTATATTTCTCTCCAATTTGCTTGTTAAAACTCTTTTTCTTATAGAATTTTTTTTCCTTCATTTTCAGGATCTTTTCCCCATTTATGAGGTGTGTCCCAGCAAGTTAAGAATTGCTTCTTTGTCTTCTTCTTCTGGAGATCAAGACATTGTTCATTGATCCATTTTCTTAAATAAGAAATTCTTGAACCAAGGGTATCTACAACATCTGTTCATTTAAGCCAAGCCATGTATTTTTCATTAACTATGGAATTTATCAGATATGGCAATTTGTCATAGAACATACCAAGATTAGTTTCATTATGCCCAATTTTGTAATAATATTGACTGAATTCAGCAATATAATTTTCCAGGTATCTTATGTTCCACAATTCTATGTTGTTCATTTTTCTTTGCCATTCCCTTGCTTTTTATTTAGAATCAAGTTTAGCTCCAATGAATTCAGTTTCTATTTCCCTACATAAATTTCTGAACATGGCAGCTGGTATTTCCATCATTCTTAATATATTTTTATCATCTTCACTTAGTGAATCATATTAGTCTGCTATAGTGCCAGAAAAACTATGCTCAATATAGTTTAGGAAATTAGCAGCAGTCTATGTAGTGTTAAGGTTTAAGACACTATTTATTCTCCTTTTTCAGTGTTTAAATATTTCTTCTCTATTACGGGCTCCATCAATGTTTAAAATATATCATGCTTGACTAATTGAGGTAAGATCGATTTCTTCAAAGGTTGTGGTTTTTCTTGAGATAAACCCAAAGAAAAAATTGGTTGTACGACTTACTGGAACATACCTAGGTCTTAAGAAATGAGTATTTCTTCTAAATGGTTCACCAAATTCTTCAGGTTTTGGAACAACATTAACTAGATTGGTCTTTGTTTCATATAAGTCAATCTCTTCTCCAATCTCATTGATCTCGTCTTCAACAGTCATTTTACTATATTTCTTATCCAGTTTTCTCCTGACTTCTTCTAATAGTAACACGTTGAGATCTTCTAATTTAATCAGATTCATCTGCTGATATATTTCTTCTTCTAATTGAACATTGCTAGCCTCTTCATTATCATAAGACAAAAGGTCATGTTTATAAGTAATTACTCCCATGATTTTGTTTATTTTTGCTCTTTTTCGAACATTTTTTGTAGCTCTTCAAGAGTATATTGTTTATGCTCTATCTTCTTTTTCTTTCTTTTCAGTAGATTTTTGACCAGATTTCTGTCCTACTTCTTTTTGAATTTTTATCGCTTGCAGAGAAAATGGAATCTTATTTTTTGGGTTTTGGAAAGGATATTTATGCTGAAAAAGAGTACTAATACTGGGAGTAGCTTTTTCGCTATGCCTAACTTCGTCAATAAGGGAAGGATGGACTACAGTTAACTGATTCCTAAGCTTCGTTAGTTCAGTCTTAATTTTAGCTAATTCTGCTTTTAATTCTAAAACGATATCGATGATGTAGTTTAATTGAGGTGCTAATGAGGTATTACCTTCTAGTGAGTGGACGATATGAAAATAATTAGGACCAGGACAAGCAGATGATAATTTAAGCATTAATCACAGCTAGTCACAGTTTATTATCTTAATTAATTATTAATTAGCTTAATTATTTTAATTATTTTGGTACTCGTGGTTCTGATACCAGATGAAAGAAGACCGAAAATACTACTAAATGAGAGGAAAAACTCATACACAAAATAAAAATTTTCGAAAGTAAGTTTTTAAATATTTGGGTTAAGTTGCAAATTTTAAAAGTTTAGAGACTTAAGAAAAATAGACGTTACCTAAAAGTTTAAATTACCTAAACCTCGAGGTGCTTAAATAATAGCTCCAAAAATTCAGGGTTCAAAATAATAATAGCTAAAACTTGGCATCGATGTGAGGGAGACTATAAACATACCGGCGTTATTTGATATTTTACAAGTTCAAAGAACTGAACTCATTCAAGTTATTGTCGATCTTGGTTCGGGTAATCTGTATTTGGATTCGCTACCATTGATTTCCCCGATTGTGACACGATTATGACATATAAGAATTTTGATTGAAATTCAAGCATGTGTCATAAACAAAATTGTGACGTATATTCATTGCAATGTTTAGTTGCGTATATGAAGTTTGATTAAATTCAACCCAGTCATGTGATTAAATTTTGATTCATTGAATTTGGTTCTGTTCCAGCCCCTTCCTCTCTCCAGCCCCTGACCCAAAGTCCATCCTGTTCTATCTTCCCCAGGCGTAATAATTATGAGATAAGAACAATGGAAGGATTGTTGATGAGATAGGCTAGGTCTGAGACGGGTAAGTCAATAATTATAGGTCATTAATCTTAAATTATGAATGGGTGGGGGATAGGCCGACATCTGAATAGAGATGAGAGCTTGGTAAGATGCTGGGTTTAGGAAATCTGGATAGCAAGAAAAACCACTGAAATGGTAATTTATCATGACGTTTGAAAATCTAATATATTGCATAAAAAATGAGTATAGATGTTGTTTCTTCAATAAGATTGGTTGGAATTTTTCTTTTTCTTTTTTTAATGTACATCTAATATGAATATAAATACAATGCATGTGGGTACATCGCACATGTTTAAATTATATTCATATTTAGATTTTTGATGCTTTAAATATGGGCATTGAAATTATCAATTGTTTGAACAAAGAACTACTCCCTTCATCCCATATTCATTAGTATCAAAATTATCTTTTCCAAAGAGCTATAAACATTTGCATTGGCTAAAAATCATTTTCACAATATGAACTGCATTTAATGTAGCGACTAGGGTTTCCGTCAACCCTAATCCCAATTTCCGATGTGAGAATCTCTCTCCCTCGCTTTGACGTGAGGATTTTGTCAATTTTGTTTGCTCCACTTTTTTTTTTGGAGGTAAACAAGTGGATTTATCATTCGTTGTTATTCGATCAAGTTCCGAAAAAGAAACAACACAAGGTGGTAATTCATTACACAAAAATTGTTCAAAGCCATTCGCAGGATTAAGTCTAGCTACAAGATGGGCAATAGTATGACCCGCCCATTTAACATGGCTCGACCATAGTGTACCAAACAGAGGCACTAAACTCCGAATGTCCTCTAGAAGTATATCTATATAACTATAACCCCTCCTCCCTTATTGAAGTCTTGAAATGAGCCCGAGGGAATCAGATTCAATTACCACACTTTTCCAACCTCTTTGCTATGCACGCGTTAGAGTAAATCTTGCTCCCTCACACTCAGCCATCTCTGCAGACCATTCCATAGCCAACCTCTTGAATCCAATTTCCAGCACACAACCATATTCATCCCGAGCCAATGCATGGGGCCATCTGACCAAGTCCAACACCAACCCAACTAATGATCACAGCATCTGAATGAATTAATTTTGATCATGCTGGAGGGCGGGGGATACGAACGGTCAAAGGAAATATTGTTTGCCTTAATAGAAGGGGAAAATACCCTATGTGCATATGTAGTCATTCAGCATTTGTAGAAAACCATGAAGGAGCGCTCCCAATTTTGGACTCTCCTGTGCCATGACTCGCTTATTCTTGTACACCCAACAAGCCCATGCGATACATAAAAACACTCCCAGCTTATCCCACCCATGTTTATCAGCCACATGAAACGCCAAATCCATAAAAGATGAGTTAGCTCTCTTCCTCAGGATCTCTGCAAATTTGTTATTATACCAGATTGGTCTAACATGCATACATCTATGAATAGCATGGCAAATGGTTTTCACCTCCTGTTGGCATATGTTCCAGGTGCCATCATCAATAATGTCCCTTTTTTTTGAAGGATTGCATTCACAACAAGCAGAGACCATTACAAGCCCTCCATGTAAAATGCTTCATTTTTGGAACAACGTCTAAGCCCCACAACTTTTTCCAGCAAATCTCATCATTTGGTCCCCCATCATGATGATGTGATTCCACAACCCCTAATTTTCCCAACCAATAAGCAGATTTCGTAGAAAACATACCGCCTCTAGTACACCACCACCTCTCTCTCTCTCTCTGCGGCTTGTGGCTGCTTGCCTGCCTCATTACGTGGCTGCCTCTCATGTAAGAAGTCAAGGCAGGCATTAAGACGTTGCAAATTATTATATACACCCGGGAGTTTATGCTCCCGGATCCATGTAAGCGCAACCTTAGCATGCCATATCATCGTATATAATTCTGAAAAAAACTAAAATTATTTATTTGAATTTTTTTTTGTTGAAAAATGGGGCAGTTTTTGTCATTTTAGATAACCGTTTTTTTTTCAGTTTTCATTTTTTATTTTCGATTTACATTTTTTTTTACAATAGTTTGACAGTTATTCTCAGGAGGGTGGTATGCTGCAACAAAAGAGGAAGCCAACAAGTTTCAAATTTTTGTACTTATGAGATTAATGGATTCGTTGATTATGTTAATTTGTTATCAAGTTTAATAGTAGACTATTTTACGTGAAGTTTGAGGGTGTTTTTGTTGCCATTATTCTTATTCAAAATGGTGTAATTGTATGGTGTAATCAGTTTTAATAGTGAACCTTCCTTCATACATTAGTGAACAAATACCAAGTAAGTAGTGAACACACATGTTAAATCCAAATATTAGTATTTATTTGAAAGTGGAATTGTGAGCTTAAACTCTGAGTGAACTTTTCTTAGTTACTCTGTGAACTTACACATTAAAACTAGATATATGTAATTATTTTATAGTGTAATTGTGAGATTAAATACTGAGTGAACTTTTCTTAATTACTCAGTGAACTCACTTAGGCTTTAGGGTGCAATTTTATGGTGTAATTAGGTTTAAGCCTTATCAGTTTTAATAGTGAACTTTCCTTCATACATTTGTGAACAAATACCAAGTAAGTTGTGAACACATATATTAAATTCAGATATCAGTATTTATTTGAAAGTGGAATTGTGAGCTTAAACTATAAGTGTACTTTTCTTAGTTACTCAGTGAACTTACACATACAATATTGTTGCTATAGGTGCACACATACTTGTATTGAATATAGAAAAGGAACTATTGCAGTTTCACATTATAAAAGCTGGAGTTCAGGAACACTGTGTGCACTATGCACGTATATTTTAAACTACATTTTACTGCATAATAATGGAGTAGTACGATGCCATCTTGTTGTGCATTGCAATGTGGATAGTCTGGACATCGTTGCTCTTTAGTTGTGGTTGCCCTAGACATCGCACCAGCTCCTCCTTGTTGAGGATGGTCATCTTCCAATTCTTGAGTGTAGATCTCCAAATCTGCTTCAACTAAGCATACTATTCTTTAGTAGTCAATTCTTACTATTATCCTACCTTTCCCGTACTCTCCCGCTTCTTGTTCCTCTTTTTGTCTCTGTTTTTCACCTTGTCTGTATCCCAATTAATTGCAGTTGAGAATAATCTTTCAACCTTTCTTCCTCTGAATTAGACTCTATCCATGTAGAACAACTATCATAATAGTTGAATATTCCATATTTGAATTAGTTTAAATTGTGAACCTTCATCAATACAATAGTGAACAAATAGCAAGTAAGCAATGAACTTGAACGTAAAAACGAGAGATCAGTTTATATGTTATAGTGGAATTCTGCTCTTCAATACCGAGTGAACTTTTCTTTATTACTCAGTGAACTCACGAAGGTTTTATAATGAACTTGGTACAATTACTTAGAGAACTAATGATGACCTCATAGTACACCATATAGTACTGAGTGGACTCTTACACGGCACAACAGTCCATATATTATGATTTTAAAGTGAACATTCCTCACTTCATCAATGAAGTTATGCAACGTTAATTGTGAAACAAGTGCAATTAAGCTATGATTTTATGTTTGAGAGTGTTCTTATAATGCTGCATTAAGGTATCATGCCAATAAGGTTTAACACCATTCAGTTCTTATAGTGAACATTCCTTAATACATTAGTGAACCAATTCTAAGTCAATAGTGAATGTACACATAAAAACCATCGATCAGTATTTATTTTATAGTGCAATTGTGAGCTTAAATAATGAGTGAACTTTTATTAATTCATCAGTGAACTCACTTAGGTTTTAGGGTGCAATTCTATGGTGTGCTCATGTTTAACACCAATCAGTTTTAATGGTGAACCTTCATCAATACATTAGTGAACAAATACCAAGTAAGTAGTGAACTTCAACATAAAAACCAGAGATTAGTATTTATTTTGTAGTGGAATTGTGAGTTTCGGTACTGAGTGAACTTCTCTTAGTTACTCATTGAACTCACTTAGGGTTTAGGGTGAACTTCCATATTGGTTGTGGTTTTAATAGCATTCAAGTTTTATAATGAACTAAAAGTCCACCAACTAAAATTTACACACGCAAAGCACTTGCAGTTTATTCAGTTAACCTATTCTTTTACTTAGTGAACTAACTAAAAGTCCATAGTGAGCGTTAGTCATTTACTCAGTGAACTATTTCAAAGGGCATAGTCATTGGATACGTACAGATGTAATGGGCTGATAATTGTACTTACCATTAGGAATAGCAGCGATCTTGTGAAGAATCTGCTCTTGTCTTTTTTCCATTCTACCACTGCATCGTTCAGGCACTTTCTTGTATATCCACACCAATTGCATTTTTTGATTTCATCGAGTATTCCTCAAATACTTAACTACCCGGGATTGGCAAGTGCCATTTGCATTTCCCGCAATGCAAGTAGAGATGGCATAACGTGATGAAGTTAGTAATGAACTCTTGTGCATGACCACCACGATCTAGTGTTACTTCATCCATGCTTCCTATTGGGGGTCCAACTCTTTGAACATTCCATCTTCTTCTCCACAGTTCTAAAAACTCTATCTCAGCTTCTGAACTATGACCTTCAATAACAATAACAATCATCAATTTACACGCTACTCAAGCTCTTGAACGACAAATTTGGTAGGTTGTTTGAAACCTTTCAACACAAATTAGATAAATACATATACCTCGATTTTCTCTTATATGTAATGGTCACTGCAGATTTTCTACTTCTATTGTCATCCACTGCATTTTCAGGTTCATTTGCATTTGCTGCACATATGGGTTCTTCTCCATCTTCCATCATGGTTGCTGGGTTTCGAACTGATGTGATTTTGATGCTCTTCAAAGTGCAGATTTTTGCTTTAGATTAATGATTTGTGGCGTTGGTGGTGGAAGAAGATCAGCAGAGGTAGTCGTTGGGTAGTAGTGGGAGCTCTAATGGTGAACGAAATTGATGGGAGAATGCAGAGTGTTTATGACGGTTACAGGAGCAGTTCTTCCACTTTGTTGCCATTGAAGGTAATGGTGGGTCGTGGGTTAATTTTTTTTAAAAACAAATTAATGTTGTTGCTTAGCTGGCTATTTTGGTCCATGTCAGCATGGGAGTATGTACTCCCAGGTCTACAATAAATGTATTGTTAAGACGTAAGAGCATTCGTAGCCGGGGAAATGAGAATAGGAATACGGGCCCTCACGCCAAGTGTCACCCACTGTAATATCTGACAAATGCCATGCGTGGTGGAACTAGGCAGATCGTTCCAACACGTGGAACAAATTTTTGTTCTTAATTATATTTTTGCTTTTTGCTTTTTTTGGATTAATATATGTTATTTATATGATTAGAAAAAATATATATGTGTTATAAGATGGGTCCATGATAAATATTTTTATTGGGTAACTCAAAGTAGAATTATATGGGTTGGAGAAGTGATGAAATACAAATTCTAAAATTTTGAAACTTTTGATGATATGGCAAGCTTGGGTTTCAAAAAATAGAACTATCAACTATGGTTGGAGATGCTCTAAGCTAAAACTAAATGTGCCCCCCCCCCCCCAAAGTGTTCCTTTCGTCTTCTTGTTCTCTTTTTTTTTGGGGTGTGTGTTTTTAACTTTTAAGCAGCAAGTTAAAGTTTATGACACAAGTTTTTTTTAGGGGAAAAAAAGAATTTTTCGAATATGATAGTATGAGGTTCGGGGTGACAGAAACCAACAATCTAATCTCTAGCAATTGCTCCCAATGCTTTGAAATTTGAATATGATAGTATGAGGTTATTAATGATTTGGCCATAATATGTTTGCTTTTCAATTTTTCTGTCAAGGTGATAGAGACTTCATTTTAGAAAAGGGGCCATGGGCTTTTGACGGTCATTATTGAAGTATGAAAGTTAGTATTGTCCCACATTGATAAAAAAAATACCTACAAAAATATGAAAGTTGGTGTGCATGATTACAAGAAGAGACAACATCAATATGCTTCATATTCTCAAAAGACATATGGCCTAATCTGCAGCGCCATAGTTCTAAAGGAGACCACTAGCAAGAAAAAAGAAAATACATCATCTGTAACTTGTGCATGACTATTCCTAGATAGTGGAGAAGACTAGGATGAAGGCATGGAACTGCTGAACTGAAAAGAAGAAATGGAACTGCTGGCCACATTAGAAAGGCAGGATTGATGATCCACAAAGTACAATCCACCAATTTCGCTACCAATTGCCAAATATTGCTTCATTGAAGGGTCCTGAAGATAACATGTAGTGGGGGTAAAAACAACATGGGCAGTTAATTGTTTAGCGAGCTTACTGGCAGATAATAAATTGTAGTGAGAATCTGGAACATGTGAAACATTGCACAAAGTCAAAGAGGGGGTAAGTTGGAGTATGAAAGTGAATTGGGAATACCCTCAAGCATCTTCATGTACACCTCTTCATACAAGTCGCCATGTAAAAAAGCATTATTTACATCCATTTGGAAAAGCTACCAACGTTTATGAGCTGCTAGAGTAAGAATAAGCCTGATGGTAGTCATTTTCACAGCAGGTGAGAAAGTTTCTATGAAATCAATGCCTGCCTTCTGTGTGTTACCTCCAATCACCAACCTAGCCTTGTATCTCTTGAGTGATCCATCAACCTTGAGCTTAACTTTGTACACCCATTTACTGCTAATTACCTTTGTTTTCGAGGAAATGTCAACTTCAGTCCAAGTATTATTGGTTTGTAAGGCCTGTATTTCAAACTTGATTGCCTGAACCCAAAGTGGATCGAGTGATGCTTGTTTATAAGAGGTTGGCTCATGAAAAGAGAGAAAAACTTAGGAGTGAATAAGGGAAGTAACGGGTAGGTGATGAAACTACACAAGATTGCAAAAATGAGATAGGTGGGAAGTAGCAAATGGATCAAAAGATGGACTGGAAAATGCACCTGAACAAATGTAATCCTACAGATGAGTGGGTCTTCT
>JACYFF010031954.1:9705108-9720118 GCA_017589665.1 Selenicereus undatus | reverse complement strand
TTTGGTATGTATAGCAAGTAACTAGTTGACAAACGTTGGAATTGCCAAGTTAAAATGCAAGATATTCATAGTACAAGAGCCCAAGAGGCGAGAACAGAAAACAAAGGGGTAAACTGAGCTGTCACCACCAATTGAATAACACAGGTAGCAATGTAAATTCCTGATGACATAATCGCATAGAATTATCCTTCAAGAACTATGCTTACTACTGCTTATAATCGGTACACAGGAATATTTTTGGGGCGATGTTGAGTAATTCTTGTAGACCGTAAGTTTTTACGGACCAACCAAGAGCAGCCACGTGGAAGGAATAAACACTTTTGTTATGGCCAATTATAGCACGTCAAGTGTTAAATTAGTTATGATATTTCATTAAAAAGTTCCACGTGGCATAAATGATGCAGAAAATAAATTATTGTTCCTTTTAATAGAGACGAGAAGGAAAACCCCGACTCCGACTTCTCTATAAAAAGGGAGTGAACCCCCTCATTCAAGGGTCGACATTTTTTAGAAGAATTCTCAAGAGCTCAAGACTTTTCTCTGGCAAAAGACAACAAGCACTTCAAACACGTGTCGTCTACGCGCAGAGATTACATTCATATCTTAATAGAGATTAAGCCTCTTAGGCCCTCTCTCAAGATCAAATTCATTCAAGACTACCTAAGGAGATTGAATCAGAGGATTTATTATACTTGTTCTTGTAACAATTATACAGAGATTGAATCCATTCTTTGATATAAATATAAAAATTCACTTTGTTCCTCAATTTCTTGTCTAATTGATTGCAGGCTTGAAATTTGTGTTTACAAATTTGGCACGCCCGGTGGGACCTTCTCTCCCTCTCATTTCTTTCTGGAAACCACAAACTCTACATTCCCTCGAAGATGACATGGCCCCTAAGACTGCCATCTCTCAACCTTCAAGGAAAGTTGTCCGATCCACATCTCAAGGATCGACAACCGCTAGCGTTACATCTAGCGGAGTCATGACTAGAAGCATGGCAAAAGCTGCTGCTGTGATTGCCATAGAAAAAAAATTGGGAATGTCCCGTCGCAGTCTCACAAGAACCCAAGCCTTGATTCCAACCTGCCTAAAGGAGTCAGCAAAGTCACTTCGCATCCTTTGAAGCAAAAATCTGTTGCTGGCTTCAAAATGCATCAAGCAATTTCGCAAGTGATGGATGAGCTCCAAACTCAGGCAAACCCCGCCTTCTAACCTTTCGGTGAGAAAGATCATGGCTATACTAGCAGCGACTCCTCACCACCATCGCCAAGGGAGCTAGTTGTTGAATCAGAGGCTGAGTCCTCAAACTCGGTCATTATGCCAGCCATGGTGATGGAGGCAACCAACGTAGAAGAACAGCTTGCAAATATGAAAGCAACATTGGAGAGGCTTGCTAAAGAAAACCTAGAGAAAGACGCTCAAATCAAGTGCCAAAGTGAACAGATTGCTACTCTAATGAAAAAGCTGGAGACGCGATTATTCGAATCTTCTAGCAAAGGCTTAGACGGAGAAGAGTCCGACAAGGAGTCTAACCACGGCGAAGACTCTGATGACGAGCGTATGAAGAAGAAGGAGTCCTCATTGGCGTCGATGTCTGCTGAACAGATTCAAAGCCTGATCGCGAATGCTGTTAAAGCCCAATTAGGGGGAGGATCTCACAAGACGCATCTGTACACAAAACCTTATACAAAAAGGATCGATGCTCTTCGCATGCCTCATGGATACCAGCCCCCTAAGTTTAACCAATTTGATGGTAAGGGCAATCCCAAACAGCACGTCGACCATTTTATTGAGACGTGCAACAATGCTGGCACCGAGGGAGGCAGATTGGTGAAGCAGTTTGTTCTGTCTCTCAAAGGAATCGCCTTCGATTGGTACACGGACCTGGAGCCCTAGTCTATTAACAGCTGGGAACAAATGGAGCATGAATTCCTCAACAGGTTCTATCGTACCCAGCGCACTGTAAGTATGATGGAGTTGACAAATACTAAGCAGTCAAAGGATGAGCCGGTCCTCGATTACATCAACCGCTGGAGATCTCTCATCCTCGAATGCAAAGACTGTCTGTCCGAGGCCTCCGCCGTCGATATGTGCGCTCAAGGCATGGAGTGGAACCTGCTTTATGTCTTGCAGATGAGCAAGCCTAGGGCCTTCCAAGAGCTAGCTAAGAAGGCACATGACATGGAAATGATGATAGCAAATCGTCGCAGCAAGCCATCCTCCTCATATGAGTTCAAGAAGAACAAAGGTGAGATCAAGAAGAACTCAAAGCCTTCCAAGAAGAATGGTGGACGATTGTCACTCGAAGGAGGCCAATGAATCCAAAACAAGGTCAGACACCGCCCCTTCGCCAAAGAAAGAGACAAGGCAGAAGGAAGACTCCTCGATGTGCGAAGAGTAAGAAAAAGTCAAAGGCTATCAAGATACAGAAAGTCCAACCTATTGACTTACTCGAGCAGGAGCCGCTCGTTCCGATCACACTTGAGGAATTTTTCCCAGTGAGATTTTTTGAGAAGATCACTATTAATATGACTTTGTGCTATGAGCTGGAGAATAAGGAAGATGAGAAGGAAGAAAAGTTAGGAAAACCTCCCAAAAATGATGGTGAGGCTCTAACTAGTTTAGAGACCTTACCAATCTATGACGATTGGAGGCAAATCTTCAGCTTGCCAAAAGTGATACGACAACAAATTGTTGCTGCCTTGCAGCACCCAAAGCTTTATGTTGACAAGGTGAAAAGTGCGGGTCAACCACTGAAAGATGTTTCTCATTATGCTGCTTGCAACACCGCCATCACTTTTATTAATGATGACCTGCTGTTAGGCTCCAAGCCTCACAACCGCCCCGTGTTCGTCACCGGTTACATCAGGGAGCAAAAAGTCAGACGAATCCTTGTAGATGGAGCGTCAGCTGTTAACATCGTGCCTAAGTCTACGATGAACGACTTGGGGATCACAGTGGAAGAGCTTTCTAAGAGCCGAATGGTGGTCTAGGGATTTAGCCTAGAGAGTCAACGCGCAATTGGTATGATCCGTCTGGAACTCATAATGGGAGACCTATCGACATCTTCGATCTTCCATGTAATTGACTCTAAGACTTCCTGCAAATTGTTGCTCGGACGCCCATGGCTTCATGAGCATGGAATAGCAGCTTCATCTCTCCATCAATGCCTCAAGTACTATCATGGAGGAGAAAGAAAGATTGATGCGGATGCTAGGCCATTTACTAAAGTAGAGTCACATTTCGCTGATGCTAAATTCTTTGAAGAAGCTGTGGCACCTAAAGAGATGATGATATCAACGATTGCCTCCATAGGCGACTCAAAAGTTACCAAGAATCCGCAAACAACCACAGAACACAATGGTGTGAAACAACAACAACAACAAGGCAAAGAAGACGATGAAGAAGATAGTGGGACGCAACCCGCTAATCAGGTCGCAAAATAGGTGGCTGCTTCAATAAACTCCATGACACCGATTTTGAGGTATGTTCCGAAATCCCGTCGTAGGGAAGGAGAATCACCTTTCAGTGGCGTTGTACATTGAAATGCGGAAGGTAGGGCTAGAGAGAAAGATAGCGGGGCCAACTTGAGCACCCATAAAGAAAGTGTTACGTTGCCAACACAAAACATGAACCAACCAAAGGTGAGCAGACACCCCCTCCCTGGGTTTGTTTCCTCTTCTAAGGCTTTGTTGAAAGAAAAAGAGGTGTTGCCGCATACGCGTACCAAGGACGGATTTGATCCAAATGCATACAAGCTTATGGAAAGAGCTGGTTATAACTTCCAAAACCCAGCTACCTTATGGAAGGTAATCGAAGTCAAGCCTCATAGCCTCAATGATACTCAAAAAATGTTCCAAGAGCAAGGAGGTTCAGTGAGTGTCTCTAAAGTTGGACTTGGTTACACACCGTTACAGCTAGTCAAAATCTCAGGGCGACGAAAGAACAAGTAGTTAGTCGTTCAACACATCTCCCCTAAGGAGATAGATGAGAGTGAAAAGGAGGATGATCCACCTAACAAGAGGAATTCTGTATTTGACAGATTACAATCGTCGAAGTCAACAAGACAACCATCTGTCTTCAACAGAATTGGGGCACAGCGAAAGCCTTCAGTATTCAATAGGATCAAGAAGGGGATAGAGCCCTCGAAGACGTCTTCCCAAAAGTTCAAAGGTTCTGTATTTAACTGCTTAGGTGATACAAACGAAGTACGAACTTCTATTCCTTCACGAATGAAACGACTTTCAACCCTGGACATTAAGACGGAAGGTTCATTGTGAATGAAAAGGCGCACTGTGATCCTCACTGGTCAACAAAGTAACCCTCACTCGAACGAGGAGGAAGAGCTAGGTGAAATAGCTTCCTCTCATGATAT
This sequence comes from Selenicereus undatus, assembly GCA_017589665.1. Lineage (NCBI taxonomy): Eukaryota > Viridiplantae > Streptophyta > Magnoliopsida > Caryophyllales > Cactaceae > Selenicereus > Selenicereus undatus. The sequence continues at coordinate 9,715,740 of JACYFF010031954.1, read as the reverse complement.
CACAGGTCGAGAATGCCAGGATTAAAACTCAGAGACGGAGCTTGCAGAGACTCCTAAAACCCTTGAAGACGGGGGGCAAGTTACGGTCGATGATCTGAAAGAATTGAATCTTGGTACCACAGACGAACCTCGCCCCATTTATATAAGTTCGTTGCTGACGCCCGAGGAAAAACTCAATACTTTAATCTCTTCTTGGAATATAAGGACGTATTCACATGGAGCTATAAAGAAATGCCAGGGCTTAATCCCAAAGTTGTTGTTCATCGCCTGTCCATCAAAAGGGAAGTGTATCCAAGGAAGCAACCCCAGCGACGTTTCCGTCCAGAGTTGGTACCTGAAATTGAAAAAAGAAGTCAATAAACTCATTGAAGCAGGGTTCGTTCGGGAGGTAAAATACCTAACCTGGATCGCAAACATTGTCCCCGTAAGGAAGAAAAATGGACAACTTCGCATCTGCATAGACTTTCGGGATCTCAATGACGCATGTCGAAAGGACAATTTTCCACTTCCTGTCACCGAACTCATGGTTGATTCGACTACGGGGTACGAGGCCTTATCATTCATGGATTGTACTGCAAGGTATAATCAAATCCAAATGGCGCCAGAAGACCAGGAGGCCACAGCCTTTCGCACACCCAAAGGCATTTTCTGTTACAAGGTGATGCCTTTCAGCTTAAAGAATGCGGGGGCAACATATCAAAGGGCAAATTTTTGATGACATGCTCCACAAGATAATTGAGTGTTACGTCGATGACTTGGTGGTCAAATCTAAAAAGAAATACGACCATATCCCAAATCTTCGTAGCGTCTTCTAACGTCTGCAGAAATGTCAGTTGAAGATGAACCCACTCAAATGTGCATTTGGCGTCACTTCTGGGAAATTCTTGGGCTTTGTCATCCGCCATAAAGGGATCGAGATTGATCAATCCAAGATCAAAGCAATCCAAGAAATGCCTGAGCCTAAGAATCTCAAAGAGCTTCGTGGCCTTCAAGGTCGCCTGGCATATATTCGAAGGTTCATATCAAATCTAGCTGGACATTGTCATCCTTTCAGCCATCTCATGAAAAAAGGAGCACCTTTTGATTGGGACGAGTCATGCCGCGAAGCCTTCGCGAAAATCAAGAAGTACTTGTCGAACCCTCCAGTATTGGGAGGACCAGTCCCTGGCAAGCCTCTTATACTCTACATCGCAGCTCAAGAACAATCATTGGGAGTACTGTGTGTTCAAAAGAATGAGGAAGGAAAAGAAGTAGCTATGTACTACTTGAGTCGTACATTGGTGGGGCCTGAATTGAAGTATTCACCCATGGAAAAGATCTACATGTCACTTGTATTTGCCGTTCAAAAACTCAAACATTACTTACAGACATATACAGTGCATGAGGTTTATAAAGCCGATCCCATCAAGTACATTCTGTCGAGGCCAGTCCTCAGTGGGCGGCTTGCGAAGTGGGCTATGATCTTGAAGCAGCGTGATCTTGTCTATGTGCCACAAAAAGCGATCAAGGGGCAAGCACTAGCAGACTTCTTAGCCGATCACCCAATTCCTGATGAGTGGGAGCTAAACGATGACTTACCAGGTGAAGATGTGCTCTTTGTCGATATCCTCCCGCCTTGGGAAATGTACTTTGACGGAGCTGCAAGAAGCGATGGAGTTGGCGCCGGTGTAGTGTTTATCTCTCCTAAAAGGCATGTCCTCACCTACTCATTCATGTTAACCCAGTTATGCTCAAATAACACGGCTGAGCACCAGGCATTAATCTTGGGCCTTCAAATGGCTATTGGAATGAGAATCAAAGATCTCGACATCTATGGTGACTCGTAATTGGTCATCAAACAACTCCTCGAAGAGTATGAAGTCAAGAAGGAAGACCTCGTTCCGTACTGCAAGTGTGCCTAACGATTGTTAAGCAAGCTTGAGACCGTCAAGTTAGAACATGTTCCTAGGAGTGCCAATAAGGTGGCTGATGCGCTTGCAAATCTTGCAGCCACTTTGGCACTGGGGGCAGAGAAAAATATGAATGTCCTCGTCTGCAATCGATGGGTCGTTGCACCTCTCGCTGAAGAGTCTGAGGAAGAGATTGATAAACTTATTTTTATACCATATTTTAGCCCCTACTTGACTCATTTTCATCCTCGTTTTTACATTCGATCGTGCTTAGGAAGAGTCAAATCAGCCACCTTTAGCGCACTTTTAACTCATATAACATCTTTCGATATTTTTAGGATCTTTATTGAAGAAACGGGAAGATGAATAACATTTAGCAGAAAGGAGTGCCAAGAAGGCGAGAAAAGCCGCGAAAAAGTGTCGCACGGAAGTCCCATGAAACCGGACCCACAAAGCACGGCCAATCCCCCCCACACCGGCACACTTGGTCAGACAGCCAAGTGGCATGGCTTGGCCGTGCCACTTGGACCGTGCCAAGTGGCACTCCCATGCCACTTGTGTCGTTTTGGGGGTGTTTCGGGCAGCGTTTTGGCACGGTGCCACCGTGCCACCCCCGTTCTGCGTCGCAACTTAAATCTTCCTTCGGGGCTGTTTTGAGGACATTGAGTTTTAGTTTTAGTTTTCCTCTCCCATACTGTTCTTTAGGCGATTTTTAGGTTTTGTTTGAGAGTTTGATTTTAGTACTTTTCATTACGCTATTGGATTGGAGCTTATTCTACCTTTAATTCATTCAATCAATTTCAGGTTCTTAATTCTCTATTCTCTCTTGTTCTTGGTTGTTTTAAGGTTTACAATGGTTGAGCAATTAAATGCCATGGTTGTTGTTAGAAACATGATTCTAGGCTAAATCCTTCAACTTAGGTTGGGATTGACGCCGAATATGTGTAGTTGAATCTTGTACTGGCCCAATCCCTGCTCCCCCTTTGTTTTGCAATTATAAATTCTATTATGCACGCCACATGCTCGATGAAATGCTCGAAAGAACATTCATCCTTTTTATTGGGATTTAGTGGAGCGTTGAGAGACGAAGCCTTTACCTAGTGCGCCTTAGTAGCCGATTAGGATTCTAACATGAAAACAGTTAAGATTCTAATTGGGATTTGAGATTGTGAATCTTGTAATCCTTCGACCTTTAGTCCCATGAGAATAGGCGACTATAGTTCCAAGATTAGTCTTCGACCCTTGAGAGAGGGAGGAGATGGGCTTAATTGATAATCTATCCATTTATGATGCATGCTTGGGAGTGTTTGATTGGGTTAGTCACTGATTCACTAGCATGGTCGTGCTATTAATTCCAACCTAGGTGTTTTCTATTCTGCTGTTTATTGCACTTTTTAGTTGCTATCGTTTCTCCTAGTTTAGTCTCCAACCCACAACTGTGATTGCCTAGCTTGAGTAATTTAATCAGTTCTGGTAGTTGAAACCAAGTTCCTCGTGGACACGACCCGTACTTGCTGGTTGCTAGCTACAGCTACGCCGTGCACTTGCGGTATATTTTAAAACTAACAGAGATCAATGCGGTTAGTGCCCAGGAAGTAGACAAAGAAGACTGGCGCCAACCACTCATTGACTACCTGCAGCATGGGAGGCTCCTTAACGATCCAAGGCATAAGACAGAAATCAAACGAAGAGCTCCCCGCTTCCTTTACTTCAATGGGACTCTTTATCGGTGTTCCTTCCTTGGCATTTGGTTACGATGCTTGGGAGACGAAGAAGCAAGACAAACAATGGAGGAAGCACACTCAGGAATATGCGGTGCACACCAGGCAGGACCCAAATTGCATGATCGAATCAAGAGGATGGGTTACTACTGGCCTACCATGGTGCAAGACTGCATTGACTATGCAAAAAGGTGCGAGCCTTGCTAGTTTCATGCAAATTTTATTCATCAACATCCGGAGCCACTCCACCCAACTGTGGCATCTTGGCCATTTGAAGCTTGGAGGCTTGATGTTGGGGGCCCTATCACTCCAAAATCTTCTGCTGACCACTCATACATCCTGCAGCAACTGACTACTTTTCCAAATGGGCAGAAGCAACCCCACTCAAAGAGGTCAAAAAAGAAAATGTCGTTGATTTTATTCGAATTCATATCATCTACCGATATGGGGTGCCTCGATATATTATCACTGACAATGGCAAACCATTTGTCAATAAGCCGGTGACCGCTCTTTGCGAAAAGTTTAAGTTTGCCCAGCGCAAATCTTCAATGTACAACGCACCTGCAAATGGGCTGGCGGAAGCTTTCAATAAGACACTTGGCAACCTACTAAGCAAAGTGGTGGCAAAGTCAAAAGGCAAGGCTCTTTGGGCATATAGAACCACGTATAGGACGCCAACCCAATCAACCCCTTTCGCTCTGGTGTATGGGGTCGAAGCAGTATTGCCTTTGGAACTCCAAATCCCTTCACTCCGTATTGTCATGCAGGAAGGCTTGACCGAAGATGAAAATCACAAGCTTCACCCGGCAGAGCTCGAGGCCCTTGATGAGAAAAGACTTCTAGCGCAACAAAAGTTGGAATGCTATCAAGCTCGCTTATCACGAGCCTTCAACAAAAAGGTCCGACCGTGTTCATTTCAAGTTGGAGATCAAGTGCTCACGGTAAGAAGGCCAATCATCATCCCACACAAGACTGGAGGCAAGTTCACTTCCAAGTGGGATGGCCCCTACGTGATTCGAGAAGCCTACACCAACGGAGCTTATAAGATTGTCGGTGCTAACGGAGTGCGAGTTGGGCCGATAAATGGCAAGTTCCTAAAATTATACTATCCTTAATGTATTAGTACATGTAAGCTCCTAAACATGAGCCTAAACTGTTCATTCTTTTAAGTTAAACTCCATTGTACTACTCCTGGCCCGCAAGAGTATAAATTGTGAACGGCTAAACAAAAAAAAAGGTTCCCTTAACGTCTTGTTCTTTAAACTACATATGACTTGATCTTTTAAGGTTCCCTTCAGGTACGTAGGCAACTTTGGTATATACCCAAGTACAGTCATCATGAAATTTGTTCATAAAAAAGGTTCATCTGATTGCGGGTTTTATACAACTTCTGAATTTAAAGATTCAGCAAGGTATAAATTCATTTATTGTCATAAAGTTGATAATTGCGGGATCCAAATCGCAAGGAAAATCAACCAAAGACACATGTGCAGCAAGGGATAAAAGAAAATTCGCATTATTAGATATCAAGCTTACATCAAAAGTGCAAGGTGCATTACAAGTCCATCTCAAAAAAAGGGGGGGGGGGAGTGAACTATGGATCCCATTGAAAATTCTTCAAATCCTCAAAAGACTCCTTTATGTAGGCTTCAGCCTTCTCTAAACTAGCTTTTGTGGCTGCATCCATAACTTCAGTGGCATTAAGTATGTCAATCTGACCTTGCAAGTCAATGACCTCCCGCCCAGCTTCTTGAAGCAAATGCTCGCTGGCCGCCACTTGAGAGCTAAGATCTTTCTGTTGTTTTTCCAAAAGTTGAAGTTCTTTCAGTAGCTTCTAACGCCTCGATTCAACATGTTTCAGCTCGGCTGTCTTCGCTTCATAATGGGCGCCCTCTGTGTTCAACCGACGGGAGGCCTCATCAAGCTTACCTTGGACCTCCATGCGACAAGTATCATGTTCTTCAGTAGATGTTCTACCGGAGTAGCTCTGTTGCAAGTCCTTGAAGTCACATGCTTGCTTGATCAACCCTTTAACCTTGCTCTCTAAAGGAGTGACGTCGACACCTCTTTGAAGGATAGTGGCATAAAGGCTGTCAAAATCGCCTTTAAGAGAAGGAAGCCCATCAAAAGGGGTGCGACACACCTTGTCAAGTACGGTTGTACCAAATACTCGCGCAACATTCCTATCCACCTCCTTTATAACGGCGTCAGCATTGAAGACAAAAATTCCCCCTTGGGGAGTCCTTAAAGGGCATTGTGGGCGAGGTACCAGTGAAGGCGCATTGACTCTACGGATGGACTCGACCTCATCATCATCCAGGGAACAAACACCTTGCGAGTCAACTAATCTTGACCGACCATTAAATAAATCATTACCAAATGATGGTATTCGTCCAATCGACAGGAAACATTGACTTCCTGATGGCAGAGGAACGTGTGCCAATTCCTCCTTGAAGTTCATATCATCACTTTCTCCCTGTCAAAAAAAAAAAGAAAAACAAGAAAAAGAAGAGAAGATGTATATAAGGACGAAGAAGGTGAGATACACATTTGCAAATAAATTGTGTTTCTATTTATAAGAAAATAAAAAGGAGTACCATGCATTAAGTAGGATTAGGTTCAAAATTGAGGATATCCATGATATTCTTAGCACCTTCTAGGGGAAGCTCAGTTACCTTTTCGGTAGTTGGCTCACAAACTCCGATAGGTATCTCATCCTGACCATTCGCAGCAAGATTAATCTCAGGTTTACATTATGCCTATATGTCTCAATAAGATGGAGATTTGAAAGGGTCCTTTAATCTCATTCGTTACCTGTGGTAGTGGCGCAATGCTCTGAATAGGGATTGCGGGGATGCGCATCGCTGGGATGACAACATCTATTCCTGGAATCTTGACACAGAAAGAACCATCCCCCGTCGGTGGAACAAAAGGCTCTAAAAGCTTTCCAGAACGAACAATCTTCAACTTGGGTTTAGAACCAATTTTGCCTTCATCCTTTGAAGTGTTCGTGTCAAATAGATCACTTCGCTTTCTCTTAGAATCACTAGCAGGTGGACTGCAAGTCGAGGAAATGAACATCTTGGACCACCATTCATGAAATGCACGAGTGGTATTTCTCTCGAGTAATTTGTGTCGCCCAGGAAGTAAGACTTGAGACCCTGTTCCATAGCGCGTAAGTGTCTGGTGATAACAAAGCATTGCTTCCTAATCAAGAAGATTATCGAAATCCAGATCAGCAGGAACATCCTGATAGAAACCAAATTGTCTACTGAACCGGTCGGGGTAATAGTGTTCCATAACGAGGCTGTCTTCACAACGGTAAGTGACAAAACTTGAACGAACGCTGACAAAGTAAGCGAAGTCATCCCTCGATTGCTTGCCATCATCCACGAGAATCTCCCTGAGTTGTTTGATGACGGACGAGTGCCAGGGAAAGCCTCTGCCAGAACCAATGAGCTCCCGAGCCTCTTCAGGCTGAAACAACTTGGCTCGACCGATACCACTAAACTTCACCATGCCTGGACTGGAGGAAGCCTCACCGACTAGCTCGTATGCGTCAAAGTTTTTGGCTAACCAAGCGTAAAGGAAATGAGTAGGAAAGTGGCCCCCACCTCTACCAGGATGTGAAGAACGAGAGAGCTCGTTGAGCCCCTTGTAGATACTCGCAAGAACTGTTGTAGGGAGGCAATAACCTACACCGGAAGCCATCAAGGATGCGATGCTAAAAGTACCTGGATGTATGCAATCAGCATCTCTAACTGGTAAGATAAACGTGCATAGCCAACAAGAAAGAAATGCAGCTAGAAAGGTCTCAGTGCGTTGGCCAGTGGCCACTCCCAGCTCGTCGAAAATAGCCTGATAATCACTCCACCCACAGGCTCCTGCGTCGGTAAGGGGAGACAATATTACTGGTTGAGGGATTTGGCTGTCTTGATCAGGCTTCTTGGAAACATGGTACTTCCTGCATCCCCAAAACCAAAAGGAAATCCACTGCTCTATGGTAGGTTTGCCCTTGCGACCTTGCATAAGTTTGTGATAAGCAATGAATAGATAAGTGCAACTCAACGGAAGCTTGCTTGCAAGTTCCCGCTGAGTAGGGACAACTTCATCATAAAGGCGCCCCGAGATTGGCAACCCAAGGAAGCTGTAAATGTCGAAGATAGATAGGGACACCTCGCCTTTAGAAGTATGCAATGTGTTCGTTTCAGGACACCAATGCTCGCACACTGCTCGGATGAGATTTGAGCACCGGTCATAAAGGAAGAGCGAAGCATACAAAGCACCAAACATATGAAGGGTTGTGAGTTTGTCCTTGCAACGAACGAGGATATCCTCTAACCACTCCCAATAAAGCGGTTTGTAAGAAAATTCCCCATGCAACGGTAACTTAGCCCATGATTTACGCTCGGACTCTATGTCATGACTAACGTAACAATTGGTAAGAGGTGAGGTTCTTGTTCATTTTAATGTGAGAAGAGAGCAAAAACGTTTCGCCTGTCTTCAGATTCTCCATGGACCACCAAGGAAGGCTTGGAGGACCTCTAGCACAATCAGACTTGCACAAGGACGTTATAGGATTGCGGATAGGCAACTTTGTCTCTTCCCCATCTACGTGGTTTTCACTGGGTTGGATGTGTAGATAACGTCGTCCGTTAGTGGTTTTATCCACGAAAGTGACCATTTTGAATAGACCTGCATCCATAATAGGAATAAAGAAAATTGAGTTGCAAGACTTGTTGTAGGAACAGTTCAATAATCAGATGGGGGACCCAAAAAAAAATCATTCTTATGCATGGAAGTACTAGAGAACCCCAAAAAAAAAGAAAAAAAAAGAAAAAAAAAACAAAAAGAAAAAAAGGAAAAGAAAATGGGGCACAAATGCAAGCAAGGGATGTTCATCAGTCAAATTAGCCTCTTGAGAATTCTCGCCTTTGGGAAGTTCGCCTTAAGAGGATTCAAGGTTAACCCGTTGATGCACCCAAAGGAGTTAAGCATTCAAAGGTTAACCGATACTAAATCAAATTCGCCTCTTGAGAATTTTCGCCTTTGGGGAAGTTTGCCTTAGGAGGATTCAAGGTTAACCCATTGATGCACCCAAAAGGATTAAGCATTCAAAGGTTAACCGATATTAAATCAAATTCGCCTCTTGAGAATTTTCGCCTTTGGGAAGTTCGCCTTAGGAGGATTCAAGGTTAACCCGTTGATGCACCCAAAAGGGTTAAACATTCAAAGGTTAACCGATATTAAATCAAATTCGCATCTTGAGAATTTTCGCCTTTGGGATGTTCGCCTTAGGAGGATTCAAGGTTAACCCATTGATACACCCAAAAGGGTTATACATTCAAAGGCTAACCACAATAAATTATAGCCTAAATTTGCACCCAAAAAAAAAAAGTCTTCACACCAAAAAAAAAAGAGGGAAAAAGACATGGACAGATTGAAGCAAATAAGCAAGAACGATGCAAAATTTTGATTCACGTTGATATTATCTAGGCAAAAAAAAAAAGGAAGCAAGCACCAAGTAGCGTGAAAGAACAGCCACACAAAAAAAAAAAAAGAAGAAGAAGTAAGCACCCAGCAGCGTCAAAGAACAGCCAATACAAAAAAATAAAAAAAATAAAAAAAAAGAAGAAAGAAAACTCAGCAAGACGACGAGGAAGGAAGAATGGAGGGTCAAACTACCTTCAAGTGTTGTTAAACTATTAGTAGTGAACAAGCTTCTACTTCTGACGTCTTCACGTGCTAACCTCTCAACGTCTTCCTCTGACAGCAGCACGGAGAAAGAGAAAGAAAAAGAAAAAGAAAAAGAGAAAGAGAAAAGGCAGAGAGGAAAAGGAGAGGTAGAAGAGAGTTTTGCGATAAAAAATACAGGTAGGGCATTGTTTTTAAATTGAGAAAAGATATTCAATTGCATTAACAAATCTTCATATTTTGGGCAAGAGAAATAAATATTTTGAAGATTGCATCATACAAAATCACACCAAATATTATGCAGAGCCTACTAGAAAAAAAAAATCGAGACGTAAGTCACGCTTAAACACTAAAGTTGTGTACGTGCCTAATCTCGAGGGGGCATTTGTAGACCGTAAATTTTTACGGACCAACCAAGAGCCGCCACGTGGAAGAAATAAACACTTTTATTATGGCCAATTACAGCACGCCACGTGTTAAATTAGTTACAATATTTCATTAAATTAAATATTTAACGGAAATGTATTGTGACCAATTAAAAAAGTGCCACGTGGCATAAATGATGTAGAAAATAAATTATTATTCCTTTTAATAGAGACGAGAAAGAAAACCCCGACTCCGACTTCTCTATAAAAAGGGAGTGAACCCCCTCATTCAAGGGTCGGCATTTTTTAGAAGAATTCTCAAGAACTCAAGACTTTTCTCTGGAAGAAGACAACAAGCACTCTAAACACGTGTCGTCTACACGCGGAGATTACATTCATATCTTCATAGAGATTAAGCCTCTTAGGCCCTCTCTCAAGATCAAATTCATTCAAGACTACCCAAGAAGACTGAATCAGAGGATTTATTATACTTGTTCTTGTAACAATTATACAAAGATTGAACCCGTTCTTTGATATAAATATAAAAATTCACTTTGTTGCTCAATTTCTTGTCTAATTGATTGCAGGCTCGAAACTTGTGTTTACAATTCTTTCACATAATGCAAACATATCAATCAACTCAAAGTTCAATCTTGCTGCACACTAAACCAGTTGTCTCAAATGAGCTTGATAGTACTTTCATCCATTGGCAAGTATTTATGATGTATTACTACTCAAAGCTACACCGAGAGAAATTTAGTAGATCTCCTCAGTCACGGTCATCATCCCCTACATCTTCATCCTCAGGAACCCCACGAAGATACAGGACATTATTGCACCTGCACGCGTGACCAAAAAAAATCGAAAATGTCATTTAGACTGTGCAAGCATGGACAGGCCGTAGGCCATTGAGCAGAGATGGGTAGTTCTACAACTCCAATAATCTACCATCACGGCCAACTA
>JACYFF010031954.1:9670620-9685429 GCA_017589665.1 Selenicereus undatus | reverse complement strand
GGGGGGGGGGGGAAGCAGAAGATAAATTTAAAAATTGGAAGTATCAGATACCCTTATCTGAAAGCTGTCACACACGAAAACAGCACAGCCGAAGCCTTTACTGTGCATGACCACACGTACTGGGCCACCACCAATAGGTTGGAGAAGCATGGCCCAATCAGCTTATTATGTAGTACAATACACTGTTTTCACCAAATTAATGAATTATTATTGTTATTATAAGATGTCATTCAACAATTCATGTGGAAAAGAGACGGAATCTTCTTTATCAATATCATGGAAATGAAAATGATGGGGTGTCATCACATTCTGCATGGGCTTGCCGTCCATCCTTTTTGGCCTGTTCTTTTGTTGGTAAATATCACTTCCTATTATTTTAATCAATTTATATTCATTATATATATATAAAAAAAAATTAATTCATTTTAATAAACTTCAACCCAATTCAATACAAAAATACGAATTTAATTAACTTCATTCATTTTTCAATACATATTTTTCGATGAGAACAACAGACCCTAACTCAAAAGAGGCAGAGGCCATACATATCATCCCCTACCTTTTCCTTATCTGTTATTACTAATCATCATTATTCATCGCTGTGTATCACGATTCATGTGCTTCTTGTCCTCATCTTGGTGTAGCATCATAGCATGCCGTAGATCAAAAGGGCAAAAAGGGTTTTCAACTATCAACTTAGCTAAGTTGTCCCTGTATTGCATGTGTTATGTCTGTCAAATAATCCATCAGTCACATTCATTGCAAAATATTTTGAGGGTTGAAACATCAAGTAGTTTGCTTTTTGGATAATAAAGTAGTTAGTTCATATTTTTGTTTAAATGAGTGAAGATATTACCGATTGAATTTCTATGATACGGCAATCCAATGAATCTAGTGAATGAAAAAAGGATAAGAGTAGAGCATGTCTGCAACAATCCCCATATTCAGGATTAATTATGACTTGTTCTTTTTGTTGGGAAGTATGTATTGAAAAATGGATGAAGTTGATTGAAATTAATAAAAGTGGGTATTTTTTTTTATTGAAGTGGGTTAATATGGGCTGAGGTACATTAATTTTTTTTTTATATGATGGATAGAATTTGATTAAAATAGTAAAAAGTGAGATTTAACAACGAAGAGAACAGGGTCGTTGATATTCTCTCATATAGACCTGAATTAGGTGCATGTATGCACATGCCAAGATTTAAACGTTGATATTCGAAGTGAAGGAAGAGAGCTTGTGTCACCTATGCGATAAGCACTTGCACAGTGTTTAGTTGATATTAAAAATTGAATTTAAGATCCATTTCAAAAGAAAATTTTACATTTTGCGGATGGTGTTATCCAATAATGACCCTTCTTAGTTTTGGATATATCTGACATGTGGATTTATATGCTTATGATACCAATGCACATCGATCGTATTCATGCTTAAACATTAGAACTTGCATTATCAGTTTAGCTGTTAGAGCTACAAGTTGACACTGCAAATTGAATTATACCTTTTTTGTTTTTGGATGTGAATAATTTAAATTTTAGGGCTTTTGGATGTCAATAATTTGACTTTAAATATAATTCCAATGGTCCAATCTTTGACATATTTATTTTCATATGTTTGTGTTATTTTAGGAGCAGTACTATTTTGAATTAACTGAAAAATACAATATACTTCCAAAAATCAAATCATAGCTAGCTATTTTAAAAGGTCAGATAATTAAGTCCAAACCCTCAAAAAATTGGATTATTTGCGTCAGAGACTCTTTTTTTTTTAGTGTCAACTCTTTTTTTTGGGGGGGGGAAACTAAAACGGAAGGGGGGTAATTGTGTCAACTTGGATACTTCCGAGTTGAAGAAAAGGAAAATCACAATTTTGCATAATATAACCCACAATTATCCCTACTATCGAAAATAACGTGTTTGACATATTGATGTAGATGCGTTTAAAAAAGGGTGTTTAAATATACCATAAGCACTTTCATGACCTAAACTTGGACACATTTCAAGGATCGATCAACAGCATTTCACTCAGAAAAGGGAAAGGCCATTCGATTATGCCCACATTTACACATGACTACATTATGTCACCACTTGACAAGTACACCTGAAAATTGATAGAAACCACCATCTGAATTTTAGTACAACCCCTACTCACCCCTCCACACAAGTTCAACTAGCGTAGAGAGATGAAGTAGAGTAGACAATGACTTCTAATATATGTTCCGTTTTTGTGGGGTCTTAAAAAAAATTCACAAGTAAACAGTCGTACTTCTGTATACACGCGAACAAGCAGAGAAATCGATTCAGATCAGATAACGTACAGAGAGAAAGGGCATAATTCTACCAAAAAGCCCTAGGTCTCTTGGATCCAACAGGATGAGTGATCTGAGGAACAGTAAAAGCATCATCTTTCTGCCACTTTTTGCTCATTTTCAACCCATTGATCACACTTGTCCCTTGAATCAACCCACTTCGATTATGAGAATTGAGTAAAGGCTGATTAGTACCAAAAACTGACGTTGTCATTGTTGCTGCTGCTGGTGCCTCGGGTACCCAAATCCCTAAACTCTCGGATTGGATTGAAGAACAATTTGTAGAAGAAGAGGAGCTCATTTTCTTGCCAATATCCGCATCCCAAAGTGATAGCACATTCTCACCTACCTCAAACTCATTCATGTTTCCACTCTGCACCCATGTAAAAATTTAATCCAATTCACTAAATTTTCACACAATCATCAATCCCAAATAAAAGGTGAAACCTAAAAAAAAAAATCAAAATCCGAAATTATTATGTGCATCTAGTGTGCCATGTCTTGAAAAGCTATTTTAATGGTATCAAATTGTCGAACCGATATTTGTTGTATTTTCTAAATGTTTTCGTGCATATTAGATTAGCCAACAGCAAGACAGCAATGTCTAACTAAAAATAAACTTACCCCTTATGTCAAGTCTGGATGCATCGTATGATTCTATGGACAAAAGGTTCGAGATAAAGAAACTAATCAATGTAGAGAGATGGCGGCGACTGATTTAAAAAACAAAGCAAAGCAGGAGTATGCATTACATTACCAACATAGTTTAGTTTAAGTGGTTTGATACTTATTTTTTTTATGTAAAGGTTTCAGGATCGCGCTAACTGCAGCTCAACTCCAGTAACAATTGGACTCCAGTGAAATGGAAATCCAAGATCAAAAAAGCAAGAATATGCACTGACTCCTATATAAATTGCTGAAGAAACTTTAAAGATTAGGCAGAAACTTGATGTTTTGATTATCAATGATAAAACTCTAATCGCCAAGAAAATTAGAAGTAGTTTGAGAAAAGAGCTCGAAAAAAAAAATTCAAGGATGGTAATACTAACGAACAAACAAAGAAATATTCATTGCTCTTTTTTGCTTGAGTTTAACAGCCTCTCCTATCTCTCTCTTCTATTAGACTATTGGCATAGGTTTTAAACATAATTGCTTGCACTTTTCCTTGAGTTTTTTTAGCTATTTGGATTTATACCCATCTAAGAATCGGGGAGGGAAAAAAAAAGGTTAGAGAGAAATACAAAAAAAAAACAGCAAACCTGGAAACCAAAAGAAGCATCTTCAAAATCCTGAAAATGCCATCCAGGTAGCATCTCAATCAAATAATCGGATATGACACTGCCTGATCCACCAGAAACAAACTGATCATTCCCGGAATTAGCCGTGATATTACTTCCAGGATTCATATTAATCGGCTTCAAACTCGAAATCTTAGATGTGGGTTTTCTTGAAGGCTCAAAATCAGGAACTGGGTCACATCCAGAAACCCCCAAATCGCACCCTACAGAGAGCTTAATCCCAGTCAAGAGAAAGCGATTGTGTTTCTGGGTATGCTCATTTGCAGTGTGTAATGGCAGTTCACAATCCCTACATAGAATCGCCCTGTCTTCTTGGCAAAACAAAAGTGCCCTTTTCTCCTGACAAAAGACCCAGAAAATTTAGCCCAAAAACAGAGGATTTGATTCACTATTTTTGTTCGGTTTTAGAGAGAGAAAATGGTTATTACCTTGCAGATGTCACAAAGTGGGGCAAGAGAAGGAGGTGGGTGGAGTAGAGAGAAACGGTGGTGTTTGGATGCGAGCTTATTGGCATGGTGGACTCCTTGATCACATCCATGGCAGAGAGCAGCTTCATCAGCAGAGCAGAAAACTATGGCTTCTTTTTTGTTGCAAACATCACACTGAATCTTCATCTTTTTTTTGGGGGTTTTTTTGGGTGGGTTTTGATTTTGTTTTGATCTTGAAATTCCAGATTTATTGAGAGAAGAGCGATGAGTAGAAAAGAGGAAAAATTGAAGTTGAAAGGGTTTTGAAACAGAGAGATTACAGAAAAGATTGAGAAAATGAATAAAGAAAAGTGGAAGGTTATGGAGGAATGTACAAATGCAGAATAAAATAGTCTAGTGTGGCCACTTAAAAGATGTGCAAGTGTGGAGATACTGACAAAATGGGCCAGGCGAGGGGCTCTGCTGACACCCTGCCTGTCCCCCTTCTAGATTGGGAAATTTATCGGTGTTGTTTATAATAACACTTTTCAATACATAAATCTTCTTGTTTAAACGAGGCATCTTTCTAGTACAGCTTTTGAGGTATCTGTCTTATATCTATCCAAAATTACTGTCTTATTTTTAATGAAGTACTTATATTAGAGGAAAAACTGAAAAAGTAGTTATACTCTAAAACTTATCAACAAAAGTTTCCAAAAAAGAGGACATCAAGCTCAGTTCAATTCCTTAGAATTCAAAAATGGGAGGAAAAGAGGTAAACGATGGTGGGTTGTGAAGTTGAGACGTGGAAGGAAGATTGTATTGGCGTACAAATTTTTTTGTATTGGCAAGGGTCAAAAGGGAATGAGAAGAACGGAGAAGGAATTGAGGGTTGGGAAAGGGTTATGTAGTTGAAGGAAATTGGGTTGTAGAAGCTGGCAAGGGAAGTTAAGGGTGACCATTGTGCATGTGGTGCGTTCGCAAAGCTTTGGATTGCACCTGTCGATGAGGAGATGGGTTTACTTTTTCTTTGCAATGTAAACAGGTAAGTTAACTGGATATGTAATTTTTGTAGTTGTATTTCTAGTGTAGCTTTGTTGATAAGTTTGTGATGCATGTGCTCCCAAGGTTTCTTATATGCTATGCAAAGAGTTGCACTTGTAATGTGGACGTTTATAGCGGTTAACCCGAAGATGCGTAGGTAATAACCCAGGATAAGTGTGAGAGGCTGGAATAGATATTAGTAATTGTAGCGAGGTTGTCATGCTTGTGCTCCATGATGTAAAGGTGCTTGTTTGATATGCAAAGATTTGCACGTGTTGTGGTCATTTATAATAGTTGACTCGGATATCTGTATCACATAACCCGGGATAGCAGTAGGAGGATGAAATGGATGCTTACAATTGTATTGATTTCATGTCATTTATAGTTGCTAAGCCTGATATCTTTGTTAAATAACCCAGGATAGTAGTTGGAGGATAAAATGGATGTTTGTAATTGTAGTGTGGTTCTGTTGAGTTTGTGATGCATTGTGCAACAAATGATAATTGTCATAACTTAGGTTATACACAGTAAATCTAATGTCGGTGGTGTTGACGTAGCGAAGGTCAGGGTTAATTGTGATGTAATTTGTGTAATTTATTGGTTGTAATATTTTATAGAAGTTATTGAATTAGAGTTAGACATAACTTATGATTGAGGAGAGTAAAAGTTGATTTTGGTTGTGCTATGTGATGTCAAAGTGGGAGGAATGCGAGTCCTCAAGTCGAAGAATGTAGGGAGGACAAGCATTTACTATGGAGAAATTGGGTTTGCATGATGTGAGTATCCTATAATTTGTAATTGTCTATCCCAGGAAAAATAGCATGAATTGCTTTGCCCTATGGATCCACCAAATTGCAATTGTATATTGTAGGTTAAGCACTATGTTTTTGAATAGTTATGCAAAATGTGAGTTTTTCAAAAAATTGCAATTAAATGTCCCAGATTAAACACTCATTAGGTGTGTGAAATGTATTTTCAAATGTGAGTATTTCATAAATTACAATTGTATACCCCATGTTAAATATTGAATAGATATGTGAATTGTGTTTTCAAATGTGAGTGATCCTGAAATTACAATTCTATATTCCAGGTTGAATGCTGATTACATGAATTGCAGTTTCAAAATGCATCTTAGAAATGCTAATTGTATGTCCTATGGTAAACACTAAATGAGAATGTAAGTTGATTTTGGTAAATATTAGTTTCCTAAAAGTTGGAATTGTATACCCCATATTAAACACTGAACAGGTATGTGAATGTCTCCAAAATATGAGTATCCCAGAAATTGCAATTGTACATGTCAGGTTAAACACTGAATAGATATGTGAATTATGTGTCTAAAATGTATCCCAAAAATGCCAAATGTCCCTAGAGTAAATCGGTATGTAAATTGATTTTGGTAAATGGTAATATCCCAAAAGTTGAAATTATATATTTCAAGGCAGACACTAAAATAAGTATGTGAGTTGTGTTTCCAGATGTGAGTATCCCAAAAATTACAGTTCTATATCTCATGTTAAATACTGAATACGTGTGTGAATTGTGTTTCTAAAATGTAACCTACAAATGCCAATTGTATGTTACAGGGTAAATACTAAATAGGTATGTGAATTGATTTTGTGAATAGTAGTATCCTTGAAGTTGCAATTGTATATCCCATGTGAAATACTGAATAGGTTCATGAATTGTTTTTGCATAATGTATCCCAAAAGTTGCCATTGTATTACCTTTGATGTAGAGGATGGTGATAATAACTACTGCATAATGTATCTTACAAATGACAGTATATTATCTCATGGTGTACACTGATAAATGAAATATCTGTTGCATGTGACTATCCTGGAAAATGCAAATGTATAACCCATGATATATACGATGAATAGTATTGGTAATTTGTACTTTCCCCATAGTGTAGTTGTATGTACTTGTTGCATAGGTGTGTTTGTTCTTATTTTGTAGATCTTAGAATGATGTATTCTGATGACATCATGTAGGAGTACAATGAAGTTTAGACATGCCTCAAAACGACGTGTCGGGGTTGTCTGTGCGGAAGGGAAAGGGATCATCATATTCTGAAGGTCATCTGAAGGGGTCTGTAATGGATAAAGAGTTGCAAATATCATCAGGACTGAAATTTTGCCTAAGGAGACACAGGGCAGTATGGAGAACAGTATATAGTTGGTGGAGGAGAGTTGTGCAGATTTTGGAGTGTTTGCTTTCCAACAAACATACACAATCATCTCCCTGGCACAACCATCTCCTCAAGCGGCATTTTGTCTTTCCATTATGGTTAACACTAACAATCAACTGTAAATGCACAAATAGTTTTCAGCACCAATTCCACACTAAATTTATACCAACTTTACAGTTTAACAAATCTGCTTCTAACTTCGTATATCACATTAACATGGATTATAGCAAACATCAAATCAAATTGACCACATCAACTACCACATGATACGGTATTCCCCAAGTGAATAACTTTATTCTATTCATACAGATGCTGATTCATTATCCAAATACGTGAAACACTAACTGCACACTACGATTACACTCAAATTATATACTACAAATTAACATGAGTTATTCAAAACACATTTGTGCGTTAACCACTTCAAATCATGATATTAAAACATCACCGCCTTACTATCATCTCAGATTATTGATATAAATATCCGGGTTAGTCACTATAAATGACCACATAATACATGCAAACCTTTGTATATCAAATAAGTCAACCTTGGAGCACATGCATGAGACTCATCAACAACCATATTATAATTACAAATATTCATTCAATTTGCCAACTGTTATCCCCGGTTACTTAATACAGATATCTAGGTTAACCATTATAAATGACCACATAACAAGTGCAAACCTTTGCATATCAAACAACCAACTTTGGAGCACATGCTTGAGACTCATCAATGGAATCAATATAATTACAAACATCCCTTTCATCCTCCAACTGTTTGCCTGGGTTAATTTGTTACATATATCCAGGTTAGTCACTATAAATAACCATAAGAAGTGCAAAAATTTGCATATCAAATAACCTTTAGAACACATGCATGAGACTCATCAACACAACCACAGTACATTTACAAACATCCATGTCATCCTCTTACTATTATCCCGGGTTATTTCATATAGATGTCTGGGTTAACCGTTACAAATAACCACATAAGAAGTACAAGCCATTGTGTATCAAATAAGTAACCTTAGAGCACATGCATCACAGACTTATCAATAGAACCACAATACAATTACAAACATCCATTTCATCCCAGCCCTAACTAACATCAACTAAACAAACCCTACATCTCCTACATCAACATCCAAACCGTAATCTTACAACAAATGTATGCCTTCTAGAACAACGATTGAAAAGCCGAAGAATCTCCACATTCCTTAGTTCACAAATGAAATTCAACCACAAAAACTACGTAGGCATTTAACTTACCTGTTTACATTGCAAAGAAGAAGTAAACCCATCTCCTCATTGACAGGCGCAATTTAGAGCTTTGCAAATGCACCACATGCACTGTGCTCACCCTTAACTTCCCTTGCCAGCTTGCACAACTCAATTCCCTTCAACTGCATAACCCTTTCCCAACCCTCAATTCCTCATCCGACCTCCCATTCCCTTTTGATCCCTCTCCAATACAAAAATTTTTGTATGCCAATACAACCTTCCTTCCTCATCTCAACTTCACAGCCCACCATTGTCCACCTCTTTACCACCCATTTTCGAATTCTAAGGGGTTGAACTGAGTTTGGTGTCCTCTGTTTTGGAAACCTTTGTTGGCAAGTTTCAGAGCCCAACTATTTCTTCAGTTTTCCCTCCAATAAAAAGTACTTTATTAAGGACAATGTAGTAATTCCAGGTGGATATGAAATAAGTGCCTCGAAAGTTGTGCCAAAAGATTCCTTTAGGTAAGAAGGGCATTAAATTGAAGAGTGTTATTTTAAATAACACCATTTGGTAAATTTATCATCTAGATAATAGATCATATTGACGAGCAAGGATAAATAAAGGAAAAGTTCCAGAACATTTGTACAGAGAGAAGTGCATTAGCTTGCAAGGATAAATAAAGGTAAAATTTCAGAACATGTATATAGAGAGAAGTAAATTAACAAATATAAGCTGTATTCGGTAGCAGTGTTTTGAGTAATGTTTAGTGTTTTGGTCGAGTCAATGTACTAATCAATTAATTTTTAGTGTTCGGTAGCCTAGTATTTTGACTAGCATTTCAAGTAGTGTTAGTATTTAAGCAGCGTTTCTGAAAAGTTTACAGTATTAGCTTTTGACATTCAGAAGTAGTGTTTCATGTTTTTTGGCTAAAAAAATATCCTTTGAAATCTCATATTTAGAAATTATCTATATCTTTTTATGTCAATTTATATTAATCAATTAAACCAAGTACCTAACAGCTAAATTCACTAAACATATTTGTTTCAACCGTTCATCTAAACAAATATCCGCTAACAGCTAAATTAGAAATACTATCAGCTACCTAAACACATATCCGCTACCTAAATCGCTATTTGCTACACAAACAACTAATTTTATCGAACATGACCATAAATACATATTTAAATTCATGTATCTGATAATAGGTAAAAAATTATAAGGTATGGACATTGATAGGACACGATACGGATAGGGGACATGTTAAATTTTTGAAAAGCTAGATCATAAGTACGGCAATGACATGAATTTTGAAAACTGTAAAAATTAAATTTGAAACTATCCATTTTATTGTGTAATTTTTCTCTATTTTTAAATGTAAAAAGAGAAAAGTCCGTCTTCAAAAGTTGAAGAGTAAAATATTATTATTATTGAAAATAAAAATTATAATTAATCCTTAATCTAAAAATTGTTTTTAAGATTCCCACTGAACAAGTATGCATCGAAAACTTACACCAAGGCCTTGATTTCCATTTTGTATTTGAAATTGAAGTCCTGACTATATGTCTTTTTTAATATGCCTACTTGATTATTTGGTTTTTAGGCCCTTTTTCATCAACTTTTTTTAAATTGTACAAAGCTCCTAATTTTTTTTTTTTTTAAAAACCTTTGTTTTTTGGGGTGATTGTAGGGATATTCCGATTAATGGGTCTAATGTCATCTCCATTAACGTTGCTAAAATTACCTTTTTGTTTGAAAGGTAATATATATTATCACCAAAATTAATCCCAATTCCCAGTTTCTTTTTTTTTTCTTTTCTCCATCTATTTGATTTCCAGAACTTCATGACACCCTCTGTAGTGCTAGTCCGACATTGTTGTCCATTGCTCCATAAAACATGAAGGTGAGATATATTTAATTCATTTGCTTCTTTAAATATTTGACTTCAGGGCTTGTGGGACCTACCCATCACCAATTTATCCCTCAGTTAATGGGCTATGCTAGAGACATGAAAAGTAGGCCTTTTGTTTGAATTGATATATTTGTGATAAATTTGTCAGTTTAAGTATAACTTCTCTGTTTTTCTGAAGGGTTTTTTTTTTTTTTTTTTTTGGGGTGGGGTGGGGGGCTGCTCCCTAAGTGGTGACTTGTGTAGAGTCATTATCATTTATTATGAGTCATGGCCAATGGGACTTAGAACAACAATTATATTTCACCTGGAAGGTGGGCTTTAGTGGTATTTGAATACATATAATTTTGATCATGACAAATAAATAAGGTTGTAATGCTTTTTAAAGAAAAAAGAGCCCTAGCAGATTCTAGAAACAATTAGCATTGGTTATGAAGAAATGAAATTCTGAACATATTTGAGCTTAGGCCTTTCATTTGGGTTTAATTATTTCTTAAACTTTTCATTGGTTTGATCCTCTGGAGATGTAATATTTAGAGTTTGAATTTAGTTTTAGGGTGTTTTAAACTTCACTTCGAAATGTATGGTGATATGAGCTGGTTATAGAAGATGCAGTCCTTAAGTGGGTGTTGAAGTGAGGTGAAGACTTGGGATTTTCTAGAGGTATGTTCCAGATGGATTCTTCTCAGAACTATAAAGCTCAGAAGTAACATTTTGGCAGTACATATCTCTCTTTGTGATTAAAGATGCTGAAATTTTTAGTTGTTCATAATGAATTTAGTATGAAGTAAGTGATTTTCACCAAAGTATCTTGGTTCATACATTGGGTACATAGTCCAAAGATATAAAATTCCTATATCAAATGTTTTGGTTGGGTGAGTTTCGAAGGATTTTGTATTTGAACATGGATCCTCTATCAATAGTGTGGACATTTCTTAAAGAAAGTTCATTTTTTTGTTTCTTTTTCTGTTTTGGTGGTTTTTTTTGCTGGGGGGGGGGGGGGGGGTTGGTATAGTACAATTATAGCCAAAAGCTTTATTTGAGCATTTTCTTGGTAAAAGTCCTACTATAACTTCTATCACATGGAAGACGTGATCTTTTGTCAATCGTGGAATTGAGCTTGAGATCTTCCTATCAATTAGTAGCCCATCACGACAAGTCCCATAATAATGGTTTGTCCTTTTTTCTTCCTTGATTGGTCTATAATTGAACCAGTGATTATGCTATATTTGCGGCGTTCTTTGTAAAAAAATAATACTTTTTTGTCTTTGATTATGATTGTACTATTTTCTTTTATTTGTATGATTAATTGCTTTATATAGAGTTGATAATTCATCAAGATTTTGGACCAGAAGAACTAAATTCATCTATCATTCGCTGTATGGGACATTTGGCATAAACAAGAGGAGATATGACAAAGAAGGGAAGATTAATTGTCATCTTTTATTTTTCCCTTTTAGTCTAATTGTAGCTATGTTGGTTTTTATTTGTTGTCTCTAAGGCATTAGCTATTTTCCTCATTCCCTCTGTTGACATTTATTTGACTACCACGGACGGCAAGCTTCAGCCTTTTTGAGCTAGATATTTGAGATTTTCTTATGTGATTTTTTTTTGGGTCCCCGTTTAAAGGATGATCAGTAGTGAAGGGATTTATCATGTGTGGTCTAGTGAGGATTATGAAGGCCATGACTGTAGCGTAGGGGTTGTACTGGGTCGTAGTGTTGTAGCCTAGAACAAAAACAATAACAACTCCTAGTATGGTTTTTCATGGGGTATGAGAAAACCCAGATATAGGCAGCATACCTCTACAGACATCTCTGACCATAGAGAGGCCGATTCCTAAAAATCCATATAAAATGGTTGTAATGTTGTAGCCTATAAGCCTTAATATGGGGGCATTGTGTAGGAAATGTAGAGAACAAAGATATTTCTAATGGGGATGCAAACTCCTTTATGGGATTGAAACCCAAGTGTGCTATGCATGGTGAATGAAGGCAGTTTTAGTAGTTCTGTCATTGAAAATATTCTTGTTATGATTGAAATTAACTTTCAAGATGGGATCATCACTTAGACCAGAAACTTCTCTTCCTTATATTTTTGATGGCTACTTCGTGTATGGAGTTGTCACACCAATAAATAGGGGTTACGCCATATTCATGTTGTTGAAATAAGAATCATTGTTTGGTTACAGTTGGCTGGGATGAAAAAGTCTCCCATGAGGGATTACAAAAATAATTATTTCTCTAACTAACCAAATAAATTTATGCATCTCATTTGGCATTTAAATGCCTATTCACCTAATTATCATCATCGTTTTTCGTTGGTGATACAAGCTGAAAAGGAATTACTATGTCACCAGCTAAATACCATTTGCCATAATTTATTCCTATATTGACTATGGCTTACACTTGAACAATGATTTTATATGTTCAAACATTAAGTATTCGTGGGATTTTATTTTTTATTCACTAAACACTTAATTGTTGGAAATCTTATACTTTCAACTACACCTTCACTATTGCTTGCACCAATTCCAGTCAGTCGAACACGGCCTTTGAGTCATAGGTTTATTTATCAACCATTCCTTTTGGTTGCTTTGATTGATATTGCATTCATGAATAATTTTATTTAATTTATTCTAAAATAATGTTAGTCATTATATTTAATATACTTTTCCTTTTTTTTTGATACTCCATTTAATTGGAGCCATAATAAATTTTAATGTAAATATTTCATGCATCAATCAATTATTATATTTAATGATATTTTCAAAGAATTATATACTTCTCCAAAAATGTTACTTCTGCAAAAGAAGTCAATTCCAAAACAACACGCCTATTTTAAGTAGTTTCACTAATAGTTAAATGATCAAAATATAAAGATGTAACAAATGGCATTCAATAATTAACTTATTTTCCTAGTTACTCTCATATAATTACAAAGATTAACTTTTAGTGAATATGTTAAGTATTCTTTCCAACACTCTCAAACCCTTACTCTTTTGTACTTTTATTTGGCCTTGCTTCTCTTCCTAAGTCTTCTTCTAAAAGGACCTTAAATCTCATACCTTAATATAGTGCGCAAAATCATACTAAAATTATACTGATACTTTAGGGAACCGCGGGGGGGGGGGGGGTTGGGAGAATAAAAACCTTTAATAAAAACTCACTTCGAATTATCCGCACTTTATTATTGGGAAGCCTTGTCACTAAATTATTTTATTTTTTAAGCTCAGCAAAAGAATTAAGAGTGAACAACCCACTCCATTCTCTCTAGAAACTACCCACTCTTCCACATCTTTCAATAATCTTCTACCCCTAAGCAAGCCATTAGAGGTCAGGAATGGTCTTTAATGATCGTTCTTGACCCTCTCTTCTTCCGTTTTAATATACTTATATGTTTAATTATTGTTTTCTTATCTTTGTTACGATTTGTCTCCTCAATTGTGAGATTTTGTCTCTACAATTGTGTGAGAGTGTTTTATTTTATCTTGGTTATCTTGCTTGTGTGTTGTTTATGATTGTTTTCTTTGTGATATTTGGGATGAACAATGTGAAAGTTGCAGCAAGACTCTTCAATAGCATTCGACAATTCAAGTACAATCTCTCATATGAGATCAATATTTCATTCATGAAGTCTACACTAGATCAACAATTCTACAATATGAAGAAGAAACTACAGATCCATGTTGTACTTCTGGAAGACAGCGATTTACGTGGGAAGACGAATGTTCAATATGTACCAAGTTAGATTTCGTGAAGTCAGAATTTTATTTTTATAAGGAAGATTGTATTTATTTTGTTCGAAGCTATATTGTAGATGTCGGATGACTCCTTAATTTTTAATGAAATTATCGATTTCTTTCTTGCAAAAAAAAAAAAGGAAGTAAGAGGGGCCGGGCTCAGCCGTGTTTTTGGTCAATTCACACTAAAAATTTTTGTAGATAAATAAAATTCATTTGCAATAACTTTTATTCCAAGGTTAAAATTCACTTTAAAATTATGGTATTTTGAACTTTTTACAGTTCATTATAATTTTATACAACTCCTGACAACCTCTTTCAATTTCTTATAGTTGTTTTACAACATTCCCGTTCCACATTGAAAAGTGGGAAACACCTTATAGTGTTTGTAAGTGGTATGTAAGCCTATTTCAACAATCCAAATAAGAACTAGTTCTGAAAGGTCAATTTTTGGTCAAAGGCCCGGACACTAGGTTTTTTGGTCAATAGGTTATCTAGGAACCTAGCTTATTGGGTTAGGATGTTACAGATGGTATTAGAGTGGATCTTGAATCCGGTAGTTCTGAACCTACTTGGCACTAAGGGATAGGAAACTATTGGTGAATGATCAATGCCACTGCCGCAAATGTTAGCTGAAAGCTGAAGTGATGCTCCAGGGTCTAACATGGGTGTTTGTTCATTTGGGGGG
>JACYFF010031954.1:9636011-9670520 GCA_017589665.1 Selenicereus undatus | reverse complement strand
CCCCCCCCCCCCCCCCCCCCCCCCCCCGTGTCACATCAAATGTTCAACATGCACAGATTACGAAAACATGGCTTAATTTTCTGTAAATGTGATAAAGACCTATTGCACAAGTGAGTACAATGAGTTGTAAAGAGTTGATCTTTCAAACAAAGGACTAGAGGTTAGGTTACTTACCAGTAGACTATTGAGTGACTCAATTGTGTCGATCAGCAAGTTCCATGCTTTCAACTACCTACAACTATTTACAATTTTTTACAATTTAACCATACAACGATAAGGAATGGGGCCTCATATTTTAGCCGTAATTCATTTATATAAGTCATAATAACTAATTAATTAGTCACCTCACGTAAACATTAATATGCAATATTTGGTTGGATGTAATGTAATTGCAATATAATGAAATCAGCTTTGCAATGTAATTATGATTACTTAGTTTGTGGAGATCATAATTATTAGATAGTTATTTTATTGTAATAACCAAACAAAGTAATGAAAATATAATTACGAACTTATTTGTATTATAAAAGTGATTACATCTAACCAAATATTATATAAAGGTAATTCATAAATCAGGGCTTCGTTATTGCCTTCTACAATTGTATTAGGCGGCCTTATTTAGAAATTTGCAAAGAGTTGTGAGTGCATGTGTGTGTTTAAGGTTATCCATAAAACACCCGCCTCATTATTGCCTTGTATATGTGTTTGGATTGGAGGGGGAAGCACAATTGATAAGGGAGAATTCAAATCCACTTTCATGATAGCAACAACTACTAAAATTTGTAATTGCTAGCTATTTTGGCATTGATTAATGAAATTGTTATATTTTATTTCAAAACTAGACTTCTAAATTTATAATTGTCTTGAACCCGACAAAAAGGAAAAGGGTTATGTTTTATGATTGTACCCGAGATTGTAATTTTCTGTGGGCCTGGTAGAGACACTAAAATGCCGCAAAGATTCTGGATATTACACAATGAATTCAGCCATCTTGTTTTTCGATTATTAGTTGGGCATGACCCTTATAAGTAAGAAAAAATACAGCTAATACACAGCTTAAACAAGCAGCTAGAACATCCTATAGGCTGAGAATTACAAACAACCAAACTCATATAGCTCTCTAATTCAGCACAAACATTAATTAGAACGTCTCCTTATTGTCCAAGAGATATCCTATGAAAGTAAATCTCTAGCCTGCCTTTTATTTTGCAACTCTTTTATCAAGCTTCTTGTTATTCTTCTAATTGTCAGGGATTCATCACTGATAGCAGAAAGACCAAGTCTATTTCCAAAATCCAAAGCTTCTTTCACAATTTTAGTAGGGGTGGGAGAATTTTGAACTGACTTTGGATTCTTACTACCTCTTCTGTTACCCTTGCTAGAAAGTTTACAACTCTCACTTTTCTCATGAAGTTGAAGCTCCATTTTGAGAGGATCATCAAAAGGGTGCAAGGCGCTATCAATTTCTTCATCAGCCTCCATCAAGGATCCACAACTTGGTACTTGGGAGGGAAACTTCCCAAAATAAATTGTGTGAATGCGCACAATATCCGAAGGTTGACTAATTTTCTTGCTATTGTCGGAAAGATTTTCACGAACATCTTCCTTTCACAACCTCATTAACGCTTTTGTGGCCTTCTAATCCATTGCCATTCGGATTTGCTCAACAGTGCTTGCTTATAAGGGGATGACGAATGTTGATTGGGAACGTTTTTCACCTTGGGAATCCACTTCCAAATGGTCTTTTTTCTAGTAGAAGAACTACTCGTTCTCCCTCTAGATGACAATTTTTTTGGTATGGCGCCCACGTGACGTGCAACTTACAGTTGCCTACCCTTCTACCGTTCAAAAGCTCAATCGCTTTCAAACCCTCTTGAACGTCAGCAAATCTTATCAAACCATACTTTATGCCAGATTTGCTCCCAAATTTATTCGGACTGTATGGATCCAAAACTTCTCCACAACTACTAAACAGATCCTTAAAGTTGGTAATACTCAAATCTATTTGCAAATTATCAACGAAGATATAAAATACTTTTGAGTTATTACCTAAGGTCTCAAGAATAGTTTCTCGTATTTGGCCGTCTTGTTTTTGAAACCAAACTTGGGCCGTGAAAGCTCTTGAAATCGTAGAAAATAATATGAGAGTCATGAAATTCTTACCATTTAGGGCTTGTTCTTTTCATAGGTAAATTGGGGTGGGTAAAAGGGTGAAGTGGGTTGAAGTAGGCTAAAGTGGGTTGAATTTTTTTATGTGATAAATTGAACTTGGTTAAAATAGTGAAAGTCGGTTGAAGCGGGTTGAAATAAGTTGAAGTGGGTTGAGGTTGGTATTTTGAAATTTACCAACAAAAAGAACGGGGCCTTAGTGCAAATAAAGGATAAATTAGTAATTATAAGTTATAACTTATTAACTAAAAGTCATATGATATTTACAATAAATATTACATTTAAAAATTTAGATAGACAATCTTTTGCTTGAAAAAATTATTGTTGACATGCTAAATCTTCGTCTTTCACTCACTTATTTACTGACGCAACCTCCTAGAAGGACATCCCTAGATTTTTATTGATAGAAAGGGAGTGAGGGCGATTATATTAAATTACTATCAATGAAAGCATACATGTCTTCTGAGGCCCGTTCGAGGACATCGTCGGGCACATCAGATTCCCACACCTTGCCCTGTAAATTAAGGGGTTGTCTATGGGCGAGATCATTGGCTACCTTGTAATGCCCCCAAAATGCTAATTACATGATTTACGAAAAATTGCAGCGGAAGACTTAATAATAGAAGGCGCCATTGCCGTCCTGATAAGAATAAGGCTCACCGAACCCATTCAATCTTACAACTCATATTTACGATCAAAAAATCTGTTAAACTCAAATACTTCAAGACCAAATTCCATAATATTTCAACTTCAATGCCATTGAATTAATCATACCATGTGCTAACTCGCACTTCACACTACACAAGTATATTGAATATAGACACAACTTGACCATGAGGTCGATGCCAACATTCATGCTATGCTGAATCCACTGTGAGCATCGGATGATTTCCCAAAAGGGCTTGATAAATGGGGAAACATGTGCTACTTCATCACCTAAAATAGAAGATATGAAAACAATTCGACAACATGAGCAAAAACTCAGTACTTGCATTCCTGTATTGTAAAGTGAGCATAGAAACACTATTGATGTGTACATGTCTTTGTAATTCATTTAGTTGAAAATAATAATGAAAATGAAAGTAATATGAAACTGAATTACTCATTATTATCTGGATGTAAACAATGATATGATCTATACATAGGTGTACACCTGCCAAGCCGATCATGAGTTGTTCTAAAGCCGCGCGGGTACATGATGGGCTGACGCCCTATAGATAATAACTGAAAGAGTCACAAGTTAAATGACAAATCACTGTATAAAATGATTCATTGATAAACTCATTGAGAGTTGTAACTTGATAAACGTGTTCTGCTTTCTGAAGATACAGGCAATGGACGTACCTTGAGTCTTTAAAGATATCATCTGACTTGATAAATATGTTTTGACTTGATAACACTTATGCATAATAGGGAATAATAACTAGGCATCGACTCTGTTTCATAAATGTCATTGTAAGTATATTTAGTCAGTAAATGATCTTTACTCACATAATTGAGTAAGTAAAAGTATGTGTAATAGAACTTGAGTGATTAAATGGTTTACATAACTTGGGTATTTTAATATAACTTCAAAACAGAATTGGTGAAAGTAATTAAATTTGATATAAAGTAAATGAAAGTAAAATAGACCACAGTGAGATAAATGAGATTACAAAGGAAAAAATCTTGATGGTGACAAATGAGGAAGTGGTTGCAGCCTTTTCTGAGATAGGTTGCTGATACGGGTTTAAGGCTCGCTGATGTATAACCTTGTTCAAGATAACAGCCAGTACACTAGATTGGCTTGATAAATACATTTGATACATTCTAAATTGAGTAAGTAATAAAGGTTTGAGGCCAAAAGAGATATATCTTGGCTCAAATTAGCACAAACCGGAATAACTTGGTATGATAAATATAGTTTCTGAGTCAAAACTCTCCCCACTACTCCAATTTCTTTGCTCATGTCAGACCACTTAGTTTTCCCAACCAAATAAGCTTCTAAGCACAATCAAAGTTGTTACCAAGTCAAGGTCCACTTAGAAAATTCATAACTTTCATCATTGACCTCAAATGGAGACTTCAGACCCCAATATGGAAAGATTAACAAGTCCTGAAAAACTTTCATTCACAACACAAAATATGTTTCCCACAATAGGGTTTCCAAAATAGGGCTAGAACACAAGTGTGCCAGTTTTGGTTGAACCTGCGCAGTCCTAGAAAAATGGCTATAACTTTTTCCACAGAACCCGAATTAAGGCGATTCAAAAAGTATTTGAAAGCTAATACAATGGGATATCTACCCACCAAAAAGCATAATTTTTGACTGGGCCGATCATTACCAGTTTATTAGCGAAGGTTCTCCTATTTTCTGCCATTTTCCAGCCACACTATCATTGCTTTCTCCTTGCTTTTCTCTCATAAATCGAGCTGAAAATCCCAATAAAATCCGTGAATATTTATTTCCCCCTTATAATAGCCTTACTTTAGCTAGAATGCTCAAAAACCACTCCATGATAGACCTTACAAAAATTTCAATATATTTCTTTACATCAATATTCGCAATCTCCCAATAAATTCATTTACTCACATAATTAGTCCAACCAACCTCTCTTGGTCACAAATGAGACTTTCCATGATTCACCAATTTAGCCAAAAATTTATATAACATCCATTTTTGAAGCCATTAACATATCCAAACTCCAAACGACTTTATTAATACATAGTTACATAATTCATATCCAAAACAGGGCATCTTTATTCAAAATTTCATAAATCACTGGTTACACCTCTAAAATTCATGAAATTTTTCAGAAAGCCCCCAAATATTATAAATAATGTACAGCAAAAAATTCGGAATTTTTGGACAACCCCATAATTTTCAGAATTTTCGACAGTGAGCAATTCAGCAAATGTATGATCTTGAAATCCTAGGTTATGCCACCTTCAAGTTTCCATCTAAATCACCATAAATGGATTTAATAAGATCAACAACAACTTTAAATCCATTTTTCATGCCAAATATCACAACATTAAATTAAAGAACTCAAAGTTCATCATTTTCACATCAAGCTTGCATGATCATATATGATCTCAACCCCTGGCATGCTTTCAAGCTTAGCCAACAATTAAGACATCAAAATAACTCTTATTTATATCAAGATAACATGATCCATAATCAAATCCAACATAAACCCAAGAATTAAACAAAGTTGGGTGAAGATTTACCTCACTTGAAGCTTAAATAGAGAGAGATGAAGGTGGTTGAGGAGGTTGTGGTGGTGGCTGGAGGGGCCGACTGGTGGCTAAGGCGGTGGGCTGGTGGCTGGGCAGTGGCGGCAACAGCAGCAGGGGTACCATAGGAGGAGGAGAGAGAAGAAGAAGAAAGATGGACATGGCTTTGGCTAGATTTTTTTTTTCACTTATGTTGATAAATTTGGCTGATATTTATCCTTTCATAAAGTAAACTTTTGCTAATAATAATTAGGCATAATGATTGTAATCAACTTAATTTAATTGCACTAAAATTTTTGGTCTAAAATTTGAGCCCATTGGAATTGGGCCATAATTTGAGCCCAATGAATTGAGCCAAAATAAATAAATTTGGGCCCAAGTTTTTACATAGCTAAAACTTCAAATTTTGTGATATTATGAAAAATAATTTAACGCTCAATCATAATTATCGAGGCCTACTATCGATTTAATCAATCAATGGAACTTGAATTAACAATCAATGAAACTTGAATTGCAAAATGGGACCCAAATGAAATATCCCCCAACTGGAATGCTTAAATATGATAAATAAACGTGAAAAATTTAGTTGACATAAGGTAATTCGGTAAATATATAAATTGAGTGTAATTGAATTAATAACCATAATTTGGTTAAACCAATAACCATAAGTGATTAAATCAATAAACATGATTAATTAAATGAATAAATATATTTAATTAAATAAATAAATATGATTTAAATAAATAAATACGGGTTAGGATCGGGTTATTACATGCCCTGCTCCACATCCCTAGATTTAGTATAACTTCTTTGTTGTAAAAAATTTACGTGTCACAAAAGACCTTATTTGAAAAATCAACTTACATTGAAGAACCACGATACAATCAAGAAATAATTCTATCTTCAACAATCTCAATGCCCTAAATTAGACTGGCGAACAATCTCAACGACCTAAATTAGATTGATAGAAACTTTATAAAAGGGATGAAGTGATATCGCTAAGCGGAGGAAGGGAAGAAATCACTCTCAAATGCGGAAAGAAAGATCCAATGAAAGAAAACTACTACTAAAAGGATAGACATTGAAAATATCAGGACTTATTATTAACAAAATCTCAATAATAACCCCTTTTAATTACAATAAAGTTCCTCCCATAAGAAAAGAAACGGAGAATAATTTTTATATCATATTTTGAGGAGTGTATATACCCATAAAACATATGAGTACACATATATTAAAACCTACTTACATTATAAATAAATGTTGATGAAAATAATATCATATAACTCTTAATAGTAGGATTGACAAAAACTCAGGTCCAAATCGATTCGGACATTCAGATAAAAACTCAAACCCAGACTCGAATATCTGATGTCCGGATCTGATTGTTCGAGTGTCCGAATTTGCGAATGATTTTTGGACATTCTAACCAAAATTTTGTGTGACCGAATCTGAAACCGATTTTTCAATGTCCGAACCCAATTATTCGAATTTGTTTTTATGAAATTTTATAGAGAATTTGAACTGAAATTACACATAAACCTAGTTATCCGATGACCGAACCCGATTGTCTGAGTGTCCAAACCCGAAATGGTTCAAAAATTTAGACAATTCGAATCCGAATGTCCAAACAAGAACCCGACATAGATTTAAATTCAGACATAACTAATTGTCCGAATTTTAAATTCGGACAACAATTTTGTGATCATGACCGATTTTTTTGGATTGAACAAATTCGGGTAATGACACCTTTGGTACAATATGGGTAATCCCACAAAGAGTTTATGGAAAGTAAATGTAAATTTACTGATCTCATCTTTTTGCCAACTCCACTTAATAGTATTTATACTTAGAAGTATAATATAGGTTGCTGGAGACGAAGGGAGACTAGATTTTAATACTAACAATTTCTAAAGATCTCATCTATTTTTCTTCCTTTTTAAATAGTTTCGTAATATGAAAAAAGAATATTGCGTAAACAGTAAAAAATTATCGTAGCAAACACAATATCTAACTATCAGAAAGCCATATTTAAAGTATTCAATCTCAAGATGTCATGTTGGCCATCTCACTTAAAAAATCAATAAAATAATAATGAATTGCGATATGAGCACTCACAGCCATAGACACGTGGGGAAGGAAGGGGCCCTTGCGTGTCACACGCGTTCTTTGAACACGCTTGCAGCCTGGGGAAACTGGAGGGACACGCATGGCAAAACGCGCAAGCGTTTAGCCTCGCAGGCTTTTTTTTTTGTCCGTTTGTGCAGTGAAACGCTGCGTTTTGGTGTGGGGAAATGAAGAAAGTGACGCGTTTCAAAGGCTAGCTTTCCAAAAAAAAAAGGAATTGGAACGTTGGACTGGGGGGAGAGAAAGAGAGCTAGGCTTCCCAAATTTCTTTTTTTTTTGTTTTTGCTTTTGTTGGAAATTTTGGCTATAAATAGCATGAATCAATTGGGAAAAATTCATCCAAAAAATTTGAACCTCCGTCTTGTATTTTTTTTTAAATGTCGAACATTCGTTCAAGCAATGAAAATTAACTAATTAATTTTCAGAGAATTTTTTTAAAAAAAATCATTTTTTTGGACCAAAAAATAAATATTCCTTTATTAGGAATATAAAAAATATTTATAAGTTGCAAAAACATAAAATGCAACCACAAAATTAATATGACAAAAGTAATACAATATGTTTAATGGTGGGCCCCATGATAAATATTTAATTTAATTGTCCGGGAATGAATTCTATTGGTTGGAAAAATGAATGAATGCAAGTTCCAAAACTGTGAAACTTTTACTAACATGGCAAGCCAGAGTTCCACAAAATAGAACTCTGGCTGAAAATGCTTTTATTCTTTGAACTCGAATTTACAAAGAATTAGATCTGGTATTATGCATGTCAGTCCAATTAGTCAAGGTTAAATTATATAATTTAATTTGAACAAGAAGGCAATCTGTATAAGTGTGAATATGCATGTGACAAGTTTGCTAACTAGAATTTTGATCCCTGCTTAGCGGATCAAGTAATATTGAGGTGCATTCAACAATGTGATATTGTGCGTATGGATTACGGTCGAGATAAACTCAATTTTCACATATTCATGTTCTTTTTGTTAAAAAATTGCAGGTATGGGATGGATGAGAGGAAAAAAGGGGAAAGAAGTGGGTAAAAATGAATAGGAGTAGTATATTTTTTTTAAAAGTGTGGGAAAGGGGGGAAGAGTGAGAAGGAGTGAGAAGAAGTTGAATGAAGTAGGAGAGTTGATGTAAGTTATGTATTTTGTTTTTTTAATGTAATCTTGTATTTGTGATAATAATTACTGATGATAAAAAAAATTTTAGACCGAAAAAATATTTTTTTGTGTTGACTCAGGTACAAAACATTGTTTCATGACCGTTGTTACCCCAAAAAAATTGTAATTTTCGTTATTCGTAAAGCAAATTATGGATATATTTTTTTTTCCATATATTAGCCAAATACAAACAATGAAAAAAATACACATATGTTCAGACCTTGTTCTTTTCATTGGTAAATCCGAATTTACCAACCTTAACCCACTTCAACCCACTTCATGAACTTCAATAAAAAAATACCAACTTCAGCCCATTTCAACCAACTTCAACTCATTTTTCACTATTTTAACCAACTTCTACCCATCATACAAAAAAAATTCAATCAACTTTAACCAACCTCAACAAAAAATTATTCACTTCAACTTACTTCAATCCACTTCAACAAAAAAATATTCATTCATTATATTTTAACCCACTTCTACCAATCTTAGCGAACTTCACCTATTTACCAATGCATATTTCCCAACAAAAAGAACAGACCCTCAGTATGCGGAAAACAATCATCTGCAATTTATGTGAAGATCTTCCAATATTTTGTTGCCAACGCACAAAAAAAAAAATATCCGCTCAAAATACATGTACAATACATTTGCACTTCCTGTCATGAATTACAAACAACGCCAAAAAAATTTACACATTCCTTCATTATGCCGGAAAAAATATATGCAAATTTGGCCCCAAATTACGATGAACGAATAATCAATCTGTTACACATGCAGCAACAACCATCCACGCTTTGGTGACTTATAACAAATATTGAGTAACCAACGCAAAAGAAAAATTTAAAAATTAAGCATCACTTATATACAAAATCAAACCCAAAGTATCTACTTGTTACAAAAAACTAACATTTGCTTAACAAAGCAAAAAAAATTATTTCTTTAGTATACATAATAAAAATTATGTCATCTATAATTTCGGGTAAAACTAACAAATATTTCCATAACACCCGAAAAATAAATAAAACTTTTCATAATTATTATCATACTATTCATACATACAGTTACAAAAATGATAAAAATGTTCAAACTATGAAAAATAATAGTTATATGTAGGAGCGGGAATGAGTAGGTGAAAGTGGGTGAGAATGGAAATGAGTAGAAATGAGTGGTATTTTTTTTAAAGTGTGGGAAGACTTGTGAAAAGAGGGGAAGGAATGGGTGAGTGTGAGAAGGAATAAGTTGAGTCCATTAAACTACGAAAAGGATATGATCTTATGTGAATAGAGTCCTTTTTTGAAAGGAAAACAATCAATAATTAATCTAATTAGTTAGTTCAAGGCTGTTGAATCAATCTTATATAAGGTTTTGATGATTACAACCTAAATGTGCTAATTATGTTTGGCTTGAGTTGAGTGATAGAATCATGTGATAAAACAAATTGCAAACATTCTGGAGATCAATTCGAAATACCATGCTTGAAGCTATGTGCTAAAATTGTATGTTGAAAGCGACAGAAGTTGCAAATACCCTGAAGAACAGGTTGAAGAAGCTGAAATCATCAAGGTGGATATATGTGCACATCATCAGCAGAGTACAAGCGTCTTTAGAGTCTTGGGGCTAAGTATTGATTATATTTGTCTACATTTTTGTTAATATGCCAAAGAAGAACTTGACTTAACACTCATCTTGAAAGAATTATTTAAGCTAACTCAAGACACTGCTCAGAACAATTGAGCAAACAGGTCTGCAGTGCTCTGAGGGCAGCGAGTGCAAAAATCGGTTTTCAAAGATTTTCAATAGTTTTCATACTGTCAAAATTCCTAATATATTTAGGATCGATTTTCTGATAATATTGTGTTTTAGAAAGAATAATTTCCTAAATAATATTGGTCTCCTAAAAAGATTTTTCAGAAGATTTTATCTTATCTTTTGAGATATGATTTCCTAAAAAGATATTGTTGAGAAGTTTTATTCCTATTATCTGCTGAGTATTTTCAGAGTTATTATGGAAATCAAATCCTTGTGTTTTGTGGGTATATAAGCACTCGCTTCTCATATCTTCAAAATGGGGTTTTCAAGGCTAAAAATTGAGTTTTTGTGAGCTCATTTTTCTGAGTGAAAAACCTTCAAGAAGTGTGCTAAATTGAGTCATTTATATTAGCATAATAGGGATTGTATTGTACCTTACATTCAGCTTATTTAGAAGCATTCAAAGTAAGGTGTTTTTCTATTCTTTTCTGTCATCAGTTAAGTCTAGAGTGTGTCCAAGTCTTGGGAGACTTTGGACGTGTTGTGTGACTCATTCTCAGGTGGAGAATAGTTACGTGTGTGTAACTAGAGTCTCGGGGGAGACTAAGTTACGTGTGTGATGTTGTCACGTGTGTTACATAGTGTAACGAATTCGGCTCGTGTTAGTGAAAGTGTTGCTGAAATCTTACTGAGGTGGGTTGTGGTTTTTACACCTCAATTAAGCCAGAGGTCCTTTATTATTTCTGCAATTAGTTTCATTTCTACCTCACTGCAAACACGTATCCAAACAGTTCTCACGCGTGTTTTGAAACGAACAGAAAAATCAGAGGACACAATTCACCCCCCTCTTGTGTCCTTGTGTGAGTAAATCTAACAAGTGGTATTAGAGCAGAGTTCTCATA
Organism: Selenicereus undatus; assembly: GCA_017589665.1. Classification (NCBI taxonomy): domain Eukaryota; kingdom Viridiplantae; phylum Streptophyta; class Magnoliopsida; order Caryophyllales; family Cactaceae; genus Selenicereus; species Selenicereus undatus. Next base: position 9,659,192 of record JACYFF010031954.1, on the reverse strand, counting down.
GTTAGGTTAACACCTTGAGAGATCCTGAAAAAATGAATGCTCCATAAGGAATCTTAGAAGGTCAATATGTGACCAGACCTCCATATTTCAATGGACAGCACTACAACTGGTAGAAAAATTGAATGAAGAACTATATCCAAGCTGAGGACTATGAGTTATGGATACTCATTGTGAATGACCCTTACATTCCAGTGAAATTCACAACTGATGGGAAGACTGTTCCTAAGGAGTTGAGGGAATTCAATTCAGACGACTTCAGGAAGATGGAGAAGAATGCCAAGGCCAAAAAACTGCTGTATTTTGGACTCAGACCTGACGAGTACACTCGCATCTCAGAGTGTGAATCTGCAAAGGAGAGATGGAATGCTCTTTAGATAGCTCACGAAGGAACAAATCAAGTCAAGCAATCCAGAATCAAGCTATTGGTAAGGAAGTATGAGCTGTTCGAGATGAGCAATGAAGAAACAATTATGGACATGTATACTCGGTTTGCCTACATCACTAATGAGCTGAAATCCTTAGGAAAATCCTTTACCATCGAAGAATTGGTAAGGAAGGTCCTACGGTTTTTACCTCAATCGTGGGAAGCGAAAGTTACAGCCATCCAGGAAGCAAAGAAGATGGATGGGATTTCTTTGGATGAGCTCATAGGGAATCTCCAGACATACGAATTGAGGAAGAACTCCCAGGTGAAGGAGGAAACAAGGAAAGACCAGGGCCTTGCTTTAAAGGTAGTGAAAAGTTATGATTCTGATTTGGATAATGAAGTAATGGCCATAATAACCCGGACGTTCAAGAAATTCGTCAAGAAGGCTAAAGAGAACTTCAAGAAGGGAAGTACCAACAAGACGAGAAGCAGCGATCGTGATCAACCCTTGAGTTGTTTTAGATGTAGGAAACATGATCACGTGGTGAAGAACTGTCCCAAGCAGAATGAAAAACAGGGCTCAGAACAGTTTCGAAATCGCAAAAAGAAATCACAACTGAGTGGTTCTGCTAAGCGGTTCACTAAAGCTATGGTGGCAACATAGGGTGAAACTTCAAAAAAAGAGGATAGCTCCCAAGGCGAACCTGAAGCACTGGTACTCATAGCCAGGAGCGAGTCCGAAGCTGATTCAGAATCGGATGAAACCATGTCTCAATTCAAGGAAAAGGTAAGTGGTTTTAGCAAAAGGAAAATTCTGAAATTACTATTTTCATTAATGGATGAATGTGAGGCAATAAGCACTGAAAATTGTATGCTTAAAGAAACTTGTTCCAAGTTAAAAAGGGATATTCGAATGCTTGAAAATACCATACAAAAACTTGAGCAAGCAAATGAGATTCTCACCTCTGAAAAGGATGAAAAAGCTTTTGCCTCAAGCAAGGATCTTGACACACTAAAAGAACTTGAATGTGTGAATGAAATTCTCATGTGTGAAAAATTTGAAGCAGAAGAAAAGAACCTTGCCTTAGGTAATGACCTTAATGCACTTAAGGACCTCATGAACACAAGAGAGAAAGAATTTAACTCTGATCTTACAAAGCTGGAAAGTGAGTCTGTAGACCTGAAACTAAGGCTAGAATCCTTGGTGAGTGAAAATAACAAACTGCTTGAAAAGGCTCATAAGACTGAATCTAACCTCGTTCAGAACAGGCACTGCAACAGTTCCTCAGAAGCACGTGCTCATAAGGTTGAATCTGACTTGGTTCAGAACAGGCGTAGGAACAGTTCCTCAGAAGCGCTTAATTGGCTAAACACTCACCATAGCAGAAATAAAAGAGGACTAGGATTTGTGAATAGATCTATCACTAAGCTAGTAAACAAGAAGTATGTTGGACTTAAAGAAAATATCACTTGTTTTCACTGTGGAAAGACTGGTCATTATCGGCACACTTGCCCTTTGAGAAAAAGGGCCTTGGAAAGAAACTCACTATATGTTAAACAAATGTGGATTAAAAAGGATGAGTTAATTTCCATGACAAAGAAAATGAGACCCAAGTGGATCTGGGTTCCCAAGACAAACACTTAGTTGTTTTGCAGGCTACAGTGAGAGGAGGCAACCAACTATGGCTCTTGGACAGTGGTTGCTCGAGGCACATAACTAGCGATAGATCAAACTTCCTCTCCCTTACAGCCTTTGATGGAGGGAGAGTAGCAATTGGAAACGACAAGTTAGAAAAATTGCCGATGTAGGTAAGATAGGTAAATCACTCTCTCACTCTATTGATAATGTGAACTAGGTTGATGGGTTACAACATAATTTGCTAAGTGTGTCTCAATTATGTGATAGAGGTAATCATGTTGAACTCTCTTCAGATCAATGCTTGATTACCAATGTCAATTCTGGTAGTGTTGTGTTGAGGGGGAAGCAACACAACAATGTGTATAAAGTGTGTGTTCTTTCACTTCCCCAAAATCATTTGACTTGTTTAAATGCTCTTGATGATGATGTTATGCTTTAGTACAAGAGGCTAGGTCATGCAAGCCTTTCTCTCTTGAATAGAGTTGTTTCTAAGGACCTAGTAGTCGGACTACCTTCCATCAAGTACAATAATGACAAGGTGTGCGACGCTTGTGCTAGAGGAAAGTAAGTTAGAGCTTCTTTCAAGTCAAAGAACGGTGTTAGTACTTCCCGACCTCTTGAACTACTACATGTTGATTTGTGTGGTCCTATGAGGATTACAGGTAGAGGAGGGAAAAGGTATGTATTGTTTGATGAAACTGACTCCATGATTGAGCATGATATGCAGGATGAAGAGTTCGAACTTGGTCTTGTAAGAAAAGACCTCACGCTCACTCGAAACTCCATGGTGGATAATGGTAAGTCTCCTGAAGGTTAAACAAGTCCTGGATTTAGAAATATGGAATGTGGGGCAGGGAGCAAGCCAGTGAGGGGGAAGCTTTGTTGAACCTGATTTGGGATAGAAACGAAACACTCAACCTGATCCTTCCCGAACAGTTGTGTGAACAGGCTTCAGAACAAATCCAGAACCTGTTTCATCAAGTATTCTGGAAAGATTGGAAAACATGTCTGTAGATTCATTTGCTCCACGACTCTGGAAGCACCAGAGCTCGCACTCCCTTGACCAGATCATGTCTGACATTAATGCATGGGTGCAAACCAGATCCAAACTTAGAAACTTATGTACTTTCTATGCTTTTTATCTAACGTTGACTAAAGAATCTTTATGAAGCCCTTGCAGATTCTGATTGTTTTACTGGTATGCAAGAAGAGTTTCATCAGTTTGAAAGGAATAAGGTATGACACCTTGAACCAAGGCCTAAAGACAGATCGATAATTGACACCAAGTGAGTCTTCGAGAACAAACTGTATGAGTTCGGAACACTCACTCGGAACAGGGCCAGGTTGATGGTTCAGGGTTACAACCAAGAAGAGAGGGTATGGATCATTTTCTTAGACCCTGTTTGGTCTCTTGGTCTACAAAGAAACAACACACAGTTGCCATGTCCACAGCAGAAGCCGAGTATGTAGCAGCTGCTTCTTGTTGTGTTCAATTGCTGTGGATACGGCAACAACTCAGGGACTTTGGTGTTGACACATTCCCATATTTTGTAACAACACAAGTGCAGTTAACATTGCCAAAAACCCATGTCAACATAAAAGGACTAAGCATATTTACATACGTCATCACTTTTTAAGAGACAATGTTGAAAAGGGCTTGATTTCAATGAATTTTTATACCACTAATAAACAAATTGCTGATATTTTTATCAAGGCACTAAGTAGAGATCAATTTGAAAGGAATAGGGTTGAATTGGGTTTGATTAAAAGAACTTAAGCATGCTTAATTAACCCCCAATAATTGACTAGTTAAGGGTCGTTGGGCCAAATACATTGTTCCAATAAATGTATTTAATTCTTGTGCTTTTACTGGTATACGTGTGGAAAGTAATATGCTGACACTCGTTGAGGTCTAATGATATTGCTCTTAGTGTCCTAAGACACCGAACGTTTAACAGTAAGAACGGGTTCCAGGAACAGACCTGACCACTGTTTGTATCATGTGCTGATCAAGTGGCATTATTAATGGAATGTTGGAAACCGAAGTTTCTTTTTTCATTACACCTAACCTATAATTTATACCATACCTAGTGTAATGATGTGATGCATGCAAAATATTCTCTCTCCAAGAAGGGACGAAATAAACTCTCCCATAAACTTCCTTGATTTTCGGGCCACTCATGCACCATTAAATCCCTAGACACACTTTCTCTCCATAACCCATCCATCCATTTCTCTCCCTCTACCAAGAACCTGATTTCACTCTCCATCCTTAATCCCCTTCAAAACCCTAAGTCACCTAAAATCCTCAAATCCTTAATGGCAAGAACTCGTGGTGGTCAAGCATCCTCCAAGCATAAGACTTCTCAACCAAGATCACTATGAGACCAACTAGCAAGAAAGGGGGACGGAATTGGGATGAGTTTTGAGAGAACATCACCGGCACCTTCATCGCCATAAATGATCTAGATTGGAATGCGAAATCCTCCCTCACTTTCTTTTTCGATTACTTCCTCTATTTTTGGGTTCTTGAAGAGCTTGGACTTAAGATCAGTAGACTTGAACCCTGCTATGGTATCTTTGGTACACACAATTACAGGTTAAGAGATTGTGATATATGACCCGGTTGTGGCCGAGTCTAGGTTAGGAGGGAATGAGGTCGAATCAGTTGGGGAGTCAAAGGATTATGATATTGAGCGTGTTGACAATGAATTTGTTGTTGAAGATGCTGAGGATAGTGATGAGGATGAACCAATTTTGCGGATTCAAACGAATTGCTCCAACCAAGTCCCAAAACACCCACCAAAACACTCTTCAAACCAGTTCCATCCAAGAAATTTGCCCCAAAATGGGCTGCCCCAGAACAAGTATCTGAATTGGTCGAAGAATCTAATGCACCCAAGAAGAAGAAAATTAGAAGAACATGACAATTGCTGAGAGATATGAGCATTTTCTCCAGAAATCTGTGGTTTGGGGGAAGGTAGTTAATGTGTCATATTTTCAGGAACAGGGGCTTGGGGTGTTTGTAGAGACGCTAGAAGCCCATGGATGGTTGGAATTGTTCACATATCCCAAGAGAAGGCGTCGGTTCCAGATTTCGCTGAGTTCTATGCAAACTGTGTTGTCACCAATGGAGTGGTGCCAAGTATAGTTAATGGTCATAAAGTGCGGTTTGATGCTAGGTTAGGTGAGTTACTTGGGGTGTCCTTTGAAGGTTTTGATGTGTATCTGAGAGAGGAAAAGAGCATCTTAGGTGAAGAACGACTGTTGGCGCTGACCCAAAGACTGGCCAAAAGCCTCATCTGACTGTGTCCCGGTCTGTGAGAAAGGGGAAAATAATGCCCTTACATTGGTTGTTGTTTTGGTTTGTGATTACAAATGTTGTTTCCTGAGGTCAGAGAAGCAACCTTGCTGATCCCATGGCTATGTGCTACACTGATTTGTTGGATAGGGGTGAGCAAATTAACTTGTCCGCAATCATGATTAGCCATATTGGAAGAATTGACAACACAACCAAGGTTCATGACAAGGGTTATTGGTTCTTGCTGACGTCAGTGTTTGAGAAGTTTGAGATTTCATTACAGAAAAGAGTAGGCCTTCAGGTTAGTGATGAGATTGGCAACAGTAAATTAATTGGGTGTGGGTTCGAGATTACAAAAGGCGGCAGTGCACCTGGGTTCCAAACACCTCTTGGCCCTGTTCCCAATGATGGCTCCACATCCAGTGGTCCTACCATTGCCACTCTGTTGTAGGATTAGATCACTTTGAAGGGGAGATAGCTGAAGTGAAACAAGCGCTTACAGAGAAAAAGGCTTTTAATGCAAAGCGTCACGATGATCTGCTGAGTGCCCTTCTTGCCCTCACAGCCAAATTTCCTCCTCCACCTTCCTCTACCTGAACCTGTTTCTTCCCCTGTTTCCAACACTATTTTTCAGACACTTGGTTATGTATGTGCCTACTAATGGCTTATGGCAGTTTTTGGATAGTATCTGCATTGATGCTATAACTTAGCCTGTTGCATGTGTTACCTGTTTGTGCGTGACTCGGATGACCAATATCATTACTGTACCATATACTTGAGTGTATCACGGTCATTTCACTCATTACCTGTGGTGGTGGGTGCATCCCTACTGAATTTATGCAAATGGTTCCCTCAACCTTTTCGATGATCTCAAAAGGGGGAAGATAAGTATGACCATGCTTTGATTGGTCTTCCTGTTTTAAGCTGCCTTCCTATTCTTGTTATTCTCTGTTATGTGAATTGGCTTCTTGAACTAAGTTTGGCACTAATGTTTTTGCCCTCTGTTGTGTCTCACCTTTGATGGTCATTTGGTTTGTCATTATCAAAAAGGGGGAATTTGTTGAATCAATCTTCGATAAGATTTTGATGATTACAACCCAAATGTGCTAATTATGCTTGGCTTGAGTTGAGTGATAGAATCATGTGATAAGACAGATTGTAAACATCCTAGAGATCAATTCGAAATACTATGCTTGAAGCTATGTGCTAAAATTGCATGTTGAAAGCGACAGAAGTTGTAAACACCCTAAAAAACAGGTCGAAGAAGCTGAAATCATCAAGGTGGATATATGTGCACATCATCAGCAGAGTACAAGAGTCTTTAGAGTCTTGGGGCTAAGTATTGGTTATATTTGTCTAGATTCTTATTAATATGCCAAAGAAGAACTTGACTTAACACTCAACTTGAAGGAATTATTTAAGCTGACTCAGAGCACCGCTCAAAATAATTGAGCAAACAAGTCTGCAGTGCTCTGAGGGCAGCGAGTGTAAAAATCGATTTTCAAAGATTTTCAATAGTTTTCCTACTGCCAAAATTCCTAATATATTTAGGATCCATTTTCTGATAATATTGTGTTTTAGAAAGAATAATTTCCTAAATAATATTGGTCTCCTAAAAAGATTTTTCAAAAAATTTTATCTTATCTTTTAAGATATGATTTCCTAAAAAGATATTGTTGAGAAATTTTATTCCTATTATCTGCTGAGTATTTTCAGAGTTATTATGGAAATCAAATCCTTACGTTTTGTGGGTGTATAAGCACTCGCTTGTCATCTCTTCAAAACGGGGTTTTCAAGGCTAAAAATCGAGTTTTTGTGAGCTTATTTTTCTGAGTGAAAAACCTTCAAGAAGTGTGCTAAATTGAGTCATCTATATTGGCATAATAGGGATTGTATTGTACCTTACATTGAGCTTATTTAGAAGCATTCAAAGTAGTGTGTTTTTCTATTCTTTTCTATCATCAGTTAAGTCTAAAGAGTGTCCAAGTGTTGGGAGACTTTGGACGTGTTGTGTGACTCATTCTCAGGTAGAGAATAGTTACGTGTGTGTAACTAGAGTCTCGTGGGAGACTAAGTTACGTGTGTGACGTTATCACGTGTGTTACATAGTGTAACGAATTCGACCCGTGTTAGTGAAAGTGTTACTGAAATCCTACTGAGGTAGGTCGTGATTTTTACACCTCAATTGAGCCAAAGTTGGTTTTCCACGTAAAAACATTGTGTCTCCTTTATTATTTCCGCAATTAGCTTCGTTTTTGCCTCACTGCAAACACGTCTCCAAACAGTTCTCGCGAGTGTTTTGAAACAAACAGAAAAATCGGAGGACACAATTCACCCCCCTCTTGTGTCCTTGTGTGAGTAAATCTAACAAAGACCATCCCAGTTTGAATTTGACAATCGCTTATGGGTATCTATAATTCTATGTGTTTCATCAGCAAATTATCACAAATACTAATTCAAAACCCCCCAACATTATAATTGACATTAGTACATAGCAAACACTAGAACGAAACCTCAGTCAGACACATTCGAGCGACAGAAAGGGTAAAAATGAACCTTTTTGAAACAAATAAGCATGCAACTGTCACGAAAAACATGCTAGCACTGCGATAAACCTCATTGGAGTATTACCATCATTTTTGTCCTAGTGATTATGCACTACTTTTAGTTCTCCAAAGCAAATAGCACAACCTACACTAAAACAAAGCGCTTTGTTAGAGACCGAAGATTTTGGTCTCAGAAATATAAAATCCGGTCTCCATTTAATTTTTGAGACTGAACAGAGATCGCAAACCGCTGGTCTCCAAAAGCTTGGTCGCAATTCAAATTTCGAGACCGAATTTTGACACCAATGTCTACTAGACTCTCTTGGAGTCTGGGCCTATTGGTCTCCATTAGAGACCAAAAGTCTCGGTCTTCGTTAGAGACTAGAAAATTTGGTCTCTGATTGAGAATATAACTAGCCAGTCTTCATTTGAGACCATGGATTTCGGTCTCCAATGGAGACCAATATTCTCAGTCTCTAGTGGAGATCGACCGCATACTTTGGTCTCAATCAAAGACTCAGGCCCCATTTTACATTTTTTGAGGTCGTAATTTTGCCACGGTCTCAAACAGAGATAGTGAATTTAATTTCGATCTCTAATTTGCCTATATTTTTTGCAACATTTCTTCCAACTTGAACGTGCTGTTTACATTTTATATAACCTACTATTTACATATCCGGGCCATAATTGCCGTGGATTACAATAACCCGAAGTACATGCCACACATTCGACATCACAAATCCCATATTACACCAAAATTTCCTCAATTTTGTATTCCGCAAAAATGTACAACTACATCGAAGAGTTCCATATCCAACGCTCTCCAAAACAACACCCAAAGTCACTATCGAATGCTTCCACATGTAAGTGTTAATAAACAATGATTAACCAACATACAAGCGTTCCACATTCAAGCGTTTCAACTATTACAAGTATGCATCCAGCTAACCAAGCTAAGGGGTAAAACCATACATACCTAAACCTATGACGACAATTGAGAGTGGTCAGCATGCGTGGGGTGGCCAAGAAGCACCGAGAAGCTATCAAATCGAGCATTAAACTCTAGAAGTCTAATTCTTTGCTCGTCCAACTGCTTCCTAGTAGCTTCTAACTCCTCCCTAGTAGTCCTCAGCTCCTCTTCTGTCGAATGTAGATGAGCTTGGATTGTCCGGAGCTCATTTTGCGTCGTTTGCAATTGATCCTGGAGCTGGGTCACTAACGGGGAGGAGTATGCCGACGAAGTACTGCCGCTACTACGCATAGACTTGGTTGGTCTCTCAAAGATGGTAGGACCCTTTCTACCAAGTCCGTATAGAGGACCCTTCTCGCTCCAACCACCACTTGCCTTGAAGAAGAGGTGATCATCTGCTGATGAGCCGACTTGCACATTAATATCGACTTTCAGTTGCTCATATTTTTCTTGCATCAGATGATATAGAAAAGTCAAACGAGTAGCTTGTGTACAGATTTCAGTTGTCTAAGTTTAAAACAAACTACTGTTATGGTACTTACATAAACATGCTGAGCATCGCACCAAATCTGCTGACCATTCTCATCAGCCTTTGAATGAGTGGCAGCAAACAACTCAGCAGTCGAAGTTCTCCTATTCAGTTGCTTTTCCTATCATATAACAGGTCTCGCAGTACATTAGCAACTCAGCAAAGTTGAAAAACACATTATCAAGTAATTGTTTCATATATCCATACCAATTTCATGGCCCACATTGTAGCCGAGATCGACCCCTGGCTGTGCCTAATCTTAGCATTTGGCCCTTCTGTCTTGTTCTTTCTGTTTCCCTTAGATCACTTCTTGAACTCCTCATCAATTTCTCTCTTGCACTTCAATGCAGCGCCAACATCATCCATCATCCAAGTAATGATCTTATCAGGAGGTTCATTTGCGACCTTGTTCACCATATCTTTCAACCTTACACGTACATTTTCTTGCCACTCTTTTTTGACTTGCGCCTCATGCTGTGGATCCCATGTGAATTGATGCTGCACGTAACATTTTTAAAAAAAATTGCATTGTGTAAGTATATATATATATATAAATGTGTGTGTATATATATGTATTTGGGAGCAGAATGGTGATCCTGGGCTAGAGCTGTAGGGCGTGGGCTAGTGATAGGAGTGAGTTGAGTTGCATAAGGGATGGAGATAGTGGGAGAAGACAGCTCAACAAGGCACTTAGGCGAAGGGGTAGGGGACCGGAAAACTGTGGAGTTAGGATTTTGAATAAATTTCAAGGAAATTCATATTCATGAAAAACCACATGTCGACTAATATAAATTTGACCCGTGAGAGGGTCAAAACATTTATATCCCTTGTAATGCAAGGCATAGCCAATAAAAATACATCTAGTGGATCTTGGTGTCAATTTATTCGCAGAAGTGGCGGAAAAATTTGGGTAACACGCACAACCAAAAGATTTCAGAAAATTATAATCAGGTAAGCGTTGAAATAATTTTTCAGAAGGAGAGTGTCCTTAAAGATTAGGTGTAGGAAGCCAATTGGCAACAAACACGGCGGTTTGAATGGCTTCGACCCAAAAAGTTGTAGGCATATGAGCCTCAATGAGAAAGGAACGAGTAATTTCATTGAGGTGAAGATGCTTGCATTCAATAACGGCATTTTGAGCTTGGGTTTCAGGTCAAGACTTTCGAAAATAAATGCCATGTTCTAAAAAATGAGCACCAAGAGACGTATTATCAAATTCGCGACCTCCATCACTTTGGAACATTATGATTTTGGTATTAACCAGATTTTCAACCAATGTCTGAAAGGCTCCAAAAACTAATAGAAAATCCGATTTGCGCTTTAATGGATAAACCCACGTATATCGGGAAAAATCATCCACAAAACAAGCATAATACCTATAACCCATAGTAGAAAGATCAGGCGATTGCCATAAATCAGAATGAATAAGTTCCAATGGTTTAAGACAACGATGTTCTACTAACTAAAAGGGTAAGCGATGGGATTTAGCAAGCCGACAAGAATTACATGAATCATGAAACTTATTTGAAAAAAAACTAAATTTCTAGTTTTAAGAAAATACAAAGTTCTAACTCCACAATGTCCAAGTTAACGGTGCCAGGTAGTCGCAGGATTAAGAAGTGCAGCAAAAGCCTTGGGAGATGGATCAGGAACAGTGAGAGAGTAGACATTGCCAGTTGAGGATGCATGCAGTAGAACATTACTCAAGGTTTTGTCCTTAACACAAATAGACAAGTCACCAAACACTACAAAATAATTATTATCTTTTACAGAGTTGTTTGACAGACAATAAGTTGTGTTTTAGTGAAGGCACATGCAACACATTGTTAAGAGCAAGAGGCTTAACGACTGTAAGAATCTTAAGATGACCAACATGTTTAATTGGAAGAAGAGTACCATTATCAACCCGAACTCGATCAGTGCCAGTGTAAGTAGATTTAGAAAGTAAATTACCTTTTTAGGAGTCATGTGTGAGGTAGTATCCGAATCAGGATACCAAACTGATTTGTTGGCATCAATAGCATTGAATGTAGCATAGGCAGGAACTGAATGAGCTTGGGAGGAGTTATAACGTTGGGGGCAACCTATAGCCGTATGACCTGGGGCAAAACAAATTTGACACACGACATTAGGGTAAAAGCTAAGACCACTTCAAATGAAGTGTTACTTGCAGTAAAAAAAGAATTAGTAACAGAAGGAGATGAACATTGAATACTAGACCATGAATAAACAGTATCACAAGATGCAATTCCTGCAGTTATGTTTCTGTTGGTAGATTGATGCTATTGCTGATTGGAGTTGCGGTTTTCGCCCCCTTGATTGTGATTCCTTTTGTAGTTGTCATTGCGATGGTTCTTCCTGTTACCTCCCGAACTAGTAGCACGAGTGGAGGTATAGATCGAATTGGATTTTCCTGACTCAGAACTAGTGACTGATGTGGCAAGAGCAGAATGCTGAATACCAACCAAGTCCTTGGATTTAAGAAACTTGAGATGCTGCTCACAGTGAATGAGCTTGGATCGAAGGTCATTGAACATCAGAAAAGTGGTACCATAGGAAAGAGTGGTTACCAAGGCATCATAATCCTCATCCAGTCCATTCAAAGTCAACTAAACTAGATCTATGTCAGGAATAGGAGTACGAATAGAGGTAAAGGAATCAACAATGTGCTTAATAGATCGTAAGTAATCCTCCATACTTTGTTTAGGATAGACAGAGTAGACAAAGTACGCCTAAGATCCATAGCCCGGGCAAGACTTGTTGTATTAAAACGATGTGACAAGCGATCCCATATTTGTTTAGAATGAACCAACTCATGCACTTCAGTTAATAACCCAGTGGGAATTGTGGCAAATAACCAAGAACAAATCAGCTGGTCAAAACGTAACCAAAGAGAATATGAGGGATTGGGATGCTGTACACCATGAAAATCAAGAATATAAGGGGAGGGAGTGTCAATGGTACCATCAAAGAACCAGCTTAACTGCTGAGTAACCAGAAAAGCAAAAAATTGAGTACACCAGGACACAAAATCCTCCACAATATTCAGAACAACAATTACAAAATTCTTGATATTTAGTGTGAATAAACCCAAGTGAATTGGTGGAAGATTACAACTCACATAAGGCCATAGCACTTGATCATGAAGAGACGCACCTGCCGGAAAAGGCTGTGGAGTCTGACCGGTGAGAGGCGGCTGGGAACTGGCAAGAGATAAGGTTACAGCGACCGCTGAAGACCAGGGAACCGTGGGAGTCGCCATGCCGTAAAGATACGAGTAGTTAGCCACGACCAGTGCAGTCAGGGCGTTAGTATGGATTCGAGAACTAGAAAGTGGTGACTGGGACGAACCATTGTATGCCAGCGGTGGTGGCAATGAAGGGATGGTGTTCGAGGTTGAAGAGAGAAACAAAACAGAGCATAGTGCAAATGGAGGCGAGCTCGAGATAGCCATCGACATTGATACCGTGACGCCGGAGACAAACTCGGGAACAACTGAGGTGGAGGTTTCGGTGGTCATGGATCGACAGCGGCGGCTGAGAACCTGCGTCAGTGGTGGCTAGGGTTTCGGTGAGAGAGGAGAGAGAGCGGAGCGAAAGTCGTTGCTTGGAGAGCAAGAAAAACAAAATCAGCCTAGGATTTGCGTCTCCGATACCACGTGAATGTAATGTGAGGCTTTGTCCCAATTAGGGAACCTAGATATGTATATATAATAAACAGGGTGTACCAAAATTACATAATTGTCATCTGTACACTATTAATGAGGTTGGAAATTCTAAATCCACCCCAAATTTCAAATTTTGATTAGTCTACATTAATGGGTTTTCGATTTTAATCACTAGGTTTTGTTTATTTTTACAGCTTTTTAATTAATTTTTTGGTTTTTTTGGTGTGTAGAAACATTAGCCTAAGAGGGTATAAATGGTGGAAGTGGAGAAAAGTGAAGGTGCATTTCATCCATTTGAAAAGGCAAAAGTAGCACCAGTAGAAACAACAAGCCCGCTTCAACTTCGGTAGCCTCCACCTGCTCCGGTGCTAAGGCAGATGATGGCGGTAGCAGTGCTAGTGGTGGCAGCGGCAGCACAAAGGAAGAGAAGGGTGGACAGACATAGAGGAAAGCAAGGAGATGTTAGTCGCTGGAACCGTAACTTACCAAACACATGCAATTGAATGTGATTGATACAACTCAATTAGAATACTTGCCTCACCAACCTGGTCGTGCAAACAACTCGCCGGAAAACACCAAACCATGGCTGAACTGGCTGTTGTGAACCCTAATTAACTTGTAATGCACAGAGAACATGAGGCCGTGAATGAGAATTCTTGGGACATAAAGAAGATAGCGAGGAAGAGGAGGCGGAAACCACCAACCTGGTCGCCGGAAGAGAGAAGAGGTCATGCCGAAAGAGAGAAGAGGTCGCGGGAAGCAAGCATAGATATGGTTTAATTTGGTCTCAACGAGCTGAGAAGAATGGTTGAGACCAAAAAAAAGAGGGCACTTAAACAGTTTGAGACCGAGTTTAGAAACCGCTCTTGACTTTGGTCTTTGCGTGAAACCGGGCTATGCGTTGGTCTCTAATATTCGTTTCTATCTGAGTCCAAACATGTTAGTCTTAGTAAGTGGTCTCCATTAGAGTTCGATTTTGTTGTTGGTCTCGAATATTAGTTTCAAAGATCGTTTGGGTCGGTCTCTGAATTGGGTCTCAAACATAAAACTGGAGACCGCCTTACTTTTCGATCTCTAAAATTCGGTCTCCAATGGACCGAAATCCTATAGTGCTGCATCGTCCATAAATCTTTCCTCATCATGATGATCAACATTATTTCCATCATCCTTATCATCATCATAATCCAATGGTGCTACAAGGGTCATAGCATTGATGCCAGCCACACCACCACCGTTAGATGTACCAAAGCACCCAAGGAAATCAAACGGGTCATAAATCTGGGTCTGGTGACTCGTTTAATGTTGACATGAAGGGTAATTGATGTAAATTGATCTTTACTGAATGAAAGAGAAAGGGAAGGCCGAGAGAACGTCTTATAGAGAAAAAAAGTCTCTGATTAAGTGAGAGAACTAGAAATATACATGATGAGTTCTATCTATCACAACTGTGTATTTATAGTTGTGGATTCTAAAGATAAGTTAGTTACAGCTACTGTTTACAATTGTAATAGATTGTGCTGAGTTGTCTTAACTAGAAACTCGGTCAATGCAGTAACGCTCGACACCCCCTTCCCTCACGTTGTGACAGTATTGAGGATTGACCATTCCCAGCTTGCTTAGGAGTAATTGATGTTGGGTAGAAGGAAGGACCTTAGTGGATATATCAGCTAATTGATGTGCAGTAGGCAAGTAGCTAAGTTGCAGCAAGCCTTACTGTTGGGCGATAAATTGTCCGATTTTATGTAACTCTTTCACCCACTTTTAGCTCGTATAATAACTTAATCTTTAGGATTTTTACTTGTTTTATTTACTTTTGTAGGTAATAAACTTCAAATCGAGCAAACGTCGCGAAAAGGAGCGAAGACGGCACAAAGCGAAGAAAAACAGCAAAACAGGCGAGAAGGAACAGCAGGGGGCCAAGCCACTGTGCCAGAGAAGTGGCATGGTGGGGCCGTGCCACCTTGGCACGGTGGGACCGTGCCTCCCTCCACTGGCTCGTTTGCCCGATTTTCTATTTAAACCTGCTTTCGACGTTTTTGTTCGAGGGTCGCTCAGGGTTCTCTCTGGCGATTTTAGCCCAGTTTTAGTTTAGGTTTTAGACAATAAAAACCTCAATAGGAGGATTAGATTAGGATTGTAGTTTGTATTTCGAGATTCAAGCTTGTGGATTTCCAATTCTTCAATCAATTCGAGCATAAGTTTCTCTCTTTCTCTCTATCTCTTTATTTCACATTTTTGTTCTTGTTTTGATTTTTTTAGTTTAATTCTTGTATTTGATTTGCTTAGTTTAAATGTTTAGTTTTTATTATGATTTTGTGCTTTCGTTAGTTTTCATTCGTGCTAGTTTAGATTAATTTCTCTTTTGTTCATGTTTATGTTCTTATTTGCTAGTTTATGTTTGGTTTACGTTTTCGTGTTTAATTGGTCGTTAATTTTGGTTGATTGGATTGTGGCTAGCCCTTGATGGCTAATTAACCTTGTTTAGGCCTCAACCATCCCTTGTTTATGCCTAGAACTTAGAGTTTTCTTTCATGCCCGCCAAGTGTTCGATGAAATGCTTGAGAGAGCTTTCATTCGTGTTTTGGGGCAATCGACTTATGCTGAGAGGTGGGATCAATTGTCTAGTGTGGGTAGAGAGAATAGCTAGGATTGGGACATGAAAATAGTCTTGTTGTTAGCTCGGTCAATGGTTGTCAATCTTATAGTTTAATTGAACCAATCCCATGAAAATAGGAGGTTAGAACAATTAGACTAGCTCATGACCCTTGAGAGAGGGCTTGGGTAGTTTTAATGATGCAACCGAACATCTTTGAATACTAGCATAACTTGGGAAGGTGAGGGCTTAACCGGATTATTTAGTTCGTCTTAGGTCTAATTATAGTCCTTTTGTTTTCGCTTTAGTTATTTAGTTCCATTTTCTATTCCTTCGATTTTGCCTAGCTCGAGATGCTTTAGTTAGCCCTGGTAGTTGGAAACATAACTCCCTGCGGATGACACCCCAAGTACTTAACGATACACCTTGCACTTGGGGTTTATAAATTTAGAACTCTGTTTTTCCCTAACACTTACAAAACTATGTCCCTTGTGAAGTGGCAATCTATCTCTATGTGCTTTATTCTCTCATGAAAAACTGAATTCTTTCCATTTTGATTGGTTATCATAATGAACAGTTACTGGTTTGGGAGATGTAACTCCAAGTTCCTTAAGAAGTTTAACTAGCCATGTAACCTCTAAAGCCAGCTCAAAAGAAGATTTAGACATTGTATGCTACTTCTTGCTTTTCCAGCATATAGGTGAAGCTCCCAAGAGCATCACATATCTTGTGATAGAACTTCTATAGGCTACCTAATTTGAGTTAGAGAAGGCTTGAAGAGAAAGCTGATCGGTAGCTTTAAGTAAGTTGCCTCCACCAATTGTTCTTATGATTTATCTTAGTCTATGTTGAAGTGCCTAAAGATGAGTAGTTCTGGGTTGGTACATGAACTGACTAAGGATTTGCACAGCAATGCTCAAATCAGACCTAGTATTAGATAGAACATTAAGCTTTCCGATCATCATCCTGTAATAAATTGGATCTAAAATGGGTGCACCATCATATGCGAGTAACTTGTAGTTCAAAGGTAAAGGGGTTAGTGTGGGTTTGACATTGGATGAATTGGAATCTTTTAAGAGCTCAGTTGTGAATTTTTTCTAGCTAAGAACAATGCCTTCTGGTGAATAAGACACTGCCAAAGCCATAAAATAGTGTAGCTTTCCCATATCCTTGATGTCGGAACATTGGTCAAGGTGGTTCTTTACATTAAGGCATTCATCATGATTAGATCATGTAATAAAGATATCATCCACATAAACAGCAATAGTAGTGATCTATGTCATGCTTGTTGAGGAAGAGTGAATAATTATTGATTGATTGTTGATAACTAATGCCAAGAACAGTAGTGCTCAGCTTATTGAACCACTGCCGGTTAGCTTTGTTTGAGGCCATATAGGAATTTCCTCAATCTACACACCCTGTCTACGGGATTGGGAATTCCCTTGGGCACTTCCATGTACACTTTCTCATCTAATTCCATATGTAAGAATGTATTATCAACATCCAATTGAAAAAGACCCCCTCTTTTTGAGGCTACTACGACAATTATAGTTCTTATGGCTGACATCTTCATTACTGGGGAAAATACTCCTTGATAATCCACTCCATACTTTTGTGCGAGTCCCCTAATAACCACCTAGCTTTGAACCTCTTCAAAGAGCCATAAGAGTTGAGCTTAACTTTGTATATCCATTTACTACTTATCGCCTTTTTTACTGCATGCAAGTCTACAAAATCCTAAGTGTTGTTTTCCATGAGAGCATCAATCTCTTTGTTCATTAACTCCACCCATTCTTTATGTTTTGGAGAGTTTAGTTCTGTACATTGAGAAAGAAAAAACACCAGAGCATACTGTTCATAGGGCAGAACATTTGAATTAATGAGGGATTCTTAGGTAATATGTGCAAGATGGTAATGATAATCCTTTAGGTATACTATTGGATTGTGAGATCTGGTAGAACTTTTGATTATCACATGTTGTGAAGGTTCTGCATGTTTAGTGATTGAATTTCCATTCGATTGATTTAAACCACCAGAAGAAGACTTAATTGAAATTGGTATAGATCAACGCTAGTGCGCTAGTGTGAAAGAATCTGTTAGTGTAACAGACTCATTGAAGATGGTTGTTAAGGATAGGATTCTGGTATGAACTCAGTAATGGCAAATGGCAATGGGATATTTGAAGTATGTGGAATTCCATGATATGGAAAGATAGTCTCTTGGAGCACCACATATCTTGAGGTAAACATCTTCTTTGTTTTAAGGTCTAATAACTTGTATGCGTTTTGGCCGTATGGATATCCTAAGAAGACACAAGGTTATGCCTTGGCTTGCAATTTATTTCTATTTCTTTTCAATGTAGAGGTATAACACAGATAACCAAAGGTTTTAAGATGGTCCTAAGTAGGTCGGTTACCATGTAGCACTTGGAATGGAGTTTTGAGCTGCAAGGTTGAAGTTGGTAACCTGTTAGTCATATGTGTTGTTGTTAAAAGAGCCTTTCCACAGTATTCTTAAGGTAATTAGCCTAAAACATGAGGGCCCTGGTAGCTTGTAACAAATATTGATGTTTCCTTTCTACAACCCCGTTTGTCGAGGGCTATTCGTACAAGATGACTGAATCACAATGCCTTTCTCACAATAAAACTGCTTTATGGATTCACTATGAAATTCCATTCCATTTTGACTCCTCATAGTTTTAACCTTGGCATCAAATTGTGTCTTCATAGACACAATCAAAGTCTTTATCGAAGGAGTAGCATTACTCTTGTGTTACAACAAATGAACCCAAGTAGCTCTTGAAAAATCATCCACTATTGTAAGGAAAAATTTACAACCATTATGAGTACTATGAGTATAAGGACCTCAGATATCAACGTGTAAGATTTCAAACAATCTGGAATCCCCATTATCACTTACATAAAAAGGTTAATTTATGCTATTTTGCCATATGGTATGGTATATTTGACATATAGAACGTTGTGCTCTTTTATTGAAAATTGGTAAACTCATATGCTACATCTGTCCAAAAGAAGGATGTCTAAGCCTACAATGCCACATTTCTGAAATAGAGAGATAAGCAACAAAAGTAAAAGTAACATTCTTCTTCATGTCTTCACATGACTGTGATCCATATCCAGCTACAAGCTTATTTGCTAAGTTAGTATAAGTAGAGTCCTTTGTCTTCTTTACCAAGGACCATTGCTCTCTGCAATGTGTACTCCTGAAGCAAACAAGCTTCATGTGAAAAAAGAACCTTAGCACCACACTTCTTGGTTAATTTACTCACTGATAGGAGATCAAATTGAAATTTAGGCACATTCAACACATCTCTTAGCAACAAATTTGTTCCAATCTGAATTGAACCAACTTGTTTGATTTGTGCTAATTTTCCATTAGGCATAGTAATGCAACAATATTGAAGTACAGGTTTGACATCAATGAATATGCAGCCACTTACCTTATAAGAGCATTCTTACTCAGAGTTCCATTTATTGGAACTCCATCCTACCAATCAACAAAAGTTTTATTTTTTGGAACTTGTATTCGTTCACATTCCAACCCATGAAATTCTAATTTGGATCACCCAATAAGATTTTTATCATAGACCCATCCCATAACATATAATACTTTTTAATCATTTAAATAATATTTCGTAACAAAAAACAAGAAAGAACAAAAAAATCACAAAAAGACCAAAAAAAAGGAACGAATTTGGGAACAACATGCTTTGCATGCTGCCCCTGTGGCATTGCTGCTAGGAACAATTCGTTCCATAAATTATGGAACGTTGGGCTCCACCACTAAAACTCATTCCAGTGGGTGGCAGTGCTCAAAATCATCTTTCCACACCCGTACTAGATAATCACTCTCATTTTGAACAAGTTTTAAATACGTTCCAGATTATTCTTTTCTTAAAGTTTTTGATTGTGAGTGTTCTCCTACCATCCTTAATCCGCCACATAAATTTTCTTCTCGATCTCGATCGTGTTTTTCTCTTGGCTATGTTTCTAATTAAAAGGGTTACCAATGCTTTGATCGTCAAACGGTTCATGTTGATGTGAGTTGTCATGTCCTTTTTCATGATGATGTCTTTCCATACCTTGCACTTGTGCCTTCCCAAGTCTCTGCCCAAGCCATCCCCCCTCTAAGTTTGTTGTCACCACTGTTTTCTATAATTCTCAACCTCACCAGCATGTCCCTTTTCCTTCAAGGCTATCTACCCAACCTGTTTTTCTTGCTCCAACCCGTATCTCTACCTGAGCTGTGACTGAAGGGGCATCTGATATTCCGTCTTGCTTGTCTGCTAGACCGCCCATTACGCCCACCCAGCCCAATCACACAATACTATGACCCAACCTAGCTTCCCCGCGGTCCTCCACTTAGGACCTCTCATTGGGCCAGCCCAGCACTTCTTTTCAGTGCCCCCAGTCCGGCCTTCCCCTTAGGCCAGCCCAGCTCCTCTTCAAACCTTCTTTCCTATTCTTTTCCAACACATGGCCCAACCCCTCTACTACCCAACCCAATAACTTGCATCCCATGCAAACTAGTTCGATGTTTGGTGTGTCTAAACCTCATGTCATCTTGTCCTTGCGTGTATCTGCATCTTGTGATTTTGAACCTATTTGTTATTCACAAGCCTGTAAATACCTTGAATGGATTGATGTTATTGGCAAAAGAGTTCAATGCAGTTGTTCAAAATGACATTTGGACTTTGGTCCCTTGCCATTGTAATATGAACTTGTTAACTTGTAAATGGGTCTACAGGGATAAGCATCATTTGGATGAGACTATTGAGAGATGAAAACCTTGGTTGGTTGCTCGTGGGTTTGACTAGCAAGATGGACTAAACTACCATGACTTTTTTAGCCCAACTGTAATCTATGTTGCTCTTTCCTTAGCTATTTCTTGTGGTTGGGTCATTAGGCAACTAGATGTTAAGAATGCCTTTTTGCATGGTATAATAGCCTGAACCTAATTTATGTTAATTATTTTTACTTAATCAAGCTTTAGTAAAAATCGAACACGCGCACGTAAATTCAATATTTGGAACCCACATATTTTGCAGGGTTCAAGCTGGTGTCAATGGCCCCGTGTTAAGAATTTTAAATCATGATCATTTAATTATTTAACATTAAGGTAAATAATATAAATTTTTTTTGATGGGAATTATGACGAAGTTTGATTTATAAAATGCATGTTTAAATTTTATTATTTAGGTTACAATGATATAAAATAATTGAGTAAATAATTATGTAAATAAGCTATTATATCATCCAATTAATTAGCTAATTATTAGAAAGAAATTAATATACTTTAAAAAAATAAACAAATAAAAGAATCAGCAACAAAATTTAGCAAACAACAACAACGACAACAACAACAATAAAAACAACCACCTTCTAGTGTGGGTCACGCTTACGCAGGGTTTGGGGAGACCTAGATGTAAGTAGTCTTATCTTTACAAGTATCACTACCTACAAAGAGGTTGATTTCAGTAGACCCGCAAAAAAAGTTTGGGAAAATATTTTATAGTTGAAAATCCTTTGATTAAAATATAAATACAGAAATAGAGAGATTATAAAACTAAAGCATTGAAAACAACAATAAATCACATAATAACCTATACAACCAAACACAAGAACTAGGAACATACGATAAGTGAAAGCCAAATCCAAGTACCAGAAAAATTTAGTGCCCAAGGAACCACGGAAAAGGCAAGCAACGCGTTACCTAGAGTCAGCAACCATAATCCTAGATTCTTGTAGCTTTCTGTCTTAATCCATGTCCTCTACTAATCCTGAAGTTTGCAAATCGTGTCTAATCACTTTACTCCAACTCTTCATCGGTCTACCACGACCTCTTCTACATACTGGAATATCGATCTTCTCACATCTACTCTCTTATGCATCCATGCTTATTCTGCTCATATTACCAAACCATCTTAATCTAGCTTCTCTCATCTTATCCTCTATGGGTACCACCTAACTTTGTCTCCAATCACTACGTTTCTAATCTTATCCAATCATACATTAATCTTTTCCCCCAAAAAGCCCAAAGCCTTCATTTCTCTCTCCTTCCTTTTGCTCTTTTGTTCTCCCCTACCTAGCCCCAGCCAACCCATGCACTACCCTACTGCCTGCCCCCATATTAGCCAATCGTTGCCGCTAGAGTTGTCGAAGCTTGTCAATCATTGCCACCACTATCTTCCCGTTGTTCTTGCCTACTCCCTGAACTTTTCAAGGTAAAACCCAAAACTCCATCACCCCTTTTCGCATGTTCTTGATTAGTTTTCTTGAATTGATAAGATTAGGTATTTATTTGGACTTAGATTGCTATTCAAATGTTAATTGGAGTACTAATTTTGTTTGATTGAGATGGAACGAAATTAGGGTATTGCATGTTGGATGATAAATTTAAGGGTGAATTGGTAGTGTTGAGGAATGTTTTCCTTTCATAGTGTTGAGGAATGTTTTCCTTTCATAAAGTTTTGATTGAACCTTGTAACTAAAGGAGTGAATTGTTATTTTAGATTAAATATAGTGGGTGATACTTGATTGGAGTTTAATAATGAAGTGATAGTCGGAAAGAGAAAAGGAAATGAGTAAATTTAAGATTTGAAGTAATCAAACATAACTTGAGCTTTACATCATTGAGAATCTTAAATGAGTTTTGATGTAACTGAGTTGGAAAGGTTGGGTATAATTTTCACTTCAAAGTTTAATGGAATGATATTAATTGGGTGAATTAGTAATTAGTTTGATGTTTTGCCATGGATATAGCAAGGAAAATAATCTTAATGAGGGATGTATAAAATGGAAGGAAGAAAGAGGACTTCACTTAGATTAATTATGCATAATTAATTTTAAGAGTCAAATTAGCTTTCTATTGAAATTTTAATGTGAATAAGCTAGTACATATAATTGAAAGAATTTGTGTTCATCCTTAGTTGAAAAGTGATAAGTTATGGTGAGATAATTAATTTCAAAATGATTAGAAAAAGTGATTAATCAGTTGCTTGAAAAGAGATGTTGGTAAGTCGTGTAAAAGAGAAATTAATTATTAAGGTAGAGGTCGTGACTTATTGAATTAAAAGGAGGGTGAAATACGAATATGATAAATCAATAGGAATGGGGAACGACCAAAGTCCTAACTTCTGCTTAGTGGACAATAACAACATAAAATACCTTTTCATTAAACAAATTTACAAGTAAAATCCACTCTAAACATTAAAAGAAATAGTTTTCTAGCCTAATTTTGTATCACAATTGACTCATACGGATGAGAAAAAATTAAACTAACCTTGCACATTTGACCTAACTATTTCACAATCAATTAGTAATCAAGGGGAGTGGAATGGATATTTGAGGTTCACAGTGAAACAAAAAACAACATTACTTGAGGGGAAATAATAATAATAAAAATAAAAACAACAACAACAAAAACAATAACAACAAGAAGAAGAAGAAGAAGAAGAACAACAACAACAACAACCAAACAAAATAAGCGGCAGCAGCAGCAGCAACAACAACAACAACAACAACAACAACAACAACAACAACAACAACA
>JACYFF010031954.1:9561152-9636001 GCA_017589665.1 Selenicereus undatus | reverse complement strand
AATAATAATAATAATAATAATAATAATAATAATAATAATAATAATAATGACAATAATACTAGTAACAACATCAAAAACAACAAAAACAAAAACAACAACAACAAATACAAAAACAATAACAATAATAGTTCCAATAAAAATAATAATAGTAATAATAACAATAACTGATTATGATGACGATGATGATGACAATAACAATAGTGAACAATTGAGTTTTAGGTACCCCGACCTTTGATGTATTAATTTTTATGACCCTGACTTTTTCGCGTATACAATTAGCTACCCTGAGCTATGACGTCCTAATTTTTGGATACCTTTTGGAAATCTATTTAAATTTTTTAATACCTCTCTTGCTTTTTCCTTTTTTTTTCACTTTTTGTCCAAAAACTCCTAGAAATTGGAAAAAGACCCTCAGAATTGGGTAATTTATGCAAATAGGCTATTTTTAGGGGGTTTTTTTTTTAGAAAATATGCTTATTTTAAAAGATTAAACTTCTTATAATGGCTTTACTAGTACTAGTTATCACAATCTACTACTTATATCATAAATGTTATACTCTTTGTGGTTATAGGCCTACCATAGTTAGCAAAATAATTAAAACTTAATTAGAGAGTTTCGACGATTACATGAACTTTGCTGGCGTTGGGCCCTGGTGTTTCTTTAGCTTCCAGCTTATAAAGATTGCTAATCTCAACCACACATTCCTTAGATCAAGCAAAGTATAGACCTGTTTCGTTTCCTACCTTGGATCGTAGTCACTAATCAAGTTTTTTTATATTTTAAGGATAGTGGAACTTTAATCAAGAAATTATAATATTTAAGATATAAGGTTCAATTGAATAATGTTTCGTGCTGGGAAACTTCTTTTATTGAACACTTAAAAGTGAAAATATTACAATAGAAAGATTTAAGAGGGACTTAAACAACTAAGATCATCATATACGCTTGCTCATAGAAAAATGGAGAATCCCGACTTCCCTGTTGCTCAAGAATGCTCAAATGACTGTATCCCTTATCAACATTCGACCTTTCCTTTTATAGAAGGGATGGGAGGTACATAGGATGTCCTAACAGCTATAGTACACACTGACTTTTCACATGGCTACAATTACATTCACATGGTTACAATAGACTGACTTATTTTACAATGTTGACACTTGGCAAAATAGTACAATAATAGAACAACCACTTTTCAAAGTCTTTTAATGATGACAAGACTGGTCATCATTATTGAGATTCTGCATGCCTTCATCCCCAATAATATCCTCTAGACCATTATTATCCGGATATTAATCAAAATCTTCATCATATTGAAGATGCTTTGAATCCCATTTCTCAAATAATTCAATAAATATTTTTTTTCTTTTTCAGATAAGATTTTTCCAGCTCCAACATCAAAGAGATAATCAAATATATCTTCTAAAACTGCTCCCTCCACCTTCATGTATTCGTTAAATTCCTTGTCATAATCAAAAGTAGCGTTTCTGCAATGCATTAGTGTTTTTCCTCGTTAAATTAATGCCCAACTTTGATGATAAATGTTGTAAACACCGATGACTCTTGTTAAAGTAGGCTCAGTAACTAATTTTCGTCGTTCGGAAAACCATTCTTGTCATTGATCATTAGGATCATCGAAACTAACAATCTGAACAAAATAATAGACTAGTTTGGCTTTTCCATTTTCATACTTGATTAGTGCATAGTGTACTTCCACGTATAGGCATCTATTGTATAGAATTTTTGTTGGACCATTAGGAGATGTAAGAATCCAATGGATCCTTCGGAACACGCATTGCTGAAATTTAGTTAGTCTTGAGAAAAACAGAAACTTTGGATCGATATTTCCATAAAGTAAACTATCATCCTATATTTCTAGGCTTTAAAGATGGGGTCATTTAGAGATACTGAATTTGCTGGGAAACCAACACCACCATTTGCAGATTTATTAGAAAAGTAGATTATAGTATGATAAACCTCGATTTTTGACTGATTTTTGATCCCAATTTGTCCCCTTTTCTCCACAATCTCTTGACTAATCTTAGCAAGAAGAGGGTGAATTTTCTTTCATTAGCTCATTTTGTGCTTACAAGTGGTATTTCTCAATTTTCAGGAATCTTGCCCAAAAATGAGAGAGTTTTACCAATTTTGCCGAAAAGGGGAGCTTTAAGAGTGGAATCTCAACAAGAATAAAGGTTTAATGAAGCTTAGGGGATCAAAAGAATAAGAAATTGTAGCTGCTGCAGACACACGGACGGTTGCAGGATACACAAGACAGTGCCTTGAAGCCAGAAGCTGGGCACAGTCGGGCGCACAACCGTGCATTTCAACCGTGCACAATCTCTGGGACGCACGGGTGCCTGTGCGTGTAGGCACGACCGTGCGTCCCCAATTTTTCTCGCGACTTAACCAGTTTTGCGAGGGGGCGGTTGGTCTTCTTCAGTTTTGGTTTTTAGAAAGCAGGGGTTAGGCGATTTTTCTAGGGATTATTTCTCCATAGTTTAGCACCAATCTATGTTGAATTAATGGTGAAGAATTTTGTTTTCGGATCGATCAATAGACGTTTGCAATCAATCAAAGTACATTTCCCTTTTCCCTCACTTGGTGATTTTGATCCAAGTTTGCATCTTTAATCATGTTTTTGGGTTTCTTGCATATGATTGACATTATTGAGATGATTAGTGGCTAAATCCCCTATCTTGGGTTGGGATTAGCCCCTATTATGTAATTTGGATCCATGTCCTAGGTTTTTGTGAATGAGCGCATGTGTTTATGATTGATTTCTCACTTAGCCCGCCATGTATTCGATGAATTTCCTAAGAGGGTTGTATTCATACTCTTAACTAGGGTTTAGGAGATCAACGAAAGTTGAATCCTTAACTTAGAGCCACTTTGTGAGCGATTGAATTGCTTAACATGAAAATAGTTAGGTTTTCAATTAGGAATTGCAGGTTACCTGATTCTATTGTTCTATTGATTCTAGTTTCATGAAAATAGATAACTAGGATTGCTTAACCAGTCTAATGACCTTTGAGATAAGACGTAGCCATGCTTTAACTTGTAGCCATTCCACCTCAGTTATTTGTGCAGGCGAATTCGCAAGACTTAGTGTTTGATCCAAAGACCATAATGGTGTGGTGAATCCCAACTTGAGATTTTTGTTAGCATTGAGTTAGATTATTTCCATAGCATTCATATGCATCAACCTGAATCAGTTTCTGCCTGAATTGAGTGTTGCGGTTGACCTGGTGACTAAAACCAAGTTCCCTGTGGACACCGTGCACTTGCGGTAATTTTACACAACATAGTACTCCATTATTCTCAAATATCATAGGAATAATTGTGATAATAGTTGATGCAGGCTGCATAACACTCATTAAGCCATTTTTCTTGAACATGAGAACTTATTTTTTCTTGGATATTATAAGGACACCTTAAGTAATTAACTTGTAACTCTATAAGGGAAAATCTTTGGGCTATGAGGTATGCTGAAGATAATAGACCAAAGCATGATTTACTTTTTGTATGGAATTTCAAATTATCAATAAGGACTTTACTAGAATGAGAAACCCATTCTAGTAGCAATGGCATTTCATTACGGATTTTCTATTTTCCAGCAGGAGTTCTGCTATGATAATCACCATTGGCGAGTTCCCAAGTTAAACAATCTTCCAGAGAGTTTTTCAATCCCTATATATGTTTAATAGAGACAGAAAACTAGTTAAGCCATAATTGCCAATGCAGGAGTCACCCTTGCGCTTGCATATTTGATAAATTCTTTTGTACAAAACCAAGTATTCCTTTATAATCAATTCGAATACGAAAATGTTTTGGGGCTAAAAAAATTAAGAACTTTTCAATTTTCCTTGTGATTGCAAGGATTTCTTTTTCCATCGCGAGATAGTTGTATTTTGCCTTGTTAAAACTTCCACGATAATATTTACAGAGTTTTTCTCCTTCTTTGATTTTGAGTATTGCACTCCAGTGCTTATTGCTGGCATCTATGTCAAGAATCAAATCACCTCCTTTATTAGGCTAATTAAGAACATGAAGATTTTTATACATCTTTTTGAAGTTTTTAACAATCTTTGAATCACTAGTGGTCCATGTCCAACCTGCTTCTTTCTTGAGTTTTTGCTGCAATAGCTTTCTTAGTTTGGCTAAATCTTTCATGAAATCTGAATCATACGTAAGGCATCCAAGAAATCTTTCCAACTGGCAACTGCTTTCTATTTTCAATCTTTTTTGATAAATTTTCTATTTTTTCCAAAATATGCTTTTGTGGGATGATTTCTCCAACTTTTATCTCTATGCCTGAGAACTCAATTTCTTGTTCAGCATAAATGCACTTGTTCCTACCAAGTATAAAACCATGATCAATGCATCTTTGGGTGACAGCTAAAACATTATCTTTGTGCTATTCTATAGTTTTGGAAAAGACAAGGATATCATCGATGTAAACTAAACAACAGTTATTAAGATCTTTGAAGATGTTATCCGTTCTTCTTTGGAACATTTGAGGTGCATTTTAAAGACTAAATGGCATTACTATCCATTCATAATGTCCTTGAGGGGCACGAGAAGCGGTTAAAGGAATGTTTTCTTCATCAATTTTTATATACCATTATCCACTTTTGCAATCCAATTTCGAGAACCAAGAGACTCCTTGTATTCTATTAAAAAGGACTGTTTTGTTAGGAATATAATAACCATCAAAGACAGTATTATCGTTAAGTTTTTTATAATTGATTACCATTCTGACTTTTCCTCTTTTTTCTTCAACATGATTTCTTATCATGAAAACGGGACTGGTGTGAGGACTCTTACTATTCCTGATTAATCTTTTTTTTTCAGAAGTTCTTTGATTTGTTTATCAAATTCTTAGATATCCTAATGTATATATACCATTTATTTGACCCAAATAATAGTATTGGGATTTAACAAATTAATTTTTGCAAATGTCCTATCTTTATCCCAAAATTTTAGTGGATTATCGAGTAGAGTTCTTTACACGATCGCTCTTGTTACTCAGCAATCTGCTCTTTAATAGATAACTCAAGCAATGAAATTGTTAATGCTACCTCTCGTTGTGCAGACATTACCTTCTCACCACGCTGGCTGCTTATAAACTCAATTTTCTAATGAGTGTAAGCCTTGCTTAATTTTTTTAATAGGAACTCAGTGACCATTAATTATGAATATTATCTTATTTATGGTCTATGTGCATGGGGAATATAATGTCTGAAAATTATTTCCAATAATCATCTCATGCGAGGGTTTATTAGTAGCTCATAGAACTAGTATAATGAATTGAACTCCCCCTAATTCTATGGATAACCCTTCTATAGCTTCATTTTGGCTTATAATACTATTGTCAGCTATCCTTACTTGTAAAGGACTCTTAGCTCTTTTCCACATAAATTCTAGAAATAATGATCTTTTTCAAAGCATACAGAACAACCACTATCTGTGTAAGCATACAATTCATATTTATTATATCTCTCTAAACATACTTTGATTGGGATATAGATGCTATTAGGATTTGTATTGGTAGCTTCATAGCATATCTCCATGGTCATATTTTTGACTAATTCATCCTCATAGATTGGTTCACTTACAGTTCTGGTTTGCACCCAACGACCTTTCTATCAAGACTCATACTTCAATCAACAGTGTGTCGTGCAGGTTCAAAACTCATTCTACTCATTTCATTGGTCATGCTAATTGTATCATCTTCTTTAAGCTACTCTTTAGTTGATGAAGATTCTTCTCCCCATTCTGATCTTGCACTCATGCTTCTTAATAATTGGAGTTTAATGGTTATTTTAAGATTCTCATCAATTTTTATCACATGTTTCTTATTGATTTTAGTAGGGTTGGCAAAACTAGAAATCCATGATCTATCAATTTTTATCTCAGTAGGATTGGACTTAATCCTCTGGATCTTTTGCACAGGGGTAGAACTGTCAAATTTTTCTGCTTCTATCATTGTTACCATAGTTTTTGGATCTAGTGTATTATGTAATTTGTCGATAATTTTTGAAAATATCCTCAGTGGGTATCCTCCTCTTTTCATGTTCATCCCAACTCATTTGCCTTCTCCAATGCGATTCACTCTTGATGCCTAAGTAGAGCGAGTAAATGCTTGAAAAGGTTGACGAAGTCGTGACACGATACCATAAGCTCCTTTGAAATTACATTCATTGTACAACAGATTTTCCAATCCTGTAATAAGTTAAATGGATTGTACCGGGGGTATGTAAGTGCTATGGGTGACTTAATATAGACCTTGGAATTTAGAGGACGAAATTCTTTTTAAGGGGGGAAGGATGTAACACCCGGGATTATATCCCCTTCGTTAAGCAGATTTATATAGTTATAAATTGTAATAATATCGACTTAATCTGCCCGAGTGCAAATTATATTGAAAGGAACATTAGTATTCTCATTATTATTAGTTTTATTGGTATTAAGGATTATTATCGGGCACTACATTGAGCAGATTCCCGAATACAGCTAGAACGTCGAACATTAGGAATCATCCTGCAATTTATTGAATCGAACCTTAATCGACCGATGATTATATTAATGGTTATAGTTTAAGATTTAGAGATCAGAAAATTGGATTTATGGTACAGTGGGTTGGTGTTATTATCAGTTAGCAGCAAGAACAAAAGAAAAAGGAAAAAGAAAAAAGAAAAAAAAATTCGAGCCCTTCTCTTCAGGCAGAGAAGCATCAAGAGAGGGGGGATGGTCTTCGACCCCTACCCCGTGCCACACCCACACACACACGCCGGAGAGGGTGAAGGAGGCCCCGACGGTGTCGCTCGCAATCGGCCGACGCACGCCCGGCCGTTTCCTTCGCCGGTCGACGCCCAATTCGCGCCAGAGAGAGACAGAGGCAAACGCAGGGGAAGAGAAAGAGGGTCAGGGAGGGAGGTCGCCGTGGGTCTCGGCGGCACCTCCACGACTCGTCGGACGCTGGACGCCGGCGACGCGGCAACAGGCAGAGACGGCAGAGACAAAGGCGGCGAGATAGCAAAAGGGTAGGGCGGGACCGAGCCCGCATCGAGCCAACCCAAACCGAACCCTAAACGAGTCTGGTAGAACCCTAAACGAGTCTGGTAGACAGAGGCGGCGAGATAGCAAAAGGCAAGTACGGGTCGTGTCCATAAGGAACTGGGTTTCGATAACCGAATCCAACCTTTAATACTCACTTTAGGCGGGAGTCTGGTAGAATGGATTTTTAACTATATTCAAACTAAATTACTGCTTTTATCTAAATCAATGGTGACAAGGGCCCTGGATTGGGGTTCACCACTCTTCAATGTTCTTAGGATTGAAATCTAGGTCATGTGAATCTGCCTACAAGATAACTGAAATGGAATGGTTACAAATTAAACGCGTCTACGCCTTCTCTCAAAGGTCATTAGACTGATCAAGTTATCCTAGTTATCTATTTTCATGAAACTAGAGTCGCAGTACCACAAGATTGTGCAACCCTCAATTCCCAATTGAAACCCTAACTATTTTCATGTTAAGAAATTCAATCGCTCGCAAAACCGCTCTAAGTAAATGACTTAACTTTCGTTAATCTCCTAAACCCTAATTACGAACATGAATTCAACTCTTTCAGGCAATTCATCGAACACCTGGCACGCTAAGCGAGAGTTCAATTATAACATGAACATCAATTCACGAAAACCTAGGACATCAATCCAAATCACATCAAAGGGGCTACGCCCAATCCAAGACACGAAATTTAGCCGCTAATCATCATTCTAATCACAATTACAATCAAGGAAACAAACATGCTCAAAAGTAACAACTTTGAATTAAAACGCAGAGGAAAAAGGTAGAGAAATGTACTCTGTGCAATTAGCGACAACAATCTGCCACAAATCTAGAGTGCTTCAAATCCAACGCCTTTAATCCAACCAAAATCAATGTCTATTCTATCAACCCTAATCGCGCGTTTCGAGAGAGAAAAAGTAGTGAGGGATAAAAAACTAAAACTGAATGCCAATACAACGCGAAATCGCGACAAAACGAATTGAACTAAAGTGGCACGGTCGTGCCATGTGGCACAGGGTGACCGTGCCACTTTGCTGCCTGGCGTGCTCCTTGTTTCCTTGGGTGGCACGGTCGGCTTGCATGGCATGGTGCCACCGTGCCACTCTCTTTTGGCTTGAAATCCTCCGTTTTAGCTCCTATTTGGCGCAGCGCTAGCTTGTTTTCCTCATTACTTTCAGTCTAACCCCTGAAAACACAAAAACACGCTTTTAAGTAGATTTGAGGTATAGAATGACTAATCAACCTCTGAACTCTCGGGATTTTACGAGAAATCTCCAAGATGAGAGGTAAAAATCATGCCTAAAAGTGTGTAAAATAGAGGTTTATCAAAACCCGTCAACTGGTATAGAAACAGGGTCAGAGGAGACTCAGCTCACATGATGGTTTGTAAAACGTTATACTTTAAGAAACAAGCACATACAGTTTAAAGGTCATATTGTTGTTCACCAATCAAACGACATAGTTATATGCTTCACCTTATGGTGATCGTTCCGTGTTTTAGTTAGGAAATTTACTCCTGTATATAACTTGTTATTGTATAGTGTAGTGAAATCATTAGTTTAGTGATTACATTGCATTGGGCACAATGATGGTTTTAGCATAATTGTTGGGTTCATATAGCCCATTATCTAACGGAATCTTTAATGACTCTTAATGATTATGCACCACTTAAATTATATGAACTGAAATCAGCTTTACCGATGTACCGAGCATCACGTATAAAGTTTTATGCGATGGATGAGCTTTTTGTAATAGAAATCCCAACAAGTAGTGTTTATGGGTTAAATCCCATTTGTTTTCATTAAATTTATGAGTTTATATGAATGACTTTTGGTAAGTTCATTGAATATAGCTATTCTCAAGTTTAAGCTATTGGTGCAAATGTTGTTTCTTCAACGATAGGTGAGTTATTCAAAGAAAAGGAATTACGAACAACTGTCGTAAGTTATTACTGCATTGAAAGTATATGTTTAGGGGAGGGGGTTATTCATTGAGTGATAATTGCTCATTCCCATCTATTTTGTTCCCTTCCCAAGTGTTTGAAATAACAGGTAAAGGTCGGCCCAAGTAATCCAAGAGGAAGTCGTTGCTGGCCTAGGAATTAGCGATGTGCTTGTATGTGAGCTGCAAAATGTATTATGATGTAATGGTTTGTAATTTAAGTTCTTGTGTACCTGTATTGCATATCATTTAGAGTCGCTCTGTATGGCCATGTGAGCCACCATCTAAGGTACCTAGGGCTGTAATTTTCATTGTTCATTTGTTTTAACACTGAACTGCATTGGTTGTGGTGCTCCGGGCGGGTGGCCCGTAGAGCTGTGAACTCCAGTAGGTGGCCGTTAAGTTATAGTTAAGCCTTTTATTGCTGTTTTTCAGTGCAGGAAAATTATTGTAAGGCTTTGAGCCTGGAAAATGGTCAGTTTTCAGGGAAACTCTGTCCGTTTCGTCCCAGGATTTAATGAAAAACCCTAACACTCCTAGCTCTAGAGTTGGGGGCGTTACAGATGGTATCAGAGCAAGGTCCTGCGACCATAGGCTTGCATTGCATATAGTTCTTTAAGAATGCTACTTGATGAGGTGCTCATTGATGTGCCATGTGTGCAAATGTGCTTCGGCATGAAAGTTGTTGTGTTTAATGACTATGTGTGGCTTGAATAAGCTACTTGATTGAAAGAATGAGTAGCTTGCTAAAGCAAACTAAGTATTAGCATAGCAAGGATAACCTTATACATGTGTTTTAGTGATGCTTTAGTGATTTAAAGCAAAGGTTTAAAGTATGCTTGAATCGGACTTAAAGAGTTGGAAATATATAAGCTCTAAGCTTATTCTTGTTCTTAAGGTACGGTTTTCCCCTCGGGCCCTATAATGTAGTGAGCAAACGTATTTAATGGTTAGTAGAGAAAGGGCTGGAAGCAGCCAACTCATCTTTCTATTGAAATTTAGAGACATTGAAAGTCAAGGGTCTTCCCAACTAGTGATTTAAAGGTTTTGCTTCGCATTGGAAGCTTCTTCTTGCTATATAGTTAATCCTTGCTGCAGTGTCTAAAGACGCGTGTGCAACTGTATAAGCAATTATATTCAAGTCTCGTTCTCTGAGCATAAGTCTCTAGGTGTAACAAAAGGTATTTGATGCTTACTTGCCCAATGACCAGTTGTAAGTGAATAATGATTACACCCCTGACCGAAGGTTCTTTGGGGCAACATCTTATTATGTTGTGTACATGTCAGCATCCTTTTCAATATTGTGCTGTGCATGTCCTACTTCTCCGCATGCCTAACATTTGTAGTTGTTTTTACCTGCAGGACAATAAACTGTTTTCCTAAAAAATCTTCGTTTTTTAGGACTTGGTTTGTTATAATATTTTCTTCTATATTTCTCACCCTTTTGCTTATTAATGCTCTTTTTCTTATAAAATTTGCTTTTCCTTCCTCTTTTAGGTTTTTTTCCCCATTGGGGAGGCGAATCCCAGCAAGTTAGAAATTACTTCTTAATTTTCTTTTGCTTTCTGAGATCGAGACATTGATCATTATTTTCTTAAATAGGAGATTCTTGAACCAAGGGTATTAATGACATCTGCTCTTTCAAGCCATGTAATGTACTTTTCATTAACTGTGGAGTTTATAGGATATGACAATTTGTCATAGAACATACCAAGATTAGTTTCATTATGCCCGATTTTGTAATAATATTGACTAAATTCACCAATATAATTTTTCAGATATCTCATATCCCACAATTCTATATTATTAATCTTTCTTTGCTATTCTCCTTCTTTTTCTTCATAATCAAGTTTAGCTATGATGAATTTGGTTTTGATTTCCCTATATAGATTATTGAACATAACAGCTTGGTGTTTCCATCATTCTTAGTGTGTTTTTACCATCTTTACTATATTCGATGTAATTTAGGAAATTTGTTGCAGTGCATGTGGTATTTAAATTTAAGACACTATTTATTCCCCTTTTTCAATGCTCAAATATTTCTTCTCTATTACGAGCTCCATCTATGTTTAAGATGTACTCGGTTTGGCTAATTGGGGTAAGGCCTATATCTTCAAATGTCGGAGTTTTCCTTGGGATGAACTCAAAGGGAAAATTGGTTGTATGTCCTGCTCGAACATACTTAGGTCTGATAAAATGAGTATTTCTCTTAGAAGGTTCACCAAATTCTTCGGGTTTGGGAACAACATTGTTAACTAGATTGGTATCAAGTTCATCTATGTTAAGTTCTTCTCCAATCTCATTAATCTTGTCTTCAACAATCATTTTATCATATTTTTTATCCAGTTATCTTTTAACTTCTTCTAATGGTAACATATTAAGATCTTTTAGTTTTAATCATATTCACTGTTGATATATTTCACATTTATCACTAATTGCGCTCATAATCTTGTTTAATTCTTCTATATTTTGTTCTTTCTCAAATATATTTTGTAATCTTCAAGAGTATACTACTTATACTCTATCTTCTTCTGCTTTTTCTGGCTTTTTAGACGATTTCTCAATAGAGTTTTCTCGTACTTCTTTTTGAATTTTTATATCATACAAAGGAAATAGATTTTTGGAAAGGATATTTATGCTGAAATGAAGTTTTAATACTTGGAAGTCGATTTTTTGCTATGCCTCACTTCGTTAACTAAAGACAGGTGAATTACAGACAATTGCTTCTTAAGCTCCTTAACTTCAGTTTAATTTAAGTTAGTTCTACTTTTAGTTCTAAAACTATATTAGTGATATAGTTTAATTGAGGTGCTACTGAAGACATTCCTTCTGGTGAACAATGTGTGAATAATTCAGACCAGGGCAAGCAGGTGATGATTCAAGCGTTAAACACAGTTAATAAGCTTGATTAATCATTAATTAACTTAACTATCTTAATTATTTTTGGTCACTTGGGTCTGATACCAAATGAAAGAGGACCTCAAATACTACTAATGAGAGAAATCACACATGCACAAATTTAAAATTTTCGAAAGTATAAGTTTTTAACGATTAGGATTAAAATGAAAATTTTAAAAGTTGAGGTACTAAAATATTTACTCCAAAAACTTAGGCCCTGAAAATAAATGTCGCATATGTGGGGGGTACCTTAATATTAACTTTCCTAACAATAGTAGTAGTTGTAGGGGTACCTTAATATTAACTTTCCTAACAGTAATAGTAGTAGTAGTAGCAGTAGCAACAACTGTTTGAGCTAAAAATGTGCTATTTTTAAGGTACTTTTTCACCTATTTTATGCTCGTTTTAATAATATTTTTTAGGTTTTTAATTGATTTTATTTTATTTTGCAGATTTTTAATAAATGTGAAAAAAGGGCTGAAAGTGGTGAAAAATGCGAGAAATGTGGGAAAATGTCGAGAATTGAAAAACCGGTCCAGATTTCAAGAGAACCGGCCCAAGCAGCAATTACGGAAAAAAAAACCAAACTGGTCCAGCAATTAAACTGAACTGGTCCGGTTCAGACAAAACCGGTTCAGCTAAACCGGCTACCACTTAAAACCCCCCTTCTTCGCATCTGTCTTCTTCCTCAGCATCCCCAAACCTAGAACCCCGATTTCACGTCTGCCATGCCCATCTCGCTCCTCTCTCTCTCTCTCTCTACCTCGTTCTCTCTCTCTCTTATCTCTTCTCAAACCCGAAACCAGCCCACAGTAACTCCCAAACCCAGAACCCAGAAACCCCTACCCACGGGAATACCCCAAAACCACTTCATACAAACCCCAGTACAAACACCATCCCACCATCGTGAACTCTCACAACACGCCAGCACACACCCTTCGCTGGCTCCATCTCAACCACCCACGCTAGCACGCATCAAAGGGACGCGAACGCTTGGGGCTCGGTATAAATTGAAGAAGACGATGCCATTTTCAGTGCTTAGAGAAGTTTTTCTAGGTTTAATTTACTTTAAATTCTCGCTACCTAGGTTTTGAATTTCAGTTTGTTTTCACAATTCTTAGGGAGTATTAGGGTTTAATTTCGTTGTTTTAGGTTCGAATTCTAGTTTTCGTTTTCTCAAATTCTTGAGTTAGGGTTAATGTTAGTGAATTGCGATTTGGTGTATTTCAGCTTTGATTTCATGATTTCAAATTGTAATTCAAACCCCTGAGAAATTTTTGTGAGAGATTTCGATCTATTGTTGGGAAATTTGCATTCGTTTACTTCCCCCAGTCCCCTGTTCCTTTTTTTTTGTGTTCTGTTTACGCGTTGGTTTGCTTGAACCGTGAACAATGGCGACTCAGCCATTGCTGGTTTGGGGCTGAGCTGCAAAGCGAGGAAGCCTAAGTTTCGTTTAATAGTTCAATCTCCCTCCCCTTCCCCTGGTTCGAACTGGTTAGAGGCGTGCACATGGTTGAAGTCGGGTGTCTCGGTTCTGGTCTGCAACAGGTATCGAATTTTCTTCACTTGCTTGAATAGTAATTTGGTTAATCATGCTTCTGAATCATCTTGCTAGCTTAGTCGTCTCTGAGTTTTAGTAGATTATTTGTTGTCTTTAACTTCAGTTTCAGTTCCTAGTGATCTAATTCTGTTGGGCTTAATTTCTGTTTTGAGTAGCATTTAGTTTTGATTATCATTTAGCTTTACTTCTGTTCATTTTAATCCTATTGGTTTGAATGCTGTGGATTTTTAGTTTTGAGTAGCATTTAGTTGATTAGGTGTCCTATTAACCTCTGTTAACCAGCCTAGGTATTAATAGTTTTGATTATCATTTAGTCGAGTATCATTTAGTATGGTTTGAGTAATGGTTCGAATGAAGTTCTGTGATCACTCAAGTTGAAGCATGTTTCTGCCTGTTTAATTTCAGTTTTAGCAACCTAAGGTTGTTTGTGAATAGGCTGAATTTTGGGTTGATTTATGCTATTGTGACTGAATGATGTATGTTAAAGAGGTGGATTGTGTTTGATAGTTGTTTATATTTAGTGGATTATGGTTGTGGTTTCATTTTTGATAATTATGCTTAGTTGTAGGATAATGAATGCTTAGGGTTAAATACTTAGGTAACCTAGGAATTTAGTTCTCTTGAATGATCTTCATTTAGTTTAAAGTTAATTAGCTAGTACATCCTTTTTAAGTGACCTAAATCCTTCCATCGTCCCTGAGGATCAACCCTTAAGTACTATGACTGACAATCGAGTATTCGAGGTTTCTTTTCTTTAATTTAATTTTCCACCCCCCTCAAAATCGCTCAACAACAACGTTAGCAATAACAAAAACAATGATAATAAATTAGAGAATGGAGATTATAAATATACCCAAGTGTGTTAGATTTATGTAATTAGAATTAACAAGACAAAAAATATGTAAACTATTAACAATTTTAGAGTTTGTTTGCAATAGTGGATGAGGCCATCGCTATCTAGCCATCTCCCAATCAATTTCTAAGGGAGAGAATCTATTTCGAGAAATAAGGTATGTTACTACCTATACACTTCAAAAATTCACATATCCCTTTATAAATATCAAAATCTCATAATATATAAGTATTTAATGAATTATTTTTAAATATTATTTTGTCACGTAATGAAGAGGACCCATCAATTGTCAATTATCAAGACTTATGCTCACCAATTCACCTGCATAGTTGCAATTCATGCTTTCCAATCAGCCTGGGAGGTGTGCACCGTACTCAATAATCGCATTATGCATATACGATCTCGCTAACTTGGGTTCCACTCTTAGATAATGACAAGTAGCTATTTTCAATATAATTCTTTCTCCCCACCAATTCGAACAAAAATAAATTCAAATGTGCGTGCTTACTGGAAAATTAATTTTATTCTTTACAATATAGGGTAGATGTACCAAATTGAGTATTTTTGTGTTTTTATGTTTTTAGGTTGGGCATTTGAGAAGTTTAAGTATTTACTATTTAGCTACACAAGTGAAATAGCAAGGCAACCGGTGGAGATTATACAGCTCACAATGACATTTTGTAAAGTTTTGGATCATCTACATGTATGTTTTACATGTTGTTGGGATGCTATTGAGCTTGAACATGTAAAAATTTTGCATCTTGTGAATTATATATGAAATAAGAGATTCATATCATTATACTAAACTGTTGACCCAATTAATGTGTAAGGTTTTGATGATAACAATCTAAATGTACTAGTCAATATGCATGCTTGAGTTGTGTGCTGAGACAGGATCCAAAAAAATACTTGGAGTGGTTCGAACGAGCGTGGAGCATCAAAGTCGATACATGTGTAAGGAGTCCAGCTAATAACAAAGAGTCTTAGGTTTTGTATGTGCTTTATTCTGTTAGATTCTTGCTAATATGTCAATTAGAAGGTCCTTGACTTAGCGTTTACTTTGAATGGTTTTGAGGTATCTCAGAACACTGCCTCAAAACAGTTTTGATAAGTCAGGTCTACAGTGTTTTGAGGCCAAAAATAAAAAACGAGTTTCAAGGTTTTTAAAATGATTTTTGACTGTAGAATTTCATGAAATAATTAGGATTAGTTTTCCTGATGTCAGTTGAGTCTAAAACGGTTTCTTCCTTTGCAAATAATGTTGATAAATTTAATCCTACTTTTTAGGGAAGAATGTTTACCAAGTAATTAACCCTACTTTTTAGGGAGCGGCTAAGATAGTGGAGAAATGTGGGAGATTGACTATTGGAGTTGATCAGTTCAAAGAAGCGGTTTTCACTTCTTCCTATTCCTATGCCACAAGCACTTATTGGGGGAATTGTTCTTCTCTCCCACTCACACACATTCCTCTATTTAAGTTGTCATCTTCCCTCATTGCTTTTCAAGGTTTTCTATGGTTTTTCAAGGGCTAAAAATTGTTTTTCTGAGTCAGAATTTTATGTGAGAAAAACATTCAAAGAGAGTACTAAATCGAGTCTTCAATATTGGCATAATAAGGATTATATTATACCTTACATTCAGCTTGCTTAGAAGCATTCAAGTAAGGTGTTGTTCTCTTTTTCATCAGTGAGATAAGAGAGTGTCCCAGTCTTGGGAGACGTTGGACGTGGTGTTTGTAACTAGGTCTCAGGGTAGACTAAGTTACGTGCATGATTGTTACCTTTGTAACGTGTTCGGCCCGTCTAGTGAAAGTGTTGTTGAAATCCTATTGTGGTAGGTCGTGGTTTTTACTCATCAATTGGGCCAGAGGTAGGTGTCACGTTTATTATTTTCACGATTATTTTTGTTTTTGCTTCACTTTAAATACGCATCCCACACAGTTTTCACAAGCATTCTGGAACAATCAAAAAAGTTGGTAGACAAACCTCACCCCCTCTCTTGTGTCCTTGTGCGATTAAATCTAACAAGTGGTATTAGAGCAGAGTTCTCATATTTAGGTTAACACCTTGAGAGATCCTGAAAAGATGAGTGCACCACAAGGAATTTTGGAGGGTCAATATGTGACTCGGCCACCATACTTCAATGGACAACACTACAACTGATGGAAGAATCATATGGAGAATT
Source organism: Selenicereus undatus (assembly GCA_017589665.1). Lineage (NCBI taxonomy): Eukaryota > Viridiplantae > Streptophyta > Magnoliopsida > Caryophyllales > Cactaceae > Selenicereus > Selenicereus undatus. The sequence continues at coordinate 9,619,492 of JACYFF010031954.1, read as the reverse complement.
ACATTCAAGCTAATGACTACGAGCTGTGGATGATCATTGAGAATGGCCCTTACATTCCAGTGAAGACCACAGAAGATGGCAAGACTGTCCCTAAGAAGCCACATGAGTTCGACTCGAATGATTTCAAAAAGATGGAGAAAAACGCAAGGGCCAAGAAGTTGTTGTACTTTGGCCTTGGACCAAACAAGTACACCCGTATCTCAGAGTGTGAGTCCGTGAAGGAGATATAGAATGCCCTTTGCATGGCTCATAAAGGAACCAACCAGGTTAAGTAATCCAGGATCGAGTTATTAACGAGAAAGTGCGAGCTGTTCGAAATGAGCAACAAAGGGACGGTGATGGATATGTACACTCACTTTACCTACATCACCAATGAGTTGAAATCGTTGCGGAAATCCTTTACCACCGAAGAATTGGTAAGGAAGATCCTATAGTTTTTGCCTCAATTGTGGGAAACGAAAGTTACAACCATCCAGTAAACAAAGAAGATGAACAAGATCTCTTTGGATGAGCTCATGGGGAACCTTCAGACATACGAATTGATGAGAAGCTCCCAGGTGAAGGAAGAAACAAAGAAAAACCGATGTCTTGCTCTAAAGGCTGTGGAAAGTGATGGTTCGGACTTGTATGATGAAGAAATGGCCATGATAACCCAAAAGTTCAAGAAATTCTTCAAGAAGGCTGGAGGGAGATTCAAGAAGGGAAGTACCAGCAAGCCAAGGGGCAATGAACGTGATTAGTTCTTGGGTTGCTTCAGATGTGGGAAACATGATCACATCGTGAAGAATTGGCCCATGCAGAAAGAAGAACAAGGGTTAGAACAGTTCCGAAACCTTGGCAGGAGGCCGCAACAAAGCAGCTCCGCAAGGCGTTTCACTAAGGCTATGATGGCAGCCTGGGGTGAAACTTCAGAGGAAGAAGAGGGCTCTGAATAAGAAGAACCAGCAGTGGCTCTCCTGGCCAGAAGTGAGTCCAAATCGAACTTTGAGCTGGTCAAAAGTTTGTCCCAACTCAAGGATAAGGTACGTGGTCTTAGCAAAGTCAAAATTGAGGAATTATTGCTTACTTTAATGGATGAATGTGATGCAATAAATGCTTAAAATTGCATGCTTAAAGATGGTTGTTTCGAATTGAAAAAGGATGTTAGAATGCTTGAAAGGAACAAATAAGAACTTGAACATGTGAATGAAATCCTCAAACGTGAAAAACTTAAGGCAGATGAAAAGACCCTTGCCTTATGTAAAGACCTTGACACGCTTAAGGACCTTATGAACACGAGAGAGAAAGAGTTCAACACTGATCCCATAAGGCTGGAAAGTGAGTCATTAGGCCTAAAACTTGGGCTAGAATCCTTAGTGAGCGAAGACAACCAGTTGCTTGAAAGGGCCAATAAGGCCAAATCTCATAACAGACACTGCAACAGTTCCTTAGAAGCGCTTAATTGGCTAAACACACACCATAGCCGAAACAAAAAGGGACTAGGATTTGTGAATAGGCGTGTCATTAAACCAGTGAACAAAAAATATGTCGAACTTCAAGAAAATATTATTTGCTTTCACTGTGGAAAGACTGGTCATTATCGGTATACTTGTCCTTTGAGAAAAAGCGTCATGGAGAGAAACTCACTGCATATTAAATAAATGTGGATTAGAAAAGGTGAGTTAACTTCCATGTCAAAGAAAATGGGACCCAAGTAGATCTGGGTTCCCAAGACTAACACTTAGCTGTTTTGCAGGCTAAAGTGAGATGAGGCAACCAACTATGGTACTTGGATGGTGGTTGCTCAAGGAACATGACGGTAGACAGATCAAACCTCCTCTCACTTACAGCCTTTGATGGAGAGAGAGTCTCATTTGGAAATGGCAAGTCTGGGACAATTGTTGGTGTAGGTAAGATAGGTAAATCACTCTCTCACTCTATTGATAATGTGTACTTGGTTGTTGGTTTACGATATAATTTGCTAAGTGTGTCTCAATTGTGTGATTGAGGTAATCACGTTGACTTCTCTTCGGATCAATGCTTGATTACCAATATTAATTCTGGAGATGTTGTGTTGAGGGGGAAGTGACACAATAATGTGTATAAAGCGTGTGTTCTTTCACTTCCCCAAAATCATTTGACTTGTTTAAGTGCTCTTGATGACGATGTTATGCTTTGGCACTAGAGGCTAGGTCATGCAAGCCTCTCTCTTTTGAATAAACTAGTTTCTAAGGACCTAGTTGTCAAACTACCTTCCATCAAGTACAATGATGACAAGGTGAGCGACGCTTGTGTTAGAAGAAAACAAGTTAGGACTTCTTTCAAGTCAAAGAGCTGTGTTAGCACTTCGTGACCTCTTGAACTACTACATGTTGATTTGTGTGGTCCTATGAGGATCACAAGTAAAGGTGGGAAGAGGTATGTGTTTGTTATAGTGGATGATTACTCTCATTTCACTTGGACTATATTTTTAGCATTGAAAGATTAATCATTTGAAAAGTTTCTTATGTTTCTTAAGAAAATTGAAAAGAGAGCAGGACACTCATTGGTAAGTCTTAGGTCTGACCATGGTAAAGAGTTTGAGAACTCGAGCTTCATTGATTATTGTAATGAACACGGTGTTGATCACAACATTTCTGCCCCCAGAACACCACAACAGAATGGGTGGGTAGAGCGTAAAAATTGTACTCTAGAGAACACGACTAGGACCATGCTTGTTGCTAGTGGTCTTCCCAGAAACTTTTGGGCAGAGGCGTTGAATATATCGTGTTATATTATTAATAGATGCATGATCAGATCCATACTTAACAAGACTCCCTATGAACTTTTCAAAGGACGAAAACCCAACATTATGCACTTGAGGGTGTTTGGTTGCAAATGCTATGTGCAGAATAATAGGAAGGAATCCTTGGGAAAGTTTGACCCTAGAAGTGATGAAGCTATATTCTTAGGGTATTCATCATACAGTAAGACCTACCAAGTATTTAACAAATGGACCTTGTGTGTTGAGGAGAATGTGCATGTATTGTTTGATGATACTAACTCCTTGATTGAGCATGATACACAGGATGAAGAGTTCGAACTTGGTCTTGTGAGAAAAGAACTCTCGCTTATTCAAAGCTCCATGGTAGATAACGATAAGACTTCTGAAGGTGAACCAAGTCCTAGATCTGATAATGTGGAAAGTGGGCAATGAGCAAACCAGCCAGGGGGAAGCATTGTCGAACCTGATTTGGAACAGAACCGGCCCACTCAACCCGATCCTTCACGAACTGAATTGGGAACAGGCTCCAGAACCTGTTTCACCAAGTATCCAGGAGAGATTGAAAAATGTGTCTGTGGATCCATTTACTCCACGACCCTGGAAGCACCAAAACTCGCACCCCCTGACTAGATTATGTATGATATTAACACAGGGGTGCAAACCAGATCTAGACTCAGAAACTTTTGTGCTTTCTATGCCTTTTTACCTTACATTGAGCCAAAGAATGTTCATGAAGCTCTTGCAGATTCTGACTGCGTTACTGCTATGCAAGAGAAGCTTCATCAGTTCGAAAGGAGCAAGGTTTGGCACCTTGAACCACCGCCTAAGGACATATTGACAATAGGTACCAAGTGGGTGTTCAAGAACAAATTGAATGAGTTCAGAACAAGGCCAGGCTGGTGGTTCAGGGTTACAACCAAGAAGGGGAGGATCGATTATGAGGAAACATTTGCACATGTTGCAAGGATTGAGGCTATCCACATTCTGGTGGCTTTCGCAGCCCACATGGACATCAAGTTGTACCAAATGGACGTCAAGAGTGCATTTCTCAATGGATACCTTAAGGAAGAGGTGTATGTAAGCCAATCCCCCAGTTTTGAAAATTATGATTTGCCTAACCATGTATTTAAACTTGACAAAGCGCTTTATGGTTTAAAACAAGCTCCTAAAGCTTGATATGAACGTTTATCAAACTTTTTAATCGATAATGGTTTTCAAAGGGGCAAGGTTGATAATACCTTGTTTTGAAATAAAAAGGGGGACATTTGTTGATTCTTCAAATATATGTCGATGACATTATATTTGGAGCAACCAACGGTGATTTATGTGATTAATTTTCAAAATTGATGAGGACTGAGTTTGAGATGAGCATGATGGGCGAGTTTAACTTTTTCTTAGGATTGCAAATTGTTAGGCGATAATTTGTCACATTTTACATGCCTTTTTCGCCTAATCTTAGCTCGTATAATAACGTAATCTTTAGAGTTTTTCTTGTTTTATTCAGTATTCTTTGAGATTTTTACTTGTTTTGTTTATTTTTGTAGATAATAAGTTGAACCAAGCAAATACCGTGAAAAGAGGCGAAAAAGGATCAAAACAGGCGAAAAGACGAAAAACGGAGCCAGCTGGGCAAAACCGGCCAGCAATGTGGCACGGTGGGACCGTGCCACGTGTCCCTCCCCTGCTCGCGTGCGCTATTTTGTTCTTGCCGAGTCCTATTTAAACGCACGTCCTTCGTGGTTTTGGGGAGTTCTTTCTTCGAATTTTCTAGGTTAGCTTAGTTTAGGTTTTAGCCAATAAAAACCCCATTGAGGGGACTAGATTAGGATTTAGTTGTATTGATTTGAGATTGACGCTTGTAGATTTCCATTTCATTCATTCAATTCAAGCATAAGTCTTCTTCTCCCTCTCTTATTATTTCAATTTTGTCATTGTTTGTTCTTGTTTAATCTTATTAGTTTAGATTATATTTAGTTTAATTGTTTAGTTTTCATTGTGAATCTATGTTTTATTAGGTGATAGATTTGTTTAGCTTCATGTCTCTTCTTTCTTGTTCATGTTCGCTTTCTTATTTGTTAGTTTAGGTTTGAATGTGGGTTTTTGTGTTTTGTTGATGTTTAGTTGTTAGTTTGTGTTGCTTTGGATTGTGATTAGCCTCTTGATGGCTAATTAATCTTGTATTTGGCATAACCACACCCAATCTATGCCTAGAATTTAGAGTTTTCCTTCACGCCCGCCAAGTGTTCAATGAAATGCTTGAGAGAGCTTTCAGCCATATTTTTGGGCGATTGACTTATGCTGAGAGGTGAGGTCAATTAGCTAGTGTGGGAGAGGAAATAGCCGAATTCGGGACATGAAAATAGTATCCGATTCGAGCTAGGTCCGGGGTTGCTAATTTTGTGGTCTAATTGGGCTAACCCCATGAAAATAGGTAGTTAGGCTAATTAGACTAGCTCATGACCCTTGAGAGAGGGCTTGGGTGGTTTTTGATAGTGTAACCGATCATCTCTAGTTCGCAGTGTGATTTGGGTAGGTTAGGACTCGTCTTGATTAACTGGTTCATCACTTGGTGAAATCATAAACCCAAGTCCCTTTTGTTTATTTGTTTTAGTAGTTTAGTCATTCTTCCTTCACTCTCTCTCTCTGGCCTAGATTGATACGCTTGGGCAAGCTTTGGTACTTGAAACCCAACTCCCTGTGGAATACGACCCATACTTGTCGTTGCTAACTACAATTGGCACCGTGCACTTGCGGTATTTTTAACTCAACACAAATCAAGCAAACTTCAAACAGAACTATGATACATCAACAAAAATATGCCAAGGAATTAATTAAGCGATTTGGAATAAAATCGACTAAGCCCATAGATACACCCATCTCACCTTCAACCAGGTTGATTGTGGATGATGGGAGTCCTTCAGTTGAGGAGAAATCCTATAGGGGTATGATAGGGTCACTTCTATACCTAATTACTAGTAGACCTAACATCGTTTTCAGTGTTGGCTTGTGTGCCCATTTTCAATCAAATTCTAAATAAACACATTTGAAAGCTATAAAATGGATTTTGAGATACTTGAAACACACCCCTGACTTAGCTTTATGGTATCCTCGAGGGTGCAATTTTGAACTCATTGGGTATCGGATGTTGATTATGCTGGATTCTTGGTTTATATAAAAAAACACCTTAGATATGGTTCATTTTCTCGGACCCTGTTTGGTCTCTTGGGCATCCAAGAAATAGCACTTTGTTTCCATGTCTACAGCAGAAGCCGAGTATGTAGCGGCTGCTTCTTGTTGTGCTCAACTGTTGTGGATACGAGAATAACTTAAGGACTTTTCTGTTGACACGGGATGCATTCCCATATTTTGTGATAACACAAGTGCAATTAACATTATCAAAAACCCATGTCAACATAAAAGAACTAAGCATACGTCATCATTTTTTACGAGACAATGTTGAAAAGAGTTTAATTTCAATGAATTTTGTGCCACTGATAAACAAATTGCTGACACCTTTACCAAGGCACTAAGTTGAGAACATTTTGAGAGGAATAAACTTGAATTGGGTATTATTAAAAGGACTTGAGCATGCTTGTTTAACCCTCAATGATTGATTAGTTAAGGGTTTTTAGGCTAAATAAATTGATCCAATGGATGCATTCAATTCATGTGCTATTATTAGCATCTATGTGGAATATAACATGCTGACACTTGTTGAGGTCTAATGATATTGCCCTTAGTGTCCTTTGTCACCGAACATTTAGCAGTAAGAACAGGCTCTAGGAACATACCTGACCACTGTTTGTATCACGTGTTGATCAAGTGGCGTTGTGGAAAGTATGTTGGAAATTGAGTTTTCGTCTTTCATTGCACCTAGCCTATAATTCTCTCTCTTCAAAAAGGGCCAAAATAAAACTCTCCAAAACCTGCTCATTTTTCGGTCAAATCATTTCAACATTAAAATCTCCCATTCTCTCTCCTATAAACTCAACCATCCATCCCTCTCTCTCTCTCTCTCTTCCATGAAAGAAATCAACCTCTTTCTTCTTCCTTAAACCCACCAAAACCCTAACTTCATTCCTCCTCTATTCTTCAAAATGGCACGAACTCATGGTGGCAAAGCAACATCCGGGCGCAAGACTTCTCACCCGCATGTTCAATTATCAAGAAAAAGGGGAACAAGTTGGAAAAGTACCGCAATAGCATCACCATCGTCTCCACCGCCTAAGGAGGTCACCATGGGTATGGATATCACTCCCTCACCTTCTTTTTCTACTACTCCTTCCATTTTCGGGTTCTTGAGGAGCCTAGACTTATAGTCAGTGGGCTTGAATCTTGATATGGTACCCTTTGTAAACCCGATTATGGGGTGGGAGATGGTGGTGTATGACCCGGTTGTGGCCGAGTCAAGAATAGTGGGAAATAAGTCTAAGTCAACTGGGGAGTCTGTTGGTATGGTTGTTGAGAATGTTGTTGAGGAATCTTTTCTTAACAATGATCCAATTGTTGTTGAGGACATTGATAAGGATGAACCAATCTTACGGTTCAAAAGGACTGTCCAGACCGTCCCCCAAACAACGACTAAACCGGCTATCAAACGCCAAAGAAAAATTACAACCTCACCCAACATACCCATCACTGCACCCTTACCACGATCTCGAACTCGCAATTCAGGTCCTCCCATTGTTTTGCCCCTTCCAGAAGATAAAGTTGAAAGCCCTATCAAGAAGAAAAAACCAGCTCTTAAATCCACCAAAACACCCACCAAACAAGCTCCATCTAAGAAACCTGCCCAAAAACGGGAGGCCCCAAAACAGGTGTCAGAACTGGTTAAAGAATCTAATGAACCAAAGAAAAAGAAAGTTAAAAACATCACACTTGTTGAGAGGTACGAGCATTTCCTTCAGAAATCTATGGTTCGGGGCAAAGTGGTTAGAGTGTCTTATTTTCAGGAACAGAGGCTTGGAGTGTTTTTAGAGAAGTTGAAGGCACAGGGTTGGTTGGACCTGTTCACGAACACCAAAAGTGGTTGCTCTGTTCCAAATTTGGCAAAGTTCTATGTGAACTGTGTTGTCACCAGTGGGGTAGTGACAAGCACAGTTAATGGTCATGAGCTATGTTTTGATTATAATGATCTTGGTGAGTTGCTTGGGGTGTCATCAAAAGGTTTTGATGTGCGTGTACATGAGGACAAGAGCGTACTTGGTGATGAGCATTTGTTGGAATTGACCCGGAGACTAGCCCAAAAGCCCCATTTGATTGAGTCCCGGTCCGTGAGAAAGGGGGAAATGATGTCATTGCATCGGTTGCTTTTTTGGTTTGTAATTAAGAATATCGCTCCCCGAGGTTACGGACGCAACCTTGCTGACCCCATGGACGTGTGTTACACTGATTTGTTGGATCGTGGTGATAAAATTAACTTGCCTGCAATCATGATTAGCCATATTGGAAGAATTGCTAACACATCCAAGGATCATGATATGGGGAATAGGTTCTTACTAACTTCAGTGTTTGAAAAACTTAGGATTCCCTTGTAGAAGAAAGTAGGCTTTCAGGTCAGTGATGAAGTTGGATGCAGTACCGTGATTGGGTGTGGTCTAAAGGTGATAAAAGGCGGCAGTGCAGGTTTAGAACAGGGCCCTAAACACCCTTTGGTCCTATTCGTAGTGAGGCTTCCACCTCAAGTGTTCCTACGTTCGATACACTGCTGCAGGACCAGCTTAATTTGAAGAGGGAGATAGCTAAAGTGAAGCAGGCGCTTACAGAGGAAAAGGCTCTCAATGCGAAACGTCACGATGATCTCCTAAGTGCCATCTCTGCCGTTACGGCCAAATTTACTTCTCCATCTTCCCCTACGTAATCTGTCCTTGTTCCTTGTTTCCAGCATAAATGTTTATTTTGCTTTTGAACCATTTGGTTGTGCATATGATTGGTAGTGGTTTGTGGATGTTCTTGGATGGTTTATGCATTTTTTGCTATGCCTTTGCTTGTTGAATGTGTTACTTGTTTGTGCGTGACCCAGATGGCCAATATCATTACTGTACCATACACTTGCGTGTATCACTGTTATTTCCCGCATTACTGCTTTAGTGGTGATTGCATCCACACTGGATTCCAACTTCCGCCCTACTCACCCTTTTCGATGATGTCAAAAGGGGAAAGATGAATATGACCTCATTTCGATTGGTTTGCCTAGTTTTAAGTTGACCTCTTAATTCTTGTTCTCTCTCTCTCTTGTGTTGATTGCATAAACTATTTTGGCAAGAATGTATTTGGCACTTTTGTATTTTGCCCTATTATTTATGACGACTAATAGTCATTTGGTTTGTCATCATCAAAAAGGGGGAAATTGTTGACCCAATTAATGTGTAAGGTTTTGATGATAACAATCCAAATGTAATAGTCAATATGTTGTGCTTGAGTTGTATGTTGAGACAGGATAAGGAAAATCCTTAGAGCAGTTCGAATGAGCGTGGGGCATCAAAGTCGATACATGTACAAGGAGTCCAGCTAATAACAAGAGTCTTAGGTTTTGTATGATATTCTTTTAGATTCTTGTTAATATGCCAATTAGAAAGTCCTTGACTAAGCATTTGCTTTGAATGGTTTTGATGTATCTCAGAGCACTACCTCATAATAGTTCTGAGAAATCAGGTCTGTAGTGTTTTGAGACTAAAAATAAAAACACGAGTTTTAAGATTTTTAAAATGATTTTTGACTATCGAATTTCATGAAATAATTGGGATTAATTTTCCTGATGTCAGTTGAGCTTAAAACGGTTTCTTCCTTGCAAATAATGTTGAGAGATTTAATCCTACTTTTTAGGGAAGAATGTTTACCAAGTAATTAATCCTACTTTTCAAGGAGTGGATAAGATAGTGGAAAATGTAGGGGATTGACTATTGGAGTTGATCAGTTCAAAAGAAGTGGTTTTCACTTCTTCCTATTCCTGCGCCACAAGCACTGAATGGGAGAATTATTCTTCTTTCCCACTCACACACATTCCTCTATTTAAGTTGTCTTTTTCCCTCAGTGCTTTTCAAGGTTTTTTATGGTTTTTCAAGGGCTAAAAATTGTCTTTGTGAGTCAGAATTTTCTGTGAGAAAAATCTTCAAAGAGAATGCTAAATCGAGTCTTCAATATTGGCATAATAGGAATTGTATTACATCTTACATTTAGCTTGCTTAGAAGCATTCAAGTAAGGTGTTATTCTCTTTTTCATCAATGAGATAAGAGAGTGTCGAAGTCTTGGGAGATGTTGGACGTGGTGTTTGTAACTGGGTTTCGGGGTAGACTAAGTTACATGTGTGATTGTTACCTTTGTAACATGTTTGGTCCGTCTAGTGAAAGTGTTGCTGAAATCCTACTGTGGTAGGTCATAGTTTTTACTCCTCAATTGGGCCAGAGGTGGTTTTCCACGTAAAAACATTGTGTCGTCTTTATTATTTCCGCGATTATTTTTGTTTCCGCTTCACTCCAAACATGCATCTTAAACAATTTTCACGAGTGTTCTAGAACAATCAAAAAAGTTGACAGACATAATTCAACCCCCCCCTTGTGTCCTTGTGCGATTAAATCTAACATAAATGAACAAATTAGGCTTAATCCTTTTAAGGATGACGGTAACATCTTAACCTCAGCAATTTCACTATATCAACCTCTAAAGATCAATTAATTAAGACTAATTAGCTTATTAAGAATTGGGACATTACACATGGTGATATTACTGAAAAGGTCTACACTATTACTGAAAAGGTCTACATGACCTAACCACAAGGTTGTGCTAACCCTAATTACCCACATCATGTACACAAATTGAATAAATCTCCATATGGGTTAAAACGAGCTCATCAGGCTTGGTTTCACGAATGTAGCAAGGTTTTGCTTTCATCAGGCTTCACCTGTAGCTAGATTGATGTAAGGATATTTCGAGTGTAAACCAAAAGCCGCAAGCGTACAACTTCCGTTGTAGTACTTGAGGGTCGTGTCCTTGGGAAGGATGGACAAGATTATAGTTACAAAAAGGGTGAATTAACTAATTAATTTAATGTTAACTACACTAGACCAAATTAAACCATTCAAAGAGAACCAGTGCCCTAATTCAACTGAACATTTGGTTAAACATTCGACTAAACATTCAACTAAACATAAGCAACCTAAATAAACTAAACCTAAGCATTTAAACAAAACACCCTACAAATGAGTCTACTATATTCTTCATTATTTTACTAAAGCTAAAACCTAGAATCTGATATCATCCTTCAGCCAACACCTTAATCAAACAACCTTGTCCTTCAATAACTATCCAAAATTGGAACATTTAACATCACCAATCAATCAAGTATTCAAAGGGGCTAATTCAGTCAGCACCATTCAAACCAAAGCATTAAACATCCCAGCAGCCACACCAATATTTGAACAAGTCATCACAAAGCCATGATATTCTATCCATACAATCAAACTAATGTTTATCAGCCAAACCAAGACCAGAGCAAATAAAATGCATCAAACCAACATCATCATTCGACCAAACAAAACAGATCAAAGATTCAAATCGCAATCAACAAACCCAAATTGAACTAAACTATTGTCAACACTAATTTGAACAATTGAGAGATAAGTTAGAGAGACCGATAGCAAACCGAATCAGGGGAAGCGAACAAACTCAGAACTCGGCACAGATGAGATGAATAAGAAAAGCCCACTTCCAACCAGACCAAAACATAACTTCATCCCTCACCGTTATGGTGGAAACGCCATGGCCACGTTCAACCAAAACCAAACAAGGGAGGGGGAGAAAACAGATGAAATCGACTAACCCAAAGCCAAAATCATTACAATTGCAAGCTTAATTCATGAACATCAACCAGAGATTAACAAAACCATAATTAATTACATGGAATTCGAGACCCAGAACCTAACTAACATAAAACCCTAAAATCGAAATTAACCCTAAAATTCGAATAACTCGAACGAAAACGAAATTAAAACTAAAGCTAACCCTAAAGCTTAAATTAAACCTAACCTAACCCTAGATTACCTAACCTCGATGCCCAGCTTTCACGCCTCGTCCTTTTATTTATACCCAAGCCCAGCTTCGCCTCGGTTGTCGATCTTGGCACGCGTGGATGGTGAAGATCGTGCGACCTGGTGCTATGCTGGTGTTTGTTGCGTGAATTGCGGGGTGGATGAGGATAGTGAAGGATGTGCTGGCATGGTGGTGGTGCATGGTCGTTCGAAGAGAGAGAAAGGAGAGCTGGGAATGGAGATAAATGAGGCTGGAATGTGATGAACATGGGTGTGGATTTCGGGGTCTCCTCAGGCCGAAAGGAGAGAAAAGGTGAAATAAGGAGAGAGAGAATGAGAGTTAATAGGGGTCAAGCGCACGGCACATGGCAGGATAGGTTTTTTTTAGGATTTATTTCTCCTTTTTTTTTCTTTGGGCTAAACAAACGGGCTTTTGGGATTGGGTCGGATCAATTTGGCCCATTTCTTCATTTCTGTCATTTTTCCATCATTTTCTTGCATTTTTGCCATAATTATTCAAAACCTACAAAACAAAATCAAATCAAATAAAAACCTAAAAATAACAATTATAAGGAGTATAAATCGGGTATAAAAGTATAGTAAAACTAACACATTTTTGGCACGAACAATTGATTCTTCTATGTTCATTTTTCGAGCTTCTAGTGTTCTCCTCTTACTTCTTTATATGTTGATGATATTATTTTCACTAGTAGTTCACCTGCTTTTCTCCATCACTTTATTCATGTTCTCTCTCCTCAATTTTTGATGAAGGAACTTGGCAATCTTCACTACTTCCTTAGGGCATAGGTGGTGCATACTCCTAAGATGCTCTTTCTTTCTCAATCCAAACACATCCAGGACATTCTTGATCATTTTAATTGTTCTAGACACAAATTTGGTTCGCACTCCTGTTCCTTTTCGAACTACGTTATCCTTAATGGATGCGGAATTGCTTTATGATCCCACTAATTATAGGAGTATGGTTGGGGCCCTGCGGTACATAACTATGACTAGGCTAGATATTGCTTATGCAATTCATCTTGTATCCCAGTTTATGCATGCACCACCCATTACACATCTTCCTGTTGTTGAGAGAATCTTTAGACACTTGCACGACACGATAAATCATGGATTGGTTCTCAAAAAGTTGGCTTACCTTAAAGTTGTCGTGACTTACCTTGATGCTGATTAGGCCAGTTGCCCTGATAGTTCTCGATTTACAACTGGTTACGCTGTCTTCCTGGGTCCTAATCTTATTTCCTTGCATTTTGAGAAACATTCTCTATTGTCCAAAACCTCTATTGAAGCTGAATATCAAGTTGTTGCCTATATTATTACTGAGACTCTTTGGATTCGCTATTGGCTGGCTGAGTTGGGCATTCTTATCATTGAATCCATTAAGATTCTTTGTGATAGTATTTTGGCCACTAGCATTGCTGCCAACCCTGTTCTCCATGGTCGCAAACAAACAAATAAAGGTGGACTATCACTTTGGTTGAAAACATGTCTCTCATGGTGACCTTGTTGTTCACTATGTTCCCGCTTAGCTACTGTTTGTCAATATTTTTACTAAGTCTCTTCTTGTAACAAAATTTTTGCTTCTTAAGGCCAATTTGTCTGTGCATCCGTCACTATAGATTGAGGGGGCGTGATAGAAGAATCCTAAGGGTACTATTGTAATTATGTATTATTTCTAATAATATAATAGACCTAGGCATCCCAGTTCATAGAGCCGCATTCCTCCTAAATTATGTTGCATTAACTTTATATGCTAATATAAAATGTGTTTCTCAATATAGCAAAATTAGTCATTGTTTTTAAGAATTTGACTCTGAAAGTTCAAAAAAAAAAAAAGATATAATCCACATGACAATCTTCCACACATGTTTTTGGTTTTTTGTTTTTAAGAGTTTGACTCTTTTACACAGTGTTACCATGAAATTACTTCTTTTCTATAAGAACCTTTTTACTGTCCAAAGTATTAATGAAAACATACTGTTGAAAAAGAAACAAGGAAAAAAGGAGGAAGGACCCAGAGAAGCATGGAGTAGGAACTAGGAAGCCAATAAATATGAGGAACAAATTAATTAATAAGATTGCATGGTTGATGGTATCTGTCTGCTTGGCAGTATAATTATGAAAAATCTGCACATGCTAATAGCAATCAAATTGCAGCACCCCACATGGTTATGAGACCTTTGCCTTCGGGAACATCCAACTGTCACTCTTTATATGAAGTTATTGCATCAATAAAAATGGAACATTGAAATTTCTAGGCTTGTCCATCCTGCTCAACTTGCCCTCCTTTATGGGAGACTGAGAGCATTCTTATTTGTGAGTCAATTTTTTTCTTATCAATGAAATTTATATCTGTCGCATCAATTTGTGAGTTAACTCTTTTAGCTCACAATCCTCTCACTATTTTCAATACAAGGCTTATCAAATAAAATAGCACTTATGGACCCACCTTATAATACACAACATTATTTTAGAATGAAAAACTAGTTAAAGATATTTTAAAATATAAAAAAGCCAAAAAAATACCTCATGAGTCGTGAGGCGTTTGTTGCATCTAGTTGCCCGCCTCACCCCTCTTCTCTCTCCTCCCTTTTGCCTCACGAGCCAACCATTGGAGCTGGTCTATGTTTAGTCATGTAAGATTTGGCGCGTGTTCCATAATAATAGTTAGGGTATAAATTAGTTGTCTCGATAAGAGTTGGAGAGTTTGATGGCATATATTCTCAATTTTCATCCATAGACTCAAGTCTTATGATCACCTATCTACACTTGTGTAAAATTGCTAGGAAAACGATGAGTTTTACTCGAGTTTTACTTTTCTCCTAGGATTATTTGCATCTTTTTTTCTGACGAGTCTGAAGGACTATAGGTTTAAAAAAAAGGGGGAAGATTGTAAATGTTTTTCCTATCATATGAGAATAATTGATTTGTCAACTAAACAGATGAGAACCTTCTTGACATTGATCCACTAGTAGCCTTTTTTAAAAAAATAAAATAAAATAAAATCTCCATAAGATTTGAAATATCTAAAATTGTAATTTTTGAGGGTTTTAACCACCTTGTTTGCCAAATATCAGCCTCTAATTATTTTGATTGAAAAGAATAACATGTAAATAGAGAGTTTAAAATGGTATTAAATTATAAGATATATTAAGGGTCGGGTGATTAATTCGCCCTTGTTGAAATAAATATTGATCTTACACACATATTTGACCATGCTAGAGCACAGATGGAGATTAGTCTCTATTTTGTTGGTAAATAGTTAGATTTGCCCTTGCCTGGAATGCTTAAACCCCTCAAATTTCCCCAGCAACATATACTGGACTTGGCATATGCCTAAGATCACTGGATTGAACCAGAAGGGCGGAAACACCTCAACATTAACATTATTAGTTTGTAAACTCATTGTTCACAATATCGATTTATAACACTACAAAAATTATTTTCCTGAATTCTCCAAAAGGACAACGCCAAAAATAATGAAGAGGAAGGGTACATAAAAAGAAAAAACGACGTAAGTACTACAGATCATTAACGAAGAGTAAAACATCTCCCTGAAGTGTTACTTGGGAGCGCTTACAAAACTAGGAAAGGAGAGAGAGGAGCCGCAGATGGTGTCCACACCCACAAACCTAATGAATCACAACTGAGATACATGATTATCATTACTTCTTATTTCTATGCTCTTTATCTCTTATTTTACTCGAACCCTATCCTAATAAGATCAGCCTTTTTTATAATTCTAAACATCATTATAATTTCTTCTAAACAAAGCAAAATCATTCAATGTTACATCACATACCATACATATTACTCGTACATACATACCTATATTTATCTCAATAATCAACTTAGTGAGTCACTAATTAAACTCACTAATTAAGGAACTCTAGGCCTTAATGCTTTGCACTGAAGGAGTGACTTCTGAACCCCACCTTGACAAAAGAAGAGAGTATCGGGGCAAGTGTAGAGGCAGTTATCCACCAAGCTCACATTAGCCGAACCAGGTCGGACCCACCTCAAGAGGCCGGGTATCGGGCCGACCAAGTAGTTGCCACCCAACAAAAGCCTCTGAAACGACGCCGTTGCAACCTTTCTAACATACCCTGGTGGGATCATCCCTGTGAACATGTTATGTTCCAGAGACAGTGCTGATAATTTTGGCAAATTAGCCAAGAATTTTGGCAACAACCCATTAATCTCATTGTAACTTAGATCGATTGCCACCATTTTCGACGCTCGATGTGGACTTCCCCTCGGAGATTCGAGCGAAGAAAGTCGATTATGAGAGAGACTGAGCTGCTGAAGTGATGGGTGCTGAAAAATTTCCCCTGTTAAAGAACCCATCAGCTGATTGTAACTCAAATCCAACACTTCTAGAGACTTCATGTGCAGAAAATTTCTGGGTAGTTGCCCATTTAGGCTGTTGTTCCTCATAGAGAGAGAAAGAAGAGAGGGAGGGAGAGAAAGAGGGTTTGTCCCAACTGAGTTGATGTTATTGTCACTTGCGTCTAAGAAACAGAGGTTTTTCAGAGAACCCAGATAGGGAAATTCCCCTGAGAGTTGATTTTGCTGGATTTCAAGCCCTTTTAGGCGACTGAGTTTGTTCAAACTCGGTGGGATTGACCCGGTGAGCTGATTGTTGTCCAAGTAAAGCTCTTCAAGCAAGGGAAGGGACCCAAGCGAGGGGGGAATGTGTAGAGAGAAAGAGTTCTTCGAGAGGCTGAGTCGTTTAAGACGAGTGAGCTTGGAGAGCGAGTCAGGGACCGAGCCAGTGAGCGAGTTGCCTGAGAGGTCCAGAGTGTGCAGGTAAGGGAGGTTAATGGAGATGGATGTAATTGAACCAGAATAACCTGCCGAGTCCAGAGCGACCTCTGTCACTCGGCTGAGTCCACTCTGCTCAAAGTCGCACCTGAGCCCACAGGTGAAATGGGCACTGAAAAGACTGCCACATGGATCCACAGAGAAGTCCCAGGAACTCAGACACGAACCCGACCCGATTGACTCCGGATTGAATCGGGCCTTGAGATCCTTCAATGCTTCTATGTCATCTGGATGAGTGACCGAGTCAACTCGCAAACTCAGGAAACGAGGAGAGAAAATGAAGAGAGTAAGGAAATAATGCAGCAGCAGATTCATTGTTTTGTGGGGTTTTCACTTTTTCTTTCCAGATTAAGGGTGTGTTTGGATCCCAAAGCAATGAAGTGGGGTGCACTTAAAAAGACAGAAGAGTGAGTTAAGAGAGTGAAAGAAGAGAGAGAAAGAGAGGGAAAGGAAGAAGAAGATCAGGTAGTTGAGCCATACAGATGAATCTGACTGACGAAGAGAAAAACAGTTGTTAGTTCAGTTGATATAGGATCTTGTTTTTGCAGCTCTTACAGTCTCTCTGGCTTGATATTTTTTGGGGTTTCATTTTTTAATAATTAAAATTTAATGAAGTCAAGTTGGGATTGACAAATTTGATTAATGGACTGACTTTTGCTGCTAATGGTATTGAGATTGAGAATTTTGATTGACTATTTTTATAGATTTCATGTAATAACATTCATAGGGTTCTACTTGCCCAAGACAAATGTGTAAGATCTTTCATTTCTCTCTTAATGCAGGTTAAGAGGTTAATCTATACATTACATGTATAGATATTTAAAATTAAAGTGTATTTTATGTTCTTAATCCCCCGCCATTTGTCCTTTGATTATTGCATGTTAATATGGTGCACTCTTAACTATAGAATTTTAATGTACAGATTTGTAATAACTCGCAACCTGTTAAAGCATTAGCAGCCACAGACACGCGGGGCAAATGTGGGGCCCGCGTGTCTGTGGCATGTCACATTTTGTCTTCTCAGGCATCCCCAACCCAAGTTCCAATTTTTGGAACTCTGGCCTGCCACATCAGTAAAAATTTCATATTTTTAGAACTTACATTCCATCACTTCTTCAACCCATGGAACTCCAATTTGAATAACCCAATAAAAAAATTTATCATGGACCCACTTCATAACACAACCTATTTTTTTAATCATATAAAAATTATTTATAACCTAAAAAAAAAGAAAAAACAAAAAACAAGGAAGGATGGCACGCGGGGAGACTCGGCTGGCCGAGTAGGCTTGCGGATATCGGCACACATGGCCTGGGCTGGGAGGGGGGCGGGTGACCCGCGTGTGGGGGGGTTGCTCGCGTGCAACCAGGCTGGGAATGCCCTCAGCTATGCTGAAACGCGTGTGACACGCGGGGAAGCATGTCTGTGCTTGTCTCCCCGCGAGTCACTATTTAACTTTTTAAAATATTTTTTTGCTTTTTCTTTTTTTTTGGAAGCAAATATATAATTTTTAAATAATTTAAAAAATAGGTTGTGTGTTATGAGGTGGGTCCATGACAAATATTTTTATTGGATGATTAAAATTGAGTTCCATAAGTTGGAGAAGTGATGAAATGCAAGTTTCAAAAATACGGAACTTTTATTGACGTGATGGGGCAGAGTTCCAAAATCCGGAACTCCCACTGGGAATGCTCTTAGAAGAGTACTGATTAAGAGTAGATTAAATGGTATTATCATCTTGTCAAATGGAATGCTATGGACCACCTCTTCATGGATTATCATCACATTAGAAACATTCAAGACGTGGTATCTAGGCATAATTGGACATAAGATCGTCCCAAGGTAGGAGCAATGGAATTTGATCGGGCCTCTATTTTGGTCACAAAGTCATAGGCTTTATGCAACGGAGTTTAGCTGCAATTGCAATAGGTTATATAGATGTAATTGTGAAAGCCAATAATAAAATAGTAATTCAAACATAAATGAAATAAAAAATGCGTAACAAATATAATACTGATTATCGTATTAAGGATATCCCTAATTGTTCATAGGTTATCATCAGCATGTTTTTGTGAAGGCAAACAAGTCAGCTTATTGATTGTCAAAGTTATGACATTTACACTCTTCACAAATTTGAAATTATATAATTTTTGACGGTTTTGGACTTCATCTTCTACTCTAATTTGCCTAAACATGTTGTCACAAAAGGAGACCTTTTCCACTTTTTCACTTATCATTGTTGAAAAAATAAATAAAAATAGATGTTATTTTTCACAATTATTTTGTGGATCAAAATTCACAATAATAACTACACCACTTACATTTGCCACTGCCAGAATACAATCTCCCACTAATTGAATTACCCAACTTATATATCCATAACATATTCAGCATCAAAAGGAAGAGGTATTTCAGTGGAAAATAAATGAATTTTAAAAAAAAAGAAGTGGGAGTAAACAATTAACAAATAGACATTGGAAATCAACTAAGAACTTTCCGACAAGGCTATGCACATGGCTACCACACAACAATAAAGAGTCATTGCAAAGCCCCACCAACAATCACTATACCAGATCAAAGAAGAAAAACACAGATCGCCATCGTTTCTCAAACTACCATGATGTGTCGAAGAGGAGTTGGCCGGGTGGCCAACACTCCACAAGTCCTCCCTCCACCCGGGTTTAAATCTGGGGCACAATTCTGCCTTTGTGTAATTATGTGTGGGAGGTTTGTAGATCTAGACTTTGACTTTCCTCTTCCCTTGGCCCTTTCAGGTTCATTGGATACCCCTGAAATAGGGCCTAATGAATTAAATCCGTTCACCCTTGTAAAAAAAAAAAAAAAAAAAACTACCATGATGTGATCCATGTCAATGTATTATATGCTGCTTGTTCTGAAAAACTGATTTGGAGAGGTCAAACTATCATTTTTTAAAAATAGTTGTCGTAAAATATTAACAAAACCCCCCTTCATTTTTTCAAAAATAATTAATTTTATTAAATGCTTCTTGTCAAACAAATAATACTAACAATGGATGCAAATAATTAATATATCATTTAACTAATTACCAAACATTAAAATACCATTGTTTCATCAAATGCTACTGTGATGATTTTGGTAATACCTCCTCTTAAAGTTAAGACTTGAAAATTTCATATATTTCATATCAGAGCTTACCATTTTTTAGGAGTTCCAAAACTCTTAAAGAGATTAGGAGGGCTAAGAATTATATGTATCTTAAGCAACAAATAGACAGATAATACTAGTCTTGCCAAGAGCAGTCTACAACTTAAACAATTGAAGATAGGAGAATACTAATGCAGCTGCGATAAGGGTACTGCTAGCCTACACACACAGATAGATAGTGTGTGTGTGTGTGTGTGTGTGTGTGTGTGTGTGTGCGTGTGTGTGTGTGTATTAAAAGATGAAAGTAGAATATTAAAAGACTACTTGTTAGGGAAAAGTTTTAATATTTATAAACCCCAAGTGCAAGGTGCATCGTTGAGTACTCGGGGTATTGTCCACGGGGAGTTGTGTTTCCGAGTACCAGAACTAACTAAAGTGTCTCAAGTTATGCAAAACAAAAGGGATAGAAAATATAACTAAACTACTAAAACAAAAAAAAAAACACTTCGATTATATTTGAACCTAAGATAAACCAATTAATCAAGTCAAACCCTAACATTTCCAATCTATGCTAGGATTCAGGGATGATTGATTGCACCATCAAAACTCACCTAATCCCTTTCTCAAGGGTCGAAGGTTGGTTTAATTATTCTAACTACCTATTTTCATGGGATTAGCCCAATTAAACTACAAAAGTAGCAACCCTAGATCTACTATTCTCATGTCCAAATACTAGCCATTCTCTTCACCCATACTAGACAATTGACCTCGCCTTTCAGCATAAGTCGATTGCCCCAAAAAACGGATGAAAACTCTTTCAAGCATTTCATCGAACACTTGGTGGGCGCGAGGAAAATCTCTAAATTTTAGCATAAACAAGTTAGGTCAAGGCCTAAACAAGAATCAATCGGCCATCTCAAGAACAAATCACAACCAAAGATCAAGACTTTAATTCATAAACAAACATTGAAACCAAAGCAAAGTGATAATCTATTGAACTAGCAAACAAACTCAAATACATGAAATTAAAGAGAGAGAGAGAGAAAAGAAGAACTTGGCATTCAATCTTGAAATTGATTCATCTTCTACAAATTATACACAAAACTAACCTAATCTAATCCCCCTAAATGGGATTTTTATTGGCTAAACCTAAGCTAAGAACTCTCAAAAAGTCACAAGAGGAGAGCTGGGGAGAGCCCCAACAAAAACGCCCGAGGGGGCTTTAAATAGGAAATCGAGCGAGTAAGCGAACGGAAGGGGTGGCACGGCCGAGCCAGGGGCCACGGCCACCTCGTGCTGGGGTGGCACAACCACACCGTGCGAATTTTCTGGCATGGTGGTACAGCCCCCCGTCATCCTTTCCTGCCATCTTTTGCTTTTCTTGTCCATTTTCGCTCCTTTTCGCGACGTTTGCTCGATTGAAGTTTATTACCTACAAAAGCAAATAAAATAAGTAAAAATCCTAAATATTATATTATTATACGAGCTAAAATTAGGTAATAGAGACACATAAAACACGACAAATTATCGCCTAACACCACTCGGTGCACTACGGCAATTCCATATTTTTGGAGCAGTAACCCCCAATTGGTGCTAGCAATTTCAGTCTTCAACGATTTTACTTAAAACAACTTCAAATAACAAATGAGCTTTTCACAGGAATATTTTGCAACCAAAAAAAGGCTATTATACAAACTATTTCATGAAAATTTATTTGAGATGTCAATTTCACGTCTCAATATTCTAGCGGACACATGCGTTACCAACCATCTCAGGTAACTTAATTTGTAAAAGTCACCCAAAAAAAAAAAAATTAAGGAACAATTTTTAGGGTTGGAGGTCCAAAACCACCCGCAAGCAAGTGCCATGAAAACATTGAGATGTTCTTTCGCATTGAGTTCCGCCCTGCAACAAGGAATAGTATACACACAGCAACACTACAATCAACAATGGCAACTGGCAAGTAGGGGTGGACAACTGACAGTGTCAGATCGGATTAGAATCAGCCTATTTATAAAACGAGTCGATTGGGTCATGGCAGCCTGTTAATGATGTGGGCTGTGTTGAAATTTTTATGAAAATAAATGGGCCAAGTCATTACCCACTTTTAGCCTATTTTAAAATGAAGCAAATTTATATAAAAAAATATATATAGTAATTATTGTTACATATAAAACATTAGTAGTAAACTTAACTAATTGTAACATGTAAATTACTGTAGCAAATATGTTGAAAAAAGTTCCAAGTCACTAAACGGGTTATTAATGGACCGACTCAACCAAACCTGTTAATATGCCTTAATAAATCAGTCCAATATTGACCTCACCCCGTATTGACCCTATGTTAAACAAGCTAACAAGCTGGATCCAATGAATATCCAACCTATTGCCCAACCCTACCAGCAAAAGTCTATGCATAAGAATATAAGACTGCCTCTATCTCAATATCAATAGTGAACCGCAAAATATTTATTTCAAAATCTAGGGAATGAATATTTTCAAATGAATCAAGCTACAAGTAATTCATCTTATTTCAAGCATCTCAAAATTAAGCTCTTCGTTAAAAAAAAAAAAAAAATAGAAAGCGAGCGGCAGAGGAACAGATATCAGGAACCGCTTGATTCACAAGATGGCTGCACTTTGAAATGACTCACAAGGAAGCAAAAGGGAGCTTTGAACAGAAGATACAACAACTATGAGAGTAATTTCAAGTCATGTGACTCAATTTACAAGCCTATAAACAAAGCTATTCTATTCCTACCCATGTCAGCAAGGCTAGATATAACAACAGGAAGCTAGACAAACATACCGAGAAGTGCAATAAAACAAGCACTTCTTGTGGTTTCTAATGTCCATCCATCAAGCTCTGAGTTCATCGCCCTCAAATTTTAGGGCGGCATTATCCAAGTACTGCTTCACACGCGCCTGATTCATTTCAAATATGAAGGGCATTCCCCTGATCTGCATAACATCAAGATATAAGCCCATTGCCCTCGGATTTTAGGGCGGCATTATCCAAGTACTGCTTCACACGCGCCTGATTCGTTTCAAATATGAAGGGCATTCCCCTGATCTGCGTAAAGGACCAGATTTGAGCATAATTCAGAACTAATTTTGAGATTGTCAACCGTGTTCATCTAGATTCTTACTGTCAGCTGCAAGGGGTATTGACAAACATAACATTTCCTGAAGTATCAAGTATCTACATTTTACTTGTAATTGAACATCGTAGCAGTTGCCACCAAGATAAATTGACACCAACGCCACGTAAGTGCTACTGCCGAAGTCAGGTCAAGGACAAAATTTACAACCTTATCCTTTGACAAGGACCTAAAAAGGTTGTTCCTCAAAAACCCATGGGGAAAAATTGATACGGCGAAAAATAGAGTTAACACATAATGAACATACTAATAAAATGGATACCACTTCTGGCAGTTAAAGTAACTACCACAACTTTCAACAAATATGGACGCCGTCCTAATGGTGTGATTAACAAATACATGTCTCAAGCACTCTGACCTTCTCTATTGAATGTTCAAGCCATGACATTAATTTACTAGACTGAAATGCAAGGTACCCAGGGTTCCACGCAATTTGTAATTGTTAAACTGAGTACTCCATCCCTGGAGATACAAGTACACACCCCTTGACTTTTTCCAATTTTGCGATGCAGAAATGAATCAGGTAAGATAAACATCATCATTCAAAAGCACGATAATTTGCTTTACATATTGATATGAAATGTCTACTAAAGATATCTTGTCTCAATAGTAATGATCTTAACGAAAATTTCTGCCAACGCAGTATCCCCAGTAACAAGTGGAGCTACTATAAATGTCAGTATAAGTGTACACAATATATACATGAGTAGTGGACGTTTTCAAGTACATGGTCATCATCTGAACATTGTTTGGTAACATACCTCAATCAAGCAGCTTGAGTGCAGACCCTGGCATTGTCCAGGGAATATTTCCTTGCTATTGACATAGATTGAACACCTGCCCAGATTCTTTAGACTAAAAATTCCATCTTTGTCCATCTTGATAATTGCCTGGGTGATAGAAACAAATTAATTGGTTGCAAAAACTGCCAACATAATGCACCAAGGCTGAACAGTTTAACAAATGAACAGCAGAAAAGAAGGGTGCCTGACAAACCAGGCAATCTTGATGAATATGAACAAAAGTTATACCTACGTTTCACCTTTTAGACAGTCAGTGAAGCTTCACAACAGAAGTATAGATTTAAGTAAATCAACCAGCAGCAAATTCACTAGCTTCAGAAATAAATGTTTTATTGTTTCACTTCATTCGTTTCATTACCTTTTGGCCGTAACTGAAGTAAGGTTTACCTTCCAGTGCACGGCCACAATAGATCCTTAAAGATTAAAATGTTGGGAATATTTTCACAAACTTATGAGAAAAAGTGTTCACATAAGATGACCAGCCACGACAAACACAAACCCTGGGTCCCACACTGGGTTTTATTTTCTTTTTTCCTTCCCTTTCCTTTCTTTTTTTTTGAGGGGGGGGGGATTCAGAGCCTAACATCTTATACATCCATTAAACCCCACATTTGAGAGGTTCTAATGCAATACCAGAGAGCAAAAGAGGCAGAGATGCTTTAGCAAGACATTTTGCTTTTAACCGTACATTATATAAAGCAGGAAAAATTGTTTCTTCAATGACTATTTCAGTAGTACGGGAGGTGGACATAATTCACATCTGCATCAAAGGAGATTAGAAATATAAGAATAAACAGGTAAGTCATGAAAAGTTGAAGACTAGTGAGAGAAAAATCCACAAGAGTTTGATGTTCAGCAAGGTTATTTGACAAAAGACCACCAGATATTTAGTAAATCCTCAAAATCAGGAGAGGATGTCCCAGTTAAGAAGACAACCAATTTGTCTTCCTTCCTACATTTGCCACATATGTGTCAATTTTCACCTGGACATCAAAAGCCCAACCTGTTCCTCTTCAGGCTCATGTCAATCCATGGCAATGTCCGTTTCAAGTTTTTTCATCCATATTTTTAATATAGTCGGACCATTGCAATGACATATAATGTAACAACACTCACTACTTCGGTTTAAGTAAAGGGCCTCATCCACCAGACTAGCATAGTAAATAAGGGTAGAATGGATCCACTAATTTCATCAAATAATCAGACTGGCTTCAGTTGCTTGCTTAAGTCATCCCTTTGTAAGCAAATGCACAGTGCCTACACATCATAGTTCAGAAAAACATCACTAGATCCTTCTTAGCTTATCAAATTTGCTCAACTACGTGTCATACTGTCATCCTACTATATATGCCCGAGTCCAACATCATCACGTGATAAGTCACAAGCTTGGTCAAAATAAAACCTAGTTTCTTTCTTACGATGCAAACACACACTATTGAAGTAGCCATTAGCTGCTTGGAATTTGGAATTAGGTTCAAGTGTCATGTGCAGGTACAAATACGTGTGTCTGACTCGTCTGGAGCAAAATTAAGAACAAAGGTACCCATATGCATATCCCTATGTCTTTTCTTGAGCAAAAACTGAAGGCATTCATCTTGATTTGAAATGATGTTCTACCAGCAATAATTCTCACCCAAACATACATTTGCTTCCTCGGATTGCCACAAAACCAAGCCAATCACCTCACTACACTTGCCATTGGCCAGCCTGGCCAACATCTACCACCCTTCCCTCACTATCGGCTACCTTAGCAAGTTTTGAAGTTCCATATGTATCCAAATACAAAATCTTAGGGTCAACAACGGGCACTAAATCATCAATCTTCCTAATGTCGACATTGTGTCCCTTCATCTACAGCTGAAAAAATCAAAACCCTCAGCACACCAAGAAGTGGAACAGATCACCTGTCCTGTCCATGAAAATGGTAAGACCACAACTTGTCTTCCACAGTCAACTCAGGTACAGGAGGACCACCCAAACGACTGGCTATCATTTTCAAGAAGCCAATCTTGATGATTGCCTGCTTGTTGTAGAACCCCCCCTTCTCCTCCCCCCCCCCCCCCCAAACAAAAAATGCTAGTCCTGCCTATTTTAGCAACGCTTCCATAAAACATGTACTTCATTGCCTCATCTATCTTGCTCAGCATTCTTTCTCCAAGTCTACAATATTAGGTGCTCTATAAACAAGTGATACAGTTTGCAGTCTTTAGGAGGGAAGAGTGATGCAATTTGCCACAATTCATGACATCATCAAACAAACAAGAGGCTGGGATCATGCATACAAGGCTTATGGATATGTCATTAAGTCTTATCTTCCCTGGTATAAAATACATGGACTAGAATCTTAACTCAGAGTTGACACATCGTTTATCATTCTGTAACCACCGCACTGGTCTATGACAACATTTATCACAATCCTTTCCAAGCAAGAACTGCCCTGTTTTACCACCAGCAACTAGCTATTCCATCCTCACAGAAAAAGTAAATGCTGTTTTAAGATATATATTATGCATCTTAATGAAAGTAAAAATTAGAGAAGAAAGGATTGAGCAATTACTACTAAGAAGTACGTAAGAATGCAAGGAGAAGAATAATCTGCAGGGTTATAAGAAGCTGGTATCACAGTACTCACCTGCCGCCTGGATATCTTATTTGCACGTCCTTCTCTCCCCAAGTCAATATCAACAATAACATCATCTGTTGCTCTCCCAAGCAAGACCTAAGCAATTCAAGTAGGTCAATGCGAGCGAAAAGAATTCCAACGGATGCAACACAAAAAACAAAGAATATATGCCAGAAACTGCATTATAAATTAGAAATATGCCACAAAGAATAACTGTCACCAACCGGTTCATAGTAATAACTAATGAGAGTTCAATACCTCAGGCTTCTTGATATAGTGCTTTGAATGCCGGCCATATAAAATAGCAAAAGCTCCATGTGATGCGATAGCTCTCTGCATATATGAATGGGCATTCTGCTCCAGCCTTATGATTGCCCTCTTAGCATCCTCTTGCTGATATTTTGCAACTGCAAATCAAAAGAAGAAAGATTAACCTAATGACATGTGCCCCGGGGGCGGGGGTATTCCAAGTACTTGGCATTGGATCAAGATTCAGGTTAAGTGTGAACAAGTCAAATCATTTAGATAAAAGGGTAAGGACCACTGGCTAGACTGCCATCAAAATAGCCATAGAGAAATATATCACCTTCAAGTAAGCCCAAAGTCTGAGAAACAAAGAGCAAATAAACACACCAAATTATAGAGGCTTCTGTGCTAATGCAATCAAAAGACGACACAAGACAACAGACGGGTCTAATAAACTGTGTTTGAAGCATCTAGAGTAAGCACTTGAGCAGAGCTGATAGAAGGATGAGGAGACAGGGGAGCATAGGCCAACTCCAAATCCAAGTGCCTCAATCAAACTCCTACTCAGGCAGGTATCCAGTGGGAGACGGACTCATTTATAGTTAAGCAGTAGAAACTGAAACCCAAAAACCCGAAAAACTGGTTAACTAAACCAGCTGCTCTTAAAAAAAAAAAAAATAGGTTCAGACCACCCAACCCCCCGTCCCCAATTTCTTATGTACCCATAGGTGCTATATTGGATTATTTTTTTTTAATACAAAGCCAAAATACATGAATAAATTTAGCTTTACTGGGTGTTACTATTTAGCATGCTGAGTTATCATGCTAAAGGGAAGTGGTGGATCTGGAAAAACAGAAAGTGTAATTTTTATTTTATTTTTTTAATGATGGCTAACCGGTCACCACACCAAAAACCCATTCACTCGGCTTTCAGTTAGGTCACAGTCTGGATTTTTGCCAAACTGAAATTTGGTTCAGATTTTTGCCGAACTGAAAAATCAGTTGACCAAGCCGAAACATAATTTTGGTTCAGTAAACCGTTTTCTGATCCTAGACATGTTTGGTTGCACTGCAAATAGGTTGTTTCCATTGGACCCTAGTACAGAAGCCAATTGTTGACCAACTACTATACATAAAGCTGTAAACAATTTTATATTAATCAAGCCATGGCATATAATACTGGGCTAAGTCCTTAGAATAGCTGACATGTGCCGCTGAAATTCCAACTGCTAATCATCACAGATTACTTAGCAAACAAAATAAGTTCAACAAACCGAATAAAGAAGCCAATTTAAACAGAAGAACAGGATAAAAAAGATTCAAGCAAGTATATGGTTACCTTCCCTAAGAGAGAAAGAATCCGGGTCATCAGGACCCAAGTCCATATCAAGAATCTGCCACAGAAAAGCAAGCAATCAGAGAGAAACAATAGCATATCGAAAGTATAATGTTGCCATGTACTGCCAGAGCAATCTGAATAGTACCATTGACTCAATATCAGAAAAATAAGGAATGTCTGTATCACTCGCAGAAAATTGCTCTTCTGGGTCTGACAATAAGGACTTTCCCCCAGGCTCTGTAACCTTAGGATCTGCAGGTCCCAGCACGTGACATTCCTGATTTCTAATTGTTTTAGATGCTTGGCCATCCGGAATAATTCCACTGGTCCCAGTTTCTAGACGACCTATATCCGATACCTGGCCTAGTTTTTCAGCATTGCTACAGCCAGGCTGTCTAACCGGAGCAAGTTCTGAAGATTCTTTCTTCACGGACAGACTAGTTTGGGATGGACCTGCATAGTTCAAACCGGGATTCCTGGAGCCATTGAGAGACTCACCACTAGCAGCCTCAAATTTAACTCCAAGCTCATCAGCTGCATGGTTCTTCCCTATATCTGGACCTTGTGTCTCAGAAGCTGAATGGGATTCTCCATATTGTTTTGGTTCTCTCTTCATTGTACCCGGGCCTTTATCATCACTTTGAATGCTTATGTTCTGTTTACTGGCTAATGCAGGGTTATTAGCCTCATTTTGAGTTCTCTTATGGGCAGATGCAAGCCGTGGCTTACTAGGGAAAACAATATCGTCATTGCAAGGAATTTCTGGATCCTCAGTGTTCAATGAGCAAAAAATAACACCATCACGAAATTCAGGAAATTGAGAATTGTTTGTTGTACATGATGACATCTGAGTCTCTGTATCACACTGAAGACTACCATCACTCAAAAGAATGTCACCAGAATTATTTGCATCATCAGGACCTTTACCTCCAGCATTATCAAGATATGCGCTTGGAGCAGTTGGTTCTTTTGTTTCTGGCATATTAGGCATTTTATCTTCATTAACATCACCAGGTGAGTTCAATAAGAGTGAACTCAGACCATCAAAATAGGTTTTATCAATGACATCCTTCCGACCAATAAGCATCTCTTCATCACTGAAATTCAGCAAAGAAGCTGACAACTCTGCGAAGTAGCCCTCTGTGCAACCTGTTGAATTTCTCAACCCACTGCATGACATCTGGTCATTGGACTCGGGATCCACACATTCAGATGCTCCTTTAGCAGCGCCACCGTCACCAGGAATGCTGAACGCATCTCCTGTCTGCACATTGTTCCCACCAGAGCTAACATCTGCAGGCATTTCTGGCACTGAAATATCCTCAATTGGTCTCCAATCAGGCATTGCAGGAGGTGTAGATGTATATTGCAGATGGTGGAAAGATGTTTCACAATCAGAAATGGGGGAATTGAAGATTGCATTTCCTCCAAAATCAGTGCACATTATATCTTTATTATTACATGCAGCGTTTGCATCAAGAGCATTTGCATCAAAAATGTTATGACCTGGCAGCTCTTTTGGCATATTCATTTGTCCAATCCCAGGGTAATTCTCATTCATACCCATGTTATTCCCCAGCATAGGAGGGACATCCCCATGTAAAGAGTTTTGATCAATAGGGACCTCAAGTGTGCCCCGTTGTCCTAGTTGAAACTCACCTACACCACAAGGTGGAGCATTATCCCCAATGACTTGAGGAAAAACATGATGCAAACCACTAAAACTAGCATCCTCAAGTCCAAAATGATTAGCCATTGGATCAACAAGCATGTTGTTTGAGCCAGGAGCTCCGGCTCCACCTATAAAACAATCATCACCTGGTGCAACAAGAAAACTTAAATCACCCTGGTTAAGTGGCTCATTGCATAATTTCTTTCGCATGGCATAATAACGCCTCCTAACACTTTCAATTTTTCTCTTTCCATGGCCACATTTATTTTCTTTTGAATTGTCGGCTCTGTTAGACTTCGATGAGAGATTAGATACAGAGCGCTCAAACTCTATCATGCGCTCAGCTGCTTCTGCAGAGGTTATTGGGTCATAAAGAAGAGAATGCCACCTATCTTGCAATTCCCTAAGCGTAAATCTCCGAGAAAACTGAACCGCGCCCTTAGCAAGTGATTCCAAGGAAGCGCCAGCCTGACCAATGTCATAAAACATTGACAATCAGTAATGTCAATCAATATGCCACAAAGTTCATGGTTAGTTGCTCTTTCTCAGCCAATGCATCAGCAGAGACAGCAACCAACAGTCATAGATGTAGAAGACAATTTGAACTTTGTACAAGCATGCATCTTCCTTTATTCTATTTATACTGATGAATTGTTCAGTTTCTTTTTCAAGTATCATGATATAGTGGCAAATGTATAGAATACGCAGGACTATGAGGCAATCAACAGATGTATCAAATTCTTGCTCATAAGATATGCCAATGGTTACGATGAAAGCAGATGTTCAGCTTTCAAGAAAATCCTTAAAGGCACATCATGATTGTCCCGGTCACACATAAAATTTGACCCACGTACCGAATCAAGAACACAAAGACATTTTCCCCCACAATCCCTACCTCAGCTCTTACTCATGCAGCCAAATATGGATACAGACGCATTACATTTTGCTGATGGCTTCACTTCTGATAGCCCAAATACTTCTCCATCTACAGACTCTCCCATATGAAACTATAGAAAAGTCATCATTCAAAGCCATATGACTGGAAGATTGTGCTAAGATACTGCTGGTGATATGGCTACAGAAGAGCAATCAAGCCAATGGGCTGCAATAAGGGTAGTAACAAATCCTCATAACATGCCTAGTGCCAACAATGAGAGGACATTTTTTCTTTCAAACGACACGACCTAGACCACTATGCTTAGTGGTCTAGCAACAAAGATATAATGTGCGACAATACCATCACCAAGTGAGGCGGAACTCGCCAGGAAATGGTGTCATCCAACTTTCTAGAAAGGAAAAGCCATAAAGGTTACAACAACAACCACCATCCCTGCCAGTGTGATGGTCAAGGAAAACCAAATTCTACCAACTTATGTCTCCAAAAGGAAGAGAGATGCTTGGCAAGACTCAAGAGATCCACAAAAGAAATTTTCAGAACGCTATAAGGAAGTGGAGAAATTTGGAAAAGTTAGAGAAGGCATAAATAGGGAAATAACCGAACAAATCCATAAATACATAAAGGAAAAAGATTAGAAAAAAAATTATATACGGAAACACCACTGGTGTAGGTCCCACCAATAAGTAAGGTCCAAAAAGATCCAAATGTAGACAACCCTTACCTCAACACTTAGAAAAACTAATTCCAAAAGATCAATTAAAACACTATGTAGGGGGGAAAAAAATTATGGGTTATAAATAAACATTTTGCAGGGATATATATATACACACATACACAAACATCAACAGAGTGAGTGGAGGAATAAGATAATAAGTAACATACAACACCACCGATACAAATGGCAAGCAAGAAAAACAGCTTCAAGTTTTGAATATTATAATCTGCATAGAAGGGCGGCATGCTAAAAGGATCTCTGTGCAAATCTAACTCTAAAGTAAAGGTGCATGCTACCTACAGATTCTACTGGTTAAGACTGACTCCTAAGGGCCTGCATGCACCTGCAAGGAGATGTGAAATGACTCACCTTCCGAAATGTAAAAAAGGCAGAGGACGACTTAGGAAAAGCTAGAACGAGGTGATTAAGCATGACTTGAAATTTCTACGACTAACAAAGAAGATGGCTAAGGATAGAAGTCTGTGGAGGTCTAGGATTAAAGTTGCGGACCATTGGTAGCTAGCTCCTTGGCGTTCCTTTGACTTCTAAATGGTTGGGTCTGGTGTTGCATTTTGTGGTGGCTATCATTCAATTTTGCATTTGCCTTATTTTGTATGTTAGTAGTACCCTCTTCTTAACAACGTTATTATGATCCCTCCGGTTGTTTAAGTTATAGTATTTACCTCTCCTATGTTGTTCTATGTTTTTGTGGTGGTTTTTGAGTAGTTCCCTTTTGCATTAACTTTTGCCTACCAAAATTTTCAACCTCAAAATGTTTACAAAAAATTCTTTTAATGTGCGTCTTTTGGGATCGGCCTCTTTGTGGATAAGGATGTCTACAGAGGCAAGGTTGCCTACAACTACATCTCCCCAGATCCCACAAAAGCGAAACCCGTATTGAGAGTTGTTATTGA
Organism: Selenicereus undatus; assembly: GCA_017589665.1. NCBI lineage: Eukaryota > Viridiplantae > Streptophyta > Magnoliopsida > Caryophyllales > Cactaceae > Selenicereus > Selenicereus undatus. The sequence continues at coordinate 9,587,384 of JACYFF010031954.1, read as the reverse complement.
ATGTTGAAGTCAAGGGTTTTTTATCAACTAGCATTCGAAGTTATATATCAAGGACGATCTAACCAGCATGCTATGGTGACACTACATTTCCCCTTGAATCTTGCTAGGATCTTTTTATCACATAAATCTAGGGATATTTCGAATGTATTCCTTCATTTATGTCATCCCAACAGTATGGAGTGAACAACATTCTCCTAGATACCCCACCTTTGCCTTATATGATTGAGAGCCAAAGTTTCTAAAGTTCTAAGCCCTCAAGATCACAATATCACCAATGGTGACTTCTTGTGACTTATTGTATTAAAACAATGACACTAGCAGTTGTTGTTGTTTGTTGACTTCTTATGTATCTCTCTCCCCCATCATTGAACTTAAATTCCAAGTACTCCATCTACTCCGCTCAATCTAAAACTCTTACGACTCTACATTATTAATTACTTTAGTTCATATATTAAAACAATGTCATCGGCAATAACATACATCTTGGTATCTCATCCCTGAATCCCTTCACTGAGCTTACCAGTAAATATAAAATTAATGCACAAATGAGAATAGGCAAATGAAATGGTAGACAATACAACAATACCAAATAACTAAACAGCAAGTAATAATGGCAAAGCTCAAGGTTCAAATGAATTTTTACCTGAGTATTGTAACCTTCACCACGACAAACTCCTATCAAGGTCATATGCTAGATCAGTTTCAAAGAGTCTAGCTTCTTTCAACCCCACCCCACCCCCGGGGAACCAAAAAAAAAAACAACCTCATATAAATCTAGAGACATTTCGAATGTATTCCTTCATTTATGTCATCCCACCAATATGTAACGAACAACGGTTTCCTAGATACCCCTATTTTTCCTTATATAATTGAGCAAAAGTTTCTAAAGTTGTAAGCCCTCAAGATCATAATATCGCCAATGGTGACTTCTTATGTCTCCCCCCACCCCCACCCCAATCATTGAACTTACATTCCAAGTACTCCATCTACTCTGCTTAATCTAAAACTCTTAAGACTCTAGCTTATTAACTACTTTAGTTCATATATTAAAACAACATCATCACCAATAATATACACCTTGGTATCTCATCCATAAATCCCATTCAGTAAGCTTACTGGAAAATACACAATTAATGCATAAATGAGAAATAAGGAAATACAATGGTAGAAAATACAACAATACCAAGTAACAAACAAGCAATAAAGGCAAAGCTAAACGTTCAAATGAATTTTTACTAAGTATTGTAACCTTCACCACCAAAAACTTGTATCAAGGTCATATGGTAGATCAGTTTCAAAGAGTCTAGCTTCTACCGGCCCCCCCCCCCCCGGATACAAAAAACAACCTCATACAATTTAATTTTTTTTTCCCATTTTCCTCTATCATGTTCAACAAGTATTTTATTCTCAAACCACCTAATAAAAGCATCAGGATGTCATGCCATAATTCTAATCTCCTTTTGACATGATCAAACAATCTAAGTTTTGCTTCATACATCTTATATCCATAATAAGAGCCATTTACACTTGAACTCTAATGACCTCATTCCTTATCACCAACCCAGTATGGTCATGCATTCAACAAATCATCATCATCTCCATAAGCATTATCTTATTTAGTTGAACTCTCTTAATGAACCTATACTTTGCAACACACAGCAAGACTAATCTAATGAACGCAACCTTTTAAAGTTTAACATAAAGCTTCTAGTAGCCAAAAACTCCTGAGCATTCTCCCATCTTTGCATGTTACTTGTATATAATAAACAATGTCGGCATCAAAATCCCTTTTGTCTTGTATGATATTCAACCAAGTATCTTAACTATTTTGGTCTCGGTATTACTTAAGCATCAATTTTGATTTCACGCCATGTATCAAACATGTGATCGGTAAATTTGCATTTTAGATAATATGTTTTAAATCTACTTAACATATCATGAATCCTTTAGAGCCTAAGGTATTATTCTTTAAGCTTCAGTTTGTTGTTAACCCCTCATCAAGACACATCAATTAAAATGATATTTCTAATGAATAATAGACACCAAGGCACTACATCTTGAATCTATTTACCGAGCTCGTTCACAATTAACGCAAAGAGGAAATGGCATAAAGTGGATCCTCAGTGCAACCCAATGTTACCAAAAAAGCTCTTTGTCTACCTCAAGGACTCCTAACAATAGTATAACTTCCTTATAGCTATCAATTCAGATATAAGCTATTGGAAACTTTTCAATGATTGCTGATTGAAACAACTCGAGGCACCTTATTGTAAGTCTTCTTCCGGCCAATAAAGACCACATGCAAATCTGTCCTTCCCTCTAGAGTTCTTTTTACAACTTCTGCAAAGAAATTATGGAATAGACTAATTCTACTTGTTTGTAATGAAAATATCAATATTCATCTAAATTCTAAAACACAGTTGGGAGTGTACAGTCATCCCATTGTACAAGAGAATGGAGGTTTAGTACAGTCATCCCATTGTACAAGAACAAAGATGATATTCAGGATTGTAATAATTATAGGGGTATAAAGTTGGTGAGTCATACCATGAAGTTGTGAGAGAAGGTGATTCAGAAAAGGCTGCGGAAGAATATCTCGATAACAGAGAACCGATTTGGTTTTATACCTGACAAATCGACCACAGAGGCGATTTACCTACTTAGAAGGCTCATGGGATTGTACAGAGATAGAAAGGTAGATCTTCATATGGTGTTAATTGACCTGGAAAAGTATATGATAGAATTTCGCGTGAGGTGTTATGGAGATGCTTGGAAAAAAAAGAAGTGTCACCGGTATATACTCGACTTATTAGGGATATATATGAAGGGGGTAGGACGAGTGTTAGGACGCCAGGAAGGGTTGCCAACGACTTCTACGTTGATATGGGCATGCATCAGGGTTCCGCTTTAATCATTTTTCTTTTCGCTCTAGTTATGGATGAACTTACAAAAGGGATTCAAGATGAGTTACCCTAATGTATATTATTGGCAGATGACATTGTTCTTGTTAATGAGACCAGGGATGGAGTTAATGAAAAACTGGAGCGATGAAGACATACACTGGAGTCTAGAGGCTTTAAAATTAATAGATCAAAGACTGAATACCTGCATTGTTGTTTCAATGAAAGGGAAGATGCAAGGGGAGAAGTCACCATTGAGAGGATGCAGATATCAAAGGTCGAGAAGTTTAAATATCTAGGCTTGATCATTTATCATGAAGGGGACATTGACGATTATTAGCCACCGCATAAAAGTGGGCTGGCAATAATGGAAGTATGCTTCAGGTGTGCTGTGTGATAAGAGAATGTCTGTAGGATAAAAATGCAAAGTTTATCGTATGGTAGTTAGACCTACTGTGCTATATGGATCAGAGTGTTGGCCTATAAAAAAGACTCAAACTCAAAGGTTAATGATAGGATAACGATGATTAGATGGATGTGTCCTTATACGAGATTGGATAAAATTAGTAATGGAGTGATCAGAGACTTAGTTAAAGTGGTTCCCATTGAAAATAAGTCGAAAGAAATAAGACTCAGATGATTTGACCATGTGAAAAGAAGGAGTGTGGATGCTCCAGTGAGGAGTTGTGAGAGAATTAACATCCCCAAAGATAAAAGAGGGAAGGGACGACCAAAGAAAAGTTTGGACGATGTGATTAGAGAAGACTTGAAAGTTGTAGGGTTAACGGAGAACATGGCTGAGGATAGGAGATTATGACGGGACATGATTATGATCTTAGACCGTAGAGAGTTAGCCTCGTAGTTGCTGCTCGGTCACAATAGAGTGGGTTTAGTTGTAGTTTTTCGTATGTCATGTTTACATGCAAGTAGTTCATATGTCTGGAAAGAAACATTGTTTACCTACCTCTATTTGTTAAAGTATAGTATCTTCCACTGCCTTGTTGCACTTATATTTACGTAGTTACTGCCACAAGTTTTTTTTTCTTTCCGTATTTCTTAGTTTATTCCCTACAACTTATCCTTAGTTTTTCTTCATAAAATGTTTTCACAGAATCCTTCTTCTATAAAATATTTTTACAAAATCTTATTTTGTAGATCTCTTGGAATCGGCCTCTCTACGGGTATGATTGCCGGTAGAAGTGAGGTTGCTTACATTTGGATCTCCCCAGACCCCGTGAAAGCGGGACCCACACTGGGAGTTGTTGTTGTTGTACAGTTGGGAGTGTTAGCATCAGGAGATTTTGGACAATATTTTCCTATGCTTCTCATGATATCTATTATAAATAAAGAGGAAATTGAACATATTTCCTATCTACGTTCAAGCACAAACAGCTTTTCTGCAATTGGTGAGTATAAGCTATATATGTCTAAACCTCATGTCCCAACCTGGCTGGAAGTCAGCAGACTCTACTGTACTTGTATTTCATGGTAGCCTAAAAAGAGGAGGGAAAATACAGAACACCATGTCATTACACATGAACGTCATTGGGCATTATGGAGTTTCAAATATCCCATATTGGCAATCAGCAATACTCAAATTCCAATTCACACTATAAAGCCTCCAAGAAAATGGAAGGTCAAGTTTCAGCAGAGAAACTACAAGTTCTGTTGAGATCAACGACATCACCAAATCCAACTCCTGGTATGGAAATGAATCATCAAAACAATAAATGATCATTAACCCAAAGATTAATTGCTTCAAAAGCACACGGCCCATAATATGCATCCATGCCAAAATAAATAAATAAACTGCTGAAAAAAGGAGAGCAGTTTAAAATCCAGCTGCTAACAGATCCCGTCATAAGCAAAAGCCACGTGAATGATGCTACATCCCCATGCAACTTCCATCTATTAACTCCTTCACTCCTTGGCTCATGTTCAACAGCATCCTTCTATTATTCCAGCTTCATCAGGACCTCCTGATCGCAATTACTAGTTTTTCACAATTTTTGCTGTTTGATATACATAATATGTTTGGATTTTGACTTACACAACAAGCACTGAGCTTCATTCCATTTCTAGTTCATACTACTGTATATTTTCTTGTCCCAAGAATGTTTCTGAGAGAAGAAATGCTTCATTTTGAAGCAAAAATGTGGTTTCACAGCATTTTGCACTGGTTCAAATTTTGTCAATGTCTGGCCCATGTAGCGACACTGTAATCATAAAAAGCCAAGGTGAACAAGTATGAAAATGGGCGAAAATGGGCTTTCAACTCGCAAACTTTTCGCTAAAAGGGAAATATAACCCCCTTCCCCTCCCAACAAATACACATGTCCCCCCAACCCAGCAAAGACGGGAGGGCAACCTAACACCTAGACCCCAGCTCTTGTGTTATACTTCAGTTAAACATAACCAGCAGAGAGAAACAAATCGGGAAGCTACCATTGCAGCAACAATTAATCCAACAAAATGCCATTAAACCCTAAACACTATCATCTCAAAAACAACTATTCTCAATGCTTTCAATTGCACTAAGAAACTAAACAATCTAATAGCATCTCAATTCTCAAACACCGACAAAAAAGTATATCATGCTCAGCAACATAATTCTAGCACCAAGTAAATAACTAGTGATAGAAGACTCCAAATTCTCCCCTCAAACAGGGAACCATCAATTTCAGAATGAAACTACTAAGAGGAAACTCTTAATTCAGCGCCACTAACACAGAATTAAAGACGAATAAGACCAAATTCGACAAAAATACAGCAAAATGCAAAGTTCATAAACTGAAAAGGAGGAAATGAATTGAATGAGCAGGCAAGTAATCAGGAGGATGTAAGTTAACCTCGACGGCGTTCTTGAGCAAGAGGTCGTCTTCGGGAATCCATGGAGTTCCAGTCCCAGGAGCAAGGGCTCCCATTCTCTCGCTAACTCTCTCTCTCTCTCTCTCAAACTCTCTCGGAGTTGGAAGTACCGGCGCTGAGACGGCGGAGAGAGAAGGGCTTTTAAATTTTCTTGTTTTAATCCAAAAATGACCACTAGATTTTTTAATATTAAAAAGGAAATGAAAGAGGTAGAGCTGGGAAAAGCTGACCCGACACGATTACCGACCCGAACCCGACACGAAGTTAAGTGGGTTTGGATATAAATTTTCGACCCGTTTAATTAAATGGGTTGACACGTTCAACCCGTTTAATTAAATGGGTTAGGTTCAGGTCGAGATTCTCGACACGAAAAAGTACCTATTTAACCCGTTTAATTAAATGAGTTAAATAAGTCAACTCATTTTTTCATTTTTTATTTATCCATTTACTTTTTATTAGATAATTAAGAATATAAAATTTTTTAGAAATTATGAATTATGATGAATCTGGGGAATTTCAAAGAGTAATTATTTAATGTGATACGTAAACCCAATTTTTAACACTGTAATTACGTATTAGTTGAAAATATTAAATGCGTAAATAGTCAATTAAGCGACTAAACTTGACCTGTTTATCTTAAACGGGTTAAGTGGGTCAACCCGTTTAAAAATTAAATGGGTACAGGTCAAGATTTTTCAACCCGTTTAATAAACGGGTTAGGTTCAGGTTGAGGAATTCTCAACCCGTTTAAGTTCGACACGAACACGAACCCGACCCGACACGACCTATTACCCAGCTCTAGAAAGAGGAGTCGACGCACTGACACTGTCCCAGGCGAACCGAACGATGCCAGCCAGTCAATTTTTCTTTTTTATTTTAAATTTTCTGTTTAAGTCCCTTTTATAGTCATTAACTGTTAAGGGCGTATTCGGCAACAGCGTTTTGAGTAGCGTTTAGCGTTTTGACTAAGTCAATACACTTATCAAGTAATTTTTAGTATTCGGTAACATAGTGTTTTGACTAGCGTTTGAAGTAGCGTTTAGCGTTTTAAGCAGCGTTTTTGAAAAGCTAATAGTATTAACGTTTGGCATTTAAAAGTAGCGTTTTATATTTTTTTGTCAAAAAATATCCTTATGAAATTTTATATTTGAAAATTATCTATATCCTTTTATGTCAATTTACATTAATCAGCTAACCCAACAACAAACAACAACAACAAACTCCCAAAGTGGGTCCCGCTTTCGCGGGGTCTGGGGAGATCCAGCTGTAGGCAACCTTACCTCTACCGGTATTCCTACCCATAGAGAGGTTGATTCCATAAGACCCACAAAACAGTTTTGAGAAAAAGGTTTGGAGAGAAAACGATTGCAAAACCATTTACCGAAGTAAGAGAAAGGGGAGGAGAAAAGGTTCCGGATAAGCGAATAAAGAGGGGGTGGAGACATACCTCAACAAATCGTGGGCGCTTGGTGTCGTGACAATCCGGAAAAGCATGACCCCGCGAACACATTTATCAGCTAACTCAACAGCTAAATTTACCGAACACATTTATTTCAACTGCTTATCTAAACAGCTATCCGCTAACAGCTAAATTAGAAACGCTATCCACTGCCTAAACAGCTATCCGCTACCTGAACCGCTATCCGCTACTTGAACTGCTAATTTTGTCGAACAGGGCCTAAATCGATAGGATTGAATGTCCTATTGAATAATTTAACAAATTGTAACACAATTATTTCTTTTAATACTTATTTATTTACCACAAATAATCTCAGGAATAAGATATTGAAGTACAAATGTAACATTCAAGGTTCTCTTAAAGTTCAATCAATGAGATGTTACAGTCACTCACATGGATTGTGTATATTATTCTTACGCATAGCTTTCTATCTTGTATACATGCATCAGTACATGAAGATATATCAGTTGTAGTGGGTATATGGTGAAAATGCACACCTTTTGGCTGAAGATGCATCAATCTGGATGAAAATACTAGAAATAATCGTTTCCTACAGACCGTGGAAGGAACCATGGGCTGACCGTGGTCCCCACTGTCAAATTTTCCTACCACCAAGCCCGAAACCATAATCATGGGGGTTGACCGTGGAGGCCACCACGGTCCATGGGGCCTGCCACGGTTTACCCGAAACCATGGTAGTGGCAGGCTTGAAATTCCTCCACAATCCCACGTCATTTTCAAGTCATACAAGCCCCTGTCATTCCAAGAAAGAAGAGAGATACATAGTAATAGCCGAGTGAACCCGAAGATTCATGTATAATGAAAGTATCTTGCAATTTGAACTTTCATTAAGTGAACATAATTTTAATTAATCTGAATGTAATACTAGACAAATCTTTGAACTATACCATCTTTTTTATTAATTAGATACATTTCACACATAAATCGCAAATTTACACTTAATATTTCGACACTATTATCCAATCATGTGTCCATATCCTTCATGAGTGCATTAAGACAAGCCCTATAGCTCTTTGAAGCGGTCACACTTCACAATCACATAGGTAGGGTCGGCAAAAAATCCATCTGCCTAGAACCCACAAAACCCACCCTAATGGGTATAGGTATGGGTGGTGAAAATGGAAAAAAAAACGAGTATAAGGCCAGTATTGCTAAAATGGGTATGGATATGGGTATGGGTATGAGTATAAGTTCTACCCGCCCATATACCTGTTTTATCAATACCCACTCTATAGTCACCCCATATCCACCCCATATAAAACTCGTACCCGTTTGTTTGAAGTTCTAATTTGTTGCTTATACTTGGATATTTGGCTAGTTGCTTTGAGTTGTATGGTATTCATGACTTCGGTGAGACATTTTGTTATAAATTGTAATTGTCGGGTGCTAATTTATAGCTTTGATTGGCAAACTTTTGGTTGTATTTAACTTGATATGACATATTGTTAGAGAACTTGGGGTTAATGTGACATATTGGTATTTTAATGTCAAATATAGGTACAAAATGGGTTTAATTCTTTTTTGTTTATATGTACCCGAATAAAATCCGCATACTAGTTATATTCAGCGGGTATGGGTATGAGTATAGCTTTACAACACCCGATGGGTATGAGTATGGGTATGAGTGCTAACTTTGAAAATAGGCATGGGTGAGGGTACAACTAAACTCACCCCATACTCGCCCCATTGCCACCCCTACACATAGGTAGCCCTTAAAATCATGCTTCTATAACACAAGTCATTCAATCAATGTCTATTAAGAGCATATCTTACCCTCTTGTAATATTACAGTTCACAAGCACTCTTACCTTGGGATGAAATATGTTAGTCCCATCAATCACTATATAATGTTGTCATTCTTTGAACTTAAGACTTGACATCATATCAAGCTTTAAGTTGAGGCTTCATTATTAGTGATAAGAGATGTTGCTTAAGTCCCATCCCCCTTAAAGTTTTCAATACCAGGTCTCTTGCTAAGCCTTTTGTTAAATTAGGATCTGCAAGATTCTGACTTGTTTGCACATAATCAACAGTAATTACTCCATCCTTTATTAATTGGTGAACATAAGCATGTCTAAGTCCAATGTGTCTTGATTTGCCATCATACACGTGACTATAAACCTTAGATAACGTTGATTTGCTATCGTAATGGATGGAGAGTGGCGAAATTGGTTTTGGCTATAAAGGCACTTCTAGTAACAAATTTCGTAGTCATTATGTCTCCTTGTTGGGTGCTGCTAAGGCTACAAACTCAGCAACCATGGTGGAATATGTAATACATGGTTGCCTCTTGGAAGCCTAAGATATTGCTCCACCACCAAGCAAGTATATCCAACCTGACGTCAAGGCATAATCTTCTCTATTAGTTATCCATCTTGCATCTGAATATCCTTCTAAGACCATAGGATAACCCAAATAAAACGGGTCATAGTCTTGAGTTTTCTTTTGGTATTTCAAAACTTGACCTGTTACATGCCAATGAATCTTACTAAGATTACTAGTATATCAAATTAGCTTCCCAATGGCAAATGCAATATCTGGCATTGTGCTTGTAATGGCATACATCAATCATCCTATAACGTAACCTTTGCATATTCAAGTTGTGCAACAAGTCTTCTACTACTTCAAGCCAACTTATAAATTAGCTCGAAAGAAGTGGCTAATGGGGAGCAATCTTGATATTTGAACCCCCCAAGTACTTTCTCAATATAATGAGATTGACTTGAGCAAATGCCACCATTATTTCTAATGATCTTAATGCCGAGCATGACATTAGTTTCCCCAGTGTCTTTCATAGAGAACTTGGAAAAATGAAACATTTGGTTTTCTCCATTTCCTCTAAATCAGTTCCAAAAATCAACAAGTAATCAACATATAGATATATAATCACACTTTTTTCATGCTCAAACTTAGAATAAACACATTTTTCAAATTCATTTTGATACTAAAACCAAATGAGAGCACTACTTCATCAAATTTTTGATGTCATTGCTTAGGAGCTTGCTTTAGGCCATACATGGATCTTATGAGTTTGTATACTTTCTTTTCTTGGTCTGGAACTACAAAACTTTCTAGTTGTTTCATAGACACCTCTTCTTCTAACTCGCCATTTAAGAATGCAATTTTTACATCTATTTGGTGAATCAATAGTTTTTTAATCACAGCAAGAGCAATAAGATTTTAATGGTTGCAATCCTAGCTACCGGTGTATAGGTGTCAAAGTAGTCAATACAATGTCTCTGGTTAAAGCCCCTTATTACTAACTGCGATTTAAACCTTTCTATGGTACCATCTACTCTCATTTTCCTTTTAAAGATCCACTTTGATATAATAGGTTTACATCCAGGGGGTACATCAACTGGGACACAAGTATTATTTTCCATTATAGAATCCATTTTATCCTGGACCTCTTCTTTCCAAAAAAAGGACATCTTGAGATTACATAGCCTCTTTAAAAGTGCTACAATTTAAGTCTATAGCCTCTTTAAAAGTGCTAGGATCTACGTCAATGCTATAAACATAGGGAATTTTATTTTCAATGGAATCCCCAATCCCTTCTACTAAGTAGACAAAGAAATCCAACCCAAAGGATTTCTCATTTCTAATCCGATTACTCCTTCCTGTTTCAACTATGTGTCCTTGTTTTTGTCCATTACTCAGAGACATAGTACTTAGAATAAGATCATTGAGTTTAGGAATTGAAAAAAATCTATTTTCATCAAAAATTGCATCTATTGATTCTATTATGGTGTTCACCGTAATCGAAGCATTTGGTTCAATGACCATAAACCTATAGGCTTTCCTATATTCAACATAGCCTATAAAGATGCACTCAATTCCTCTTTCTCCCAATTTTCTTTTCTTAGATTTCAGGACTCTTACAAAAGCCCTAAAATCTCAAACTCTGAAATAACTCAGGTTTAGTCTCCTTTGATTCCATAACTCATAAGAGGTAATAGAAATCCTCTATTAGGAACTCTATTTAGGATATAGCATGCTGTGAGCATCACTTCACCCCAAAAGCCTTTGCTTAAACCAGAATTAGAAAGCATAACATTTACCGTTTCAGTTAAAGTTCGGTTTATCCTTTCTGCCACACCATTTTGTTGTGGTGTGTATGGTGCTATGACCTTATGAATTATCACGGTAGTTTGGAAAAAGTTTGGATCATAATATTCACCATCCCTATCCGATCTTAGTCTTTTAATGAAAGCTTCACAATGTAATTCAGACTCATTCGTGAAGATCCTAAGCTTGTATAGTGCTTCATTTTTAGCATGGAATAAATGCACTTGGCAATACCTTTAAAAATAATCAATGAAGGTGATATAGTGTTTCTTTCCTCCAAAAGAAGGAATGCTATGAGATTCACCAAATTCACTATGAATTAATTCAAGTAATTTGGTGATCCTTTGAACATTAGGAAAAGAACTTCTAGTGATTTTGATTAACATGCAAGTCTTGCATTTCACTATGTTTCCATGAAAGTTTGGAATTAACTCAAGTCTAGACATTTCTTTCAATCTTTTGTAATTCACATGTCCAAGAAGATTATGTCGTAGAAAAGAAACATAATGAACAAGCATGTAAACAAAACCATTAACTTTGTTAGCACTACAAGTAGTGATTACATTTAGTTTGAACATATCACCACAAGCATAGCCCTTCCGCACAAAGACACTACCCTTGGATAGAATAAAGTTATCTGCTTCATACACTTGTTTAAAGTCAAACCTATTCAAAAGAAAACCCGAAACAAAATTCTTCCTAACTTCTGGTGCATAATATACATATTTTAATGTAAGGAGTTTATCGGAAGTAAAGATTAATTCTACTTGGTCTATCCCTTTGACATCAAAAGTAGATGTATTGCCCATGTAGAGCACCTTCCTATCTTCAACCAGGTCAAGAGTCCTAAAGAATGAGTGGTGCTTGTGCATATGCTTGGAAGCACCCGAATCAACCCACCAATCATTGTCACTTTGGACAACATTGATTTGATGAAAGATCATGGCTACAAAGTTGTCCTTTGTCTTAGCCTTTTGGTTGTTCAATACATGCTTACGCTTCCAAATGGTACAATCTCTCTTTGGCTCGGTTTGTTGCATTCCCAACAAACCACATTTGTCTTCTAGTTATCCTTGTTATTGTTGTCCTTATTAGGCCTCTTCTTGGTCCCTTTCTGTCTATGACTCTAATCTCCCTCTTTAACTATATGAATCTTGGAGACATGCTCCTTTCATTCATCTTACATATGCAATGTTTCTTCTATACGAAGATGGTTAGCCAAATCCTCAAGGGACTCTTCTTTCTTATGCTTTAGGGTTCTTTTAGTGTATTTCTAAGAGAGGAAAACTTTGTCTACTATAGAAGAAACTATAACACATTCATCGATGTGCATCTTTTGTTGCTTAAAGTGACTTAAAGTATGTTGAATTTCATGCAAGTGGTCTAGAAGGGAACGTTCTTCAACCATCTTATAATTATTAACCTACCTTACAAGGAAATTCTTACTAGAGGCATCCACTGTCATGTACTTGTTCTCTAATACTTCCCAAATATTCATTACGGATTCCACCTCTTGATACACATCGAAGAAGGCATCTGACATGTTGTTGAATATGTGTCCCCGACAAATGTAGACTACGTATTCATCCTTCTCGAACTTAGACCTCTGACAGGCTTGCTCGAGAGTTTCATTATCATTCTCGATGAGGTAAAGAGTATTTAGAACATACACAACATTCAAAGTGGTCATAAGAAAATGCATCTTCTTTTGCCACCGACAGAACCCGACAACCTCAAATTTGTGTAATTTCCAGAAGTTCGAAGTCATTTCACAAAGTGTTGCCATTATGAAACAAGTATTAGGATTGTTAGATCAATAGGATTGAATGTGGAATTGGATAATTCAACAAATTATGATACAATCACTTTCCTTAAAACTTATTTGTTGTACCACCAATAATCTTAGGGATAAGATGCTAAAGCATAAGTGTAACATTTAAGGTTCTCTCTAGGTTCAATCAATGGGGTGCTGCAGTTAGTCACATGGATTATGTATATTATTCTTATGCATAGCATACTATCTTATATACATGCCTCATAACAAAAAGATGTATCAGTTGTTGCGGGTCTATGGTGAAAAGACACAGATTTTGGCTGAGGAGGCATCAATCCAGATGAAAGTATCAGAAATAATCGTTCCCCACGAACTGTGGAGGGGACCACAGGCTGACCGTGGACCCCACTGTCAAATTTTCCTGCCACCAAGCTCGAAACCGCAACCGTGGCACTGACCACGGGTTCACCGTCGAGGCCACCACGATTTACCTGTGGTGGTGGCGGGCTATTTGTCCACGTTAATGGTTGAGATTTTTCGTACTTGGTTTTTGGAATGATATATGGTCAATGAGGAAATGTGCAAGTGAAGAAGATTCATGACCGTTTTGCAGTCTAATCTTAGTTTTGATTTGTTTATCCTAATAGTAATAACTTTTTTCATATACTAGAAAAGATTTTGCTCTCTGAATAATTTTTCTGAGTTAACGGAATCCAAATTTCGTTAAACATAGCTAGCGTATGCTCTATAAACATTCAAGCTGTGGTTGGTTAAATCAAGTGTTTAAATTAAATTTGGTCGAAATGAGTAGTGATTGATCCAAGCCTAAGTTCAGTGGTCTTGACAATTCAAACATTTGCACAATTGGTTTGCAAAGTCATTTTAATTTTAAAATACTATAACTACCAACTTACCATAATAGCCGGTCAAATATATGTTTTAATATTGAAATAAATATCTGAACTGACTCAAACTTTAAGTATTGACATGGAGCATGATCTATTTCTCTTTCAAAGTAATGAACAAGTTCAATCGAGTTGAGTTGAGATTGACAAAACTTTATTATACATGGCCTTCACTCTTCGCATTTGGGACGCACCTAATTAAGGTTTCTTAACGTATTTTTATTCATGAGGGGTTAAAACAAATGATCGTGTGTGAAAGAAGGTCTCCTATCTCATCAATATTACTAATAGGATTCAATCCCACACTTTCTTAATTTGATGTAAACCTAATGTTGCTAATACCACTTTGATGTATCCAGTATGCTACGTGTGTAGACTATATATACACACAGGCACGCACACATGCACACTCCCTACTAGTCCTAGACCAATATAATGAGGATAGTTTTGAGTGTTATTTTTTGCAAGGGATGGGAGTGGATACAATTTCATAACAATCAAAGTGCTACAATAATAACTCAAACTATCTCCTTAATGACAAATATGTAGTTATTCGGTAGTATAGGACCTTATAGATATACACTCACATTGTTCTCAACAATCTTCTCATAGATTGCCCATTATATTATACGACAAACAAAATTTGCTTTTATTTTACTTTAGTCTATCCGACAATCTCTTTTAGACTTTTCAACAAGTACATTATTTAATGGAAGTGTATAAAGTTATAGACTTTGACCTTACTTGGGTGTTATATTCATGTCTGCTCAAACAACATGAAATACTAGTGACCATCATAATCAAGCTAAAGAAATTCTCACTATCTTGAAGGAACTAAATGGTTTCTTTTCTTTGTCTCTACCATTTTCTATTTATCCACCTAGACCAGAGAGCTTAAGAATTATGCCCAAAATAAAGAGCATGAGCAGCCTTGTTTGACAAAGCAAAGGCATGCACACCTTTATTTGGTTTTTATTGAGAATTTGCCTTCCAACATTGGTGTTGTGCGACTGCATGATGAATTTGCTTCTTTAGATAATGTGGCCGACACTTATATTCCTAATAAAGTTGTTAGAAGAAATGAGAGGAAATTTGGATTTGTTAGATGGTAAGAAGGCTGTTCAATCAACCAATTATGGGGAAATGTGGTTAGTGTTAATTGGGCCAAATTCCAAAAAAGGATCGTCAAGGTGTAGTTGTAACACCCTATTACTTAATCGTATTTAATAAATATTAATCTTGCATTAGTTATATGATTATAAATATTCATAAGAGTAATGAGCCGCACAAAATTTAACATATAATAAAGAAAATTCTTAAGTTGAGTAATTTATATAATCACTAATTTTCAATTAAACACATTTAAGTGCAAAAAATTATGTAAAAATGTGTATATGTGTACAAGTATGCTTATGCATCCGAATAATGCCAAAATCAATCGAGTTGATTTAGTTTTCTTAAATATTAAAAAACCAAATTATATAATGAAATAAAAATAGCAAATTGATTTTAGCTAAATGTGTTGTCAAAACTTGACGACACAGTAAATTGGATAACATGATTGGAGCATAATTTATTTTGACAAAGCTGAAGTTGGGAAAAGGGGAAGAGCTAAATTCCATATTCATAAAATCTAGCTAGAATTTAAAGAAATTACTTAAGGGGGAAACAAATCTTAGGTAGCACTAGTGAGAAAAAAGAGAAGAGTCACAATAACATTAAAAAACCCTTTCCTGCGGCTACTTCTGCCACCGGACCACCACAGTCGTCGCCGCCCATCGTCGTTGTCAGCCTTCAGTAATCACTATTGGTTGTTGCAATTGCCTCTATCCGCTCCCCCCTCCCCTCGTGTTGCAACCTCATCTGTCGACCACCAAGGATAGGGCAGCGTAGCCTAACATTCAGCCGTCCTTTGATCATCGGCAGCCCCAGTATGATGCCCTAATGTCACCACGACCTCCTATGCTCTACAAATCCACTCATTCCCACCCCTGTCTCAACAAAAGTAACCCTTTCTACTCCTTCACTATATTTACATTTGTAAATTTGTAGTTTAATTTAGAAACTAATATGTTGAGTTGTGACATAGTTGAATTATTTGAATACAAATAAGTAATTGGAAATTAATTGTTGGGATAGATTGCGTAAAAGTGGTGGTGTTGAAGGTGTTTAAGTAGACCTAATCAAATTGAAAATCAGGTCGGAATGAGGGTCAGATCATAAAGGTCAACTGATAGGGTTTTCTCGAACCTAACCTTATCTGGCCCTTATGCGGGTCGGCGTATGTTTGACCTTGACACTGTGGGTACCTTTGGGTTATCGGGTCAACCCCACCCTCAAACCTTTTGTAGATAAAAAAAGGAGATTTTTTGCTAAGTTTCTTTTTTATCAAAAAATTCATTAAAAATATTTTTAAACGAATGAAAGGTCAAGCGATAATAGAAGATTCAAATAAAAAGCATCATAATCATAGATATTCTAATGCATAATTTAGTAACTATAACAAGTAGTTCATTAAAACAACTACTCCAAATACTGAGGAGGAAGTGTGAAAAGGTTGAGAGCTAATTAGATTTGGAGTTGGTGAGTGATAGCGGAGATAAAAGGAGATGAGAAAGCAGAAAGCCAAAAGACTATGAACAAATGAAACCCAAACTCTTTTGTTTTGATTTTGAATTTGAATTTTTTTTTAAAGTGAGGTAATGGGTCGAGTCAGAGGGTCAAGACCTCATCATAGTTGATTACCCTCAATTTGAGAGTGGAGGTGGGTAGGAGGCAAAAAAATCCCACCCTAACCCTCATTTTTTAGGGTAGGGTCAGACGGAGCCCTAACCCATTAATCAGGTCTATGTTCAAGTGAAGTTTAAGCAAGTTCACGTCAATTTGCTTAATTGAAATTATATATGGGTGCTTGTTTTGGATTATATTATGATTGAACCATGTTGATTAGTGATGTTGGTATGATAATTAAGTTGAATGCTTGATGTAATTGAAGATGGGAAGGAGGTTGAAATGGTTGTAAGATTCTGAGTTGATTTAGTTAGTGGTTCCATTTGTGAAACTTAGAAGTGTAATTGTGCCTTAGTCATATTGAGATTGGTAGACTAAGCTATGAGGTTAGGTTCAAGCTAAAGCTTTTGGATTACTTAGTTTTGGAGCGGCCAATTGAATTAAAATGGGTACCTAGCCCATATCATAAAAGATAGTGGTGAATGGAGGTGGACAATAGGCCAGGCCCAGCCCATTAACAAAATTGACTGGGTTGAGTTAAGCATAGTTGTTAATGGGCTAGATCAGGTCATGGGTCACAGATCTTGGCATGCCCATGATATGTCATTGGCCTAATAACTCCAAGCATATCAGTTTAAGTTTCTATGCTGGGCTCCTATATGAAGCATTATTGAAATAAAAGAGTAATGGGCCAACATAATCAAGCATCAAAAGCAATGGGCCAATAAAACCAAGGATCAAAAGCAAGCACCATTAACTGGTAAACAGACCATAAGACATTTGAGGGCCAAAATATCATATTCTAGCAATTTGATGCCAAAAAGATTACGAAGTATTTCATTCATTATAAGTCTTCATTAAATAGGAAGCGAAAAAACCGCTTTACCTAGCAACCGCCTACTATAATCGGACTCGTTCAAAGGTCTTGGACACTCAAACCTACGAATACATAGCATCATATACACAACATTATATACATCAACAAGTCTTGTATTGCTCATAAATAACATTCTACTAGGATTACCTAAAAGAAGAGACTTTTATCATCCTCCTTATCCTCGTACCCTCCTTCCTCTTCTGAGTTAGAATCATTGTCAATATTATTTCTAACGTCATACGTTGCGCATCGCCAATTTTGCAAACACACCAATGCATGTATGGTCTTCGGATTTAATGCACTATGAGTCGGTGAGATGGTTTTGCCACCTATACTAAATGTAGACTTTGAGGGTATGGTACTAATAAGGATAGTGAACAAGTCTCATGCCATTATAGAAAGCTCCAGGTAGCTCATAGAACTTCCATGCCAAAAATCCAATAACTCTATATTCAACTCAAGAGCCGCCTCCTCCAAGCACTACTAAAAAATTAATTTTTTCCGACAGAATTCTCGGCAGAAAAAGCAACATTTTCTGATGAAAATTTAGGTTGACGACATCCGTCGGAATAAGGCCGGTCAAGAATACGTTCTGACGGAAATAGTAAGTTCGTCAGACCGCTTTTCTGACGGAATTGGGCGGCTGACGGACTTATCCGTCGGATGCAAAAAAATTTTGAGAAAAAATTTCAAATTTTTTTTTTTGGTGGATTCCATTGGAACCAACCGGATTCCGTCAGAATTTTTAAAATTTATTTAGCAAAATAAAAAATATAGTATCAAACTATAAAAATATTTTTCAATGTATCTAATACACAATAAATTCTCATAATTGACATTAAATTGATATTAACATTAAATTATGCTTCATTAATAAAAAAATATAATTCTTTAACAACAAGTACAAAATTGATAACAAATTATCATCCTAACAAACTAAAATCAGTGTAACAAATTAACTATATAAACTATTAAATTTGCATAATTACATACAAACTAATTATACAAATTATTAAATTCAACGTATATACTTAATTAACTACAAATTTGTACAAATTACACACGAGAAAACCTTCTCAAAAAGTCGATAACGAATGATGGCGAAAGGAGGTGATGGCGGTGGGATGGTGGCAAGCTTCGGTGGGGCGATGGCAAGTGGCGGTACTCCCTCTCTTTCTCTATCTCTCTCCATTTTACGAAATGAGTAATGAAAAAATGAAGCGTGGGGTGAGTTTTATAAGAGAATTTCCAACGCAATCTGCCGTCGAAATTCCATGGGAATATTCAACAAAATTTTGAATTTTCCCTCCATTCAACTCGAGCAAAAAATTTTAAAATTTTCCGATAGAAATTCCGTTGGAATTACCGTCGGAATCCGTTCGGCGGAAAATAGGTCCGTCGGCAAATCCGTTGGAATTCCAGCGGATTTTTCTAAATTCGTCGAATTTCCGTCAGAGATTCCGACGGACCTATTTTCGGCCAGAATATTCCGTCGGAATAAACCGAATTTTTAGTAGTGAAGTTGCGATCTCCCCACTTGTGGTCTATATCTTCTACCACTAAAACTATTATAATCATCAAAATAATTATCTTCGGAACCACTTACAATAGGAGAAGAGTTGACAATCAGTGAAGTTGATGTTGAATGTAGTTTGTAATCATCATATAAGGAACGTAAAAATACTCAATACATTATCTACCCGTTCTATGGCTTAATTAGAGCCAAATGAAAAGACTTTCTACCTATTTTTCTAGGTCCTTCCACTTAGGCCCAATGGACACCCGGTCCATTGTCCAGGCCTAGTGGTGATTGGCCATAATCTTGATCAGGAAAAATAAATAAAGTTTTCTAACTACAACTAAGGATAAGTTTTTTCCAAGGGGATGAGATCATCCGGTTGGAAATGAATTTTGGGTAATTTGTTCATGACAAAAGGCTAAAATTTGGCAAGTATGTGAAGTGGAATCAAGTAATTAATAAGTAAAGGAGTGGTTAGGCTTAAATAGATGGGATAAAATTATTACTATGAGAAAATTGAATCAAGTAATGGAAAAATTGATTAGGTAATTGGATTTATAAAGAGGTAACGCCCAAAAAAGAAAGAAATAGCAAATGAGCAACATGGAGTAAGAAAGTGGGATCTTGCATAATCATTAAAAAATTAGAGCTCAATTTTATCTTGTTTAAAATGAATGCCTACATTAGCTATTCCTAAATTCAAAGTTGTAACACCTGGGATTTTATCCCCCTTATTCCGGAATTTTATATTATTGGAAATTAAAATAATATCGACGTGCCTGCTTAAGTGTTATTTTTATTGAAAAGAATATTATTCTTATTTTATTGTTATGGAGGATTATATCGGGCACTACGTATTGCATAGATTCCAGATTATAACTAGAGTGGTGAACCTTGGGACTAGTCCTGTAATTTATTGAATCGAACATTGGGTAGTAATTATGAGTTGACAAGTGGATAAGTTCGTATTAATTACGATGTGATAAGTGGATAAGCTCGTTTTAATTATGATGTGACGAGATGATTGTCCAAAACAAAAGAAAAAAGGAAAAAGAAAAAAAATAAATCAAAAAGGGCCAAGCCCCTGTTTTTCTGCGAAAAGAGAACGGCAAGCAAAAGGGGGGGGGGGGCTCCTGACCCCCAACCCTACCTCACCCCACGCCGGAAAGAGAGGAGGGGGGTGCTGTTGTGCCGGCAACCGGCCGGTCGGCCGTCGTCAGGCCGTACGGAAGCCGCCAGCCACGACCCCAAAGCATCGAGAGAGAGAGAGAGGGCGGTCGATCGAGTGGGACCAAGGGGAGGGCGCGGTGGGCCGGCCATACCCCAGTTACGGCCGGGTCGACGGCGGATGAGGGTCGGTGTCGGCAAGGATCGGTGGCTCGCGTCCGGCGACCCTAGCGGCAGCTACGAGAATCCCATGTTCGAGAGCTAAGGTTTTGGGTTTTGGGAGTTCAAATCCCACCACCAAATCAACCCTTGTACGGGTCCTTCAACTTGGATTCGAGGTGGGTTTCCTCTTTCTCCTAATTATTGTTAATTTTGATGCAAGTTTATTGATTATAGTTCGTTCAGGTTGAACTCAATGTTTATAGTTCGTTCAGGTTGAATTCAATGTTCATAATTCGTTCAGGTTGAATCCAATAGTTATTGATTATAGTTCGTTCAGGTTGATTTGGAACTGATTATGAATTACTTGAGTAAATTGTAGCGTAAATTGAACAATACCTATATATTGACTGTATTGAACTAAGTTAGCGATTTATCGATTTATCAATTTATATAACGTTTAACGATTCATTGATTTTATCGATTTATATAAAGTTTAACGATTCATTGATTTTATCGATTTATATAAAGTTTAACGATTTATTGATTTTATCGATTTATATAAAGTTTAATGATTCATTGATTTTATCGATTTATATAAAGTTTAACGACTAATTGATTTTATCAATTTATATAAAGTTAACGATTCATTGATTTTATCGATTTATATAAAGTTCAACGATTCATTGATTTTATCGATTTATATAAAATTTAATGATTCATCGATTTTATCGATTTATATGAAGTTTAACGATTTATCGATTTTATCGATTTGTATGAAGTTTAATGATTTATCGATTGATATGAGGTTTAAGGTTTAGCGTTATACATATAAACATGAAAAGAAGTAGTCTATCGATGATAAGAAGTTTATTGATTATATCGATATAGCTCAATAGCTTATCGATTCTAGAAATTTATCAATTATACCAAGTTTAATGATTATATGTCGTTCATTGATTATAGAAAGTTTAATGATTATTGATTATATAGAGTTTATTGATTTATGTGTAGCTTATTCATTGTATAGAGTTTATTGATTATATAGCGCTATCAAATACATAAAGTTTATTGATCATATACAGTTCATTGTTTACATGTACTCATTGTTTATAGTGTTTGCATAGAAATGATATCGTTATGAATGTTTATTTATCGGAATTCTAAGCGTTCCTAAATGTTTTATCGGTCACATGTTTCCATTGACAAGTCATTGGTAGTGAAGTAACTTTACATCATCGGATTTATGAGGTCTAATAACAAGCGTGGTTTACATTGCATCAATTGGCTTCTTAGCGTAACCAACCCGGTGTTCCTTTTTAAAGTTTACATCGAACTTCAACTTCAATGTTTCAAAGTTCATAGTTCTGCCATAGGCAGAAATTCCAAAGTGCAGCGTTCATAGCAGCTTTATTGATGCATTGACCATTGTATAAAGTTTTGTGTTATAGTTGAGCCTTCGCGACAGAAATCCCAGCAAGGGCTGTTTGTGGGTTATACCCCATCTGTCCTCAGTAAAGTTATGAGTTTGTATGAAGAATGGATGGTAAGTCCGAAGAGTATAATTATTCTTAAGTTTTCAGCCTTGATATAAATGCTATCTCTCTTGCATTGTGACTGGAGTTCACTGCGCGAGAGGTGAGTTCTTTAACGATTTATGAGGGCTTCAGGAACAGGAATTACGAACAACGGTCGAAAGTTATTATTGTATTGAAAGTATCTGTTTAGGGGAGGGATTATTATTGCAGTGAAAGTATCTGTTTAGGGGAGGGGGTTATTCACTGAGCGATAATTGCTCATTCCCATCTATTTTGTTCCCTCCCCAGGTTTTTGAAATAACAGGTAAAGGTCGGCCCAAGTAAGACGAGCGGAATTCATTGTTGGCCTAGGGCTTTGTGAGGTGCTCGTATGTGAGTTGCAATATGTACTATGATGTCATGGGTTGTGAGTTAAGTTCTTGTATGCCTGTTTTGCATATCATTTAGAGTCACTCTGTATGGCCGTGTGAGCCACCACCTAAACTATCTAGGACTATACTTGTAATTGTTCATTTGTTTAAACACTGAACTGTATTGGTTGTGGTGCTCCGGACGGGTGGCCCGTAGAGCTGTGAACTCCGGCGGGTGGCCGTTGAGTTATAGTTAAGCCCTTTATAGCTGTTTTCAGTGCAGGGATGTGATTGTAAGGCCTTGATCCTGGGAAATGGTCAATTTTTAGGGGAAACTCTGTCCGTTTCGTTCCAGGAAAAAAAAAAAAAACCTAGCACTCCTGACTCTAGGGTTGGGGGCGTTACAAAAGTCAAATGTAAAAAAATTCTAAAGAGAAGGTGAAATGCAAAAGTTTCTAAATATGCTCTATAAGATTTTAAAGGAGTAGCGAATTAAAATTTTTATTGAACCCAAAGAAGGGGAGCCTTGGCGCAACGGTAGGGTTGTTTCCGTGTGACCAAAAGATCACGGGTTTAAGTCGTGGAATCGGCCACTGACAAAGTTAGATTAGGCTGCCTACAATTCACCCCTTAGGGTGCGGCCCTTCCCCGGACCTTGCGTGAACGCGGGATGCTTGTGCATTGGGTTGCCCTTTATTGAACCCAGAGGTTCTGTCAAGGATACCCATAGAAAGGGGACCGAAATCAAAATCTAGGAAACAATGACTCATTTAGCAAGGTATGTTATTGCTCGTACATTGCAATGTGTCCAAAATTTTCATTTGCTAATATTAGAAGTTTATTGGAATGTTTTATTCAGCAATGGAACCCTTAGGGCTCATTTCATTGTTCATCAATTGATATTCAATAATCACTGTTAATAAGTTATGCTAGCAAAATACATTGTTTCGGGCCCCGTTTCGTTAATTGCGAAATCCACAATTCATATGTTCATAAACGCTATGGCTACTGTTCATATGTTTGGATCCAAGTCCTAGCCAAAAATTAAATAATTTCATTAGCAATTTTGAGTGCAATCCCATTTAAAAGACATTTTTCAAGCTTGATTTAAAATTGTCTATGTGCTCACTGACTCTCTACAAAATATTTATTTGACTGTACTAAAACAATGTATTGAGTTTGCATCTCATTTTTTCTTATTTTTGTGTTTTCTAAATTGTTTTTAGGGAAGGAAAAGCAAGTTAAAGTTAACCAAGAACCTCAAAGTGAAAGGAACAAGAGAAGCTAGTCAAGGTAGTGACCACTAACTCTTGTCCTTAGTTATAGCTTATTTTGGATACATGTGAACGAACTTTTGACTTAAGGGCCGATAGACCCTGGATGAATGTAAAATTTTTTTTGGAGCGTCATTAAACTACATGGCTGCTCTGAATGCTTATTAATAACTTTAGTGCTCTGGTCATGAAAACATTAAGTTTGTAAAGGTGATCTTGTCAAGAGTTTTCACTATTAGTTATGTGATTGCCTTATTTCTTTAAGAGAGGCGACAATAATGTTCCGACTGGAATTTGACTTATTTTGTTCCATTATTTTCGTACACTTAATTATCCATAAAGATTTATTAAGTTAGGGGCATTACAATAGCATTAGAAATAATCTCTCAAGGTGGCCTTGAGTTCCAAAACATAGGAATGTCGATGATATCGCTTTTGTGAGTCGAGAAGCAGTTGATTTGAATGGGGGTAATATTGATCAAAGTTCATTGGATGTGGTGGCGAATGGCTATGCGAATATTGTAAAAATTGGGGCAATAAATATCCCAATTAATGTTCAGAAAAGCTAGTCTAATGAGGATTAGGGCGATGATCATGCTTACTTTGACGCTAGTATAATAATCTCTCGGCCTATGGCAACTAGAAAGAGCACCATAGTTATACTGGGAAGCTACCCCCTCAAAAAGTCTTATAAAGATTGCATATTTAGGCCCTGTTCTTTTCGTTGGAAAATTCATCCACCCTATACTTATCCACTTCTTCCCCCCTCTTCCCACACTTAAAAAAAAATACCACTCCTTCGTACATTCACCCACTCCTTCCCACACCTACATAAAACAACCATTTCTCATATTTTGAAAATTTTTATAATTTACGTAATTGTGTGTATGAATAATCTGATAGCAATTATGAGCAGTTTTAATTTTTCGGATGTTATGAAACAGTTTTATTTTATTTTTTTATTAATTTTTTAATTTTTTAATTTTTTAATTTTTTAATTTTTTAATTTTTTTGTATGTTTTTGTATTTTTGTATTTTTAAATTTTAAATTTTAAATTTTTTAATTCTTAATTTTTTAATTTTTTTGTATTTATTTTTATTTTTTATTTTTAAAAAATTTAAATTTTTTTATTTTTTATTTTTTTGTATTTATTTTTTTGTATTTTTATTTTTTTGTATTTTTTATTCCAGAAAAACAACCAACGGAAAATTTCAAAAAATTAAAAAATAAAAAAATTTATACAAAAGAAAGAAAATAAAAAATAAATACAAAAAAAAAATTAAAACTAAAAAAATTTAAGAAAAATAAAAATAAAAATAAAAATTAGAAAAATTAAAAAAAATTAAAAATTAAAAATTAAAAAATTAAAAAATAAAAAATTTAAAATTTAAAAAAAAAATAAAAATAAAAGAAAATAAAAGAAAATAAAAGAAATAAAAAATACAAATACAAAAATAAAAAATAAATAAAATAAACAAAATAAAAAAGAACAAAATAGAATAAACAAAAATAAAAAATTTCATCATCATTAATTACTATCACAGTAAAATTATTACGTTATAAGACAAAAAAATATTAATAACTAATACTTTAACTTCATTCAACTACATTCAACTTTCACCCACACTCACCCACTTTTTTTCACACTTTAAAAAAAATACCACACTCACCCACTCCTTCCCCCCTTTCCCACAATCACCCATCCCACACCCCTCATTTCCCACTGAAAAGAACAAGGCCTTAGTCGATCTTCTATAGATGATATTGAGGATCTTGAATGCTGCACTAGCCTTGCTCCTGTTGTGTCAAGGAAGACAAATACTAATTTGAGTCATCTCCTAAAGAAAATGTGCAATAGATTGCTAGATAAGACTCTCATAAGCCTACAAAAATTGCTCCAATAAGCTTGGAATTGGGTATGTAGCTGGGTGTTTGTGTCATGGCAGATGAACCATTATGAGTATTAGGGGAAGTTTTGCAGAAGAAACTGAAGTGGAAGTTTTGCCGAAGAAACTGAAGTAAGCAACAATGACATTACGAACCGAATGGATAATCCTAAGCTGGCCGAACGAGCAGCTGACCGAAATGGAAATGACTTTTTAGAACTTCCTATTGTCTATTATGATGTGATTTAGGGCCTGTTTTTTTCGTAGGTCAATTCGTTTTTACCCATTTCAACCTACTTCAACCTACTTCAACCCATTTCAACCTATTTCAACCCACTTGAAAAAAAAATACCAACTTCAACCCACTTCAACCTATCTCAACCAACTTCAACCTACTTCAACCAACTTCAACCCACCCCTTCATAATTTTAATAATTTGTAAAGTATCATGTGAGATTTAGAACCTGTTGTTTTCGTGGGTAAATTAGGTAGGTAAAAGGGTGAAGTAGGTTGAAGTTGGTTGAGGTGGGTTAAGGTAGGTTGAAGTTGGTATTTTTTTTTTGGAAGTGAGTTGAAATAGGTTGAAGTAGGCTAAAATGAGTTAATGTTGGTTGAATTTAATATATTTTTTATGTGGTGGGTTGAAATGCATGAAAATAATGAGAACGTCATTAATGTGTGATAATTTATGAAGTTATCCAAATTTTGTGAAATTTTTGTTTGTTATTTTTTATTT
>JACYFF010031954.1:9526310-9539900 GCA_017589665.1 Selenicereus undatus | reverse complement strand
CTCAAGATAATTTCTTGTAGGGAATTTATTTTGGATTCTTCAAGAACATTACAATTTGAATTACATAATAACATATTACTGCTTCTTTAGTATTATTTCTATTTTTTAATTTGCTTTATATCTTTTGTGTTCATTGTGGATTTTTAACATACGTGAACTTATGGTATTCTAAGTTACATTAACAATAAGTGGTGACATTACTTAATTTATCCCCTTAATACAAAAGTTTGGCTTCTCCCTTGTGAGTGGAACACAAACAATCACTATGTGTTGAGAATGATAAAAATCAACAGAAAGAATGGAAAAAAAAAAGGAAAAGACAAAGGAAGTTAAAAAATAAGAAAAAGTTTTGGTAACGTAAGAAATGTTTCAAAATTTTAATTTAGGGGAAGGTTAAAAGGAACGTGCATTTAAGCGTGGGTTTTTCTTTGGTAGCAAATGTTCCTGAATTCCTATAAATAGGATTATTGTTTTCATTCGTGAAAACACACACAAAGGAGGTACATAAGACACCACCGGAGAAAATGCAAAGAGGGAGCTTAGTGAGAGTGGGTGAGTGTAGGGAGCAACTGGTAATTAGTTACGAGAAAACACATCTGGGTAGAGGGTGTAGGAAGGGTCTATTTATAGGTGTTGATAATTAACACTTGTAACCAAGGAGAGTTATTTGTATATTGTTCAGAAATAGTGGAAATATAATTTTTCTCTCAAAATCCTCTTGTGTTAGTTTTATATATTTTATCACATTCTTATTAACTTTCAAATCTTATGCGCTTAAAATCCAACAATGGTATCAGAGTGAGGTTGCATTGGGAAGGAGGGTTTATAAGTCGTAAGAAAAAAAATTGGACTAAAAGAACATGGGATGACGTTGGTAAAAGGCTCGAGCATTTCGATCGAACCTTTTGATGGTTGTGGTGATTTCACCTTTTGGCAACAATGGATGAAATGTTTGCTGCCAAGAGAAGGGACAAGTAATGCTAGGACCAAGAAGATGACGAACGAGGAGTGGGCGACACTCAGGGAAAAAGACAAGCCAGAGAAGATGTTGACGAAGAAGTGAGAAGATTTGAAAGACATGAAAACGAGTACAATATTGTTGTGTTTTGCAAATAACACTTTTCGGCAAGTTCTTGACTTAATAGACCTGGTAGATATTTCGGACAAATCGGAGAGCTGATATAAGTCGAAATCGTTAACAAGTAGGTTATACTTGAAGAAACGATGGTTTGGTCTCTAAACAACGGAAGAAGCGGACTTCAGTCAACATCTAGACAAGTTCAATAAGATAACGACGGAGTTGGATTCTCTAGAGGTAAAGGTTGAAGGGGAAGACAAAGCTTTGCTTTTGTTGGCTTCGCTGCCTTCGTCTTTTGATAATATCGTGACTACTCTTTTGTTTGGAAAAGAGACCTTAAGACTTGATGAGGTGGCTACTGCTTTGTTATGAATGAGACTCAGCGGGACAAAACGAACTCTCAAATGATGGTCAGGTAGCCATGGTTACAAAATTGTCTAGTCGGAGACGAGGACGGTCAAGAGAGAAGGAGGAAGGGTCCCAATGTTCAAGATTGAGTTGTCGAAAGTTCAAATGCTACTACTGTGATGAGGAAAGTCACATGAAAAGGAATTGTCCGAAGAGAAAGAAGGATCTGAAATATGAGAATCCATCAGTAGTAGGAGTTGCGGAGGGTTCGCACCAAGCCAATGGAGGTGACGTATTTCTAGCAATTGCTGAAAGTCCAAGAAAGTCAGATTGGATATTAGATTCTGGTTGTTCGTTTAACATGTGTTCAATTAGAGAGCACTTTGATACGTGTCAATCATGTGAAATAGGTATTGTCAACATGGCAAATGGTACACAAAGCCGGATTGTCGGGGTGGAAACAGTACGGATTCGCATGTTTGATGGAATAGTGCGGATAGTAACTAGGGTTAAACATGTGCCAGGTCTAAAAAGAAATATGATTTCTTTGGGTACTTTGGATGCGAAAGGCTACCGGTATTCGTCTCAAGGTGGAGTTTTGAATGTCTCCAAAGGAGCTATGGTAGTCCTAAAAGGAGAAATGTCCAGAGGCTTGTACATACTTATAGGGAATGTGCAGATGGGTGGAGCTGCAGGGAAAACTAATACAAGTGACTCAAGTGAAGGACAGGTAGCAAGGAGGAAGGAGGTAACGTTTGCTTGTTCGGCTAAAGGTTGCGATGACCTTAGCGGATCGAGCTAAGTGAAGCCATCAACATTGATTTTTATCAAGGTGGGGATTGTTGAGAATGACCAAAATCAATGGAAAGAACGAAAAAAAAGGAAAAGACAAAGGAAGTTAAAAATAGGAAAAAGTTTTGGTAACGTAAAGAATGTTTCAAAATTTTAATTTAGGGGAAGGTTAATCGGAACGTGCGTTTAGGCATGGATTTTTCTTTGACAACAAATATTCCTAAATTCCTATAGATAGGACTATTGTTTTCATTTGGAAAAATACACACTAAGGAGGTACACAAGACACCACTGAAGAAATTACCAAGAGGGAGCTTGATGAGAGTGGGTGAGTGTAGGGAGCGACTGGTAATTAATTACGGGAAAACACATCCAGGTAGAGGGTGGGGGACGGGTCTGCTTATACATGTTGGTAATTAACACTTGTAAACAGGGAGAGTTGTTTGCATATTGTCCAAGAATTTTTCTCTCAAAATCCTCTTGTGTTAGTTTTATCTATTTTATCACGTTCTTGATAATTTTTAGATCTTACGCACTTAAAACCCAACACTATGTTAGCAAATCGATTTCTACAACAAGATGTTTATTCTACTCTTTTAGATTTGTATTCATTTGAATATTATTATAAACATCACATGACTATTAATCAATAAATTCATCCTATTATTTGCAAAAATTGATATGTGCAAAATTCAACACATACCATCAATGTGAATAAATAACTATTGCAAATCAATTTTCTATGTTTTCTTCCTAGTGAATGTGCACCTATGATTGCACCTGTCAATCTCTCATGAATGTATATCAACACTTAATTACTACAATCCTATCAAATTCTATCATATTTGATGTTCTAGATGCACCTTGCAATATTGGCCCAAGTTTATCCCCATGATTATGTGTTTAATATGGCTTTAATTTGCACTTGATGCAGTCATGCCCCTTTCAACAATGATTGGATTTGACTTAAGCTAATGAAAAACAAGGCCAAAATAATTGAATCTAGCCACAAAATAATTCAACATTTTGCTTTCACATTAGTGCTCACCACACCAACTAATCTTCGTGATGTGAACTCCAAATTAAAGCTATTATCAACCATCAATAACATAACTTAGCCAAGAGAAAATATACAAGTGACTTTTAAGTTGGTGACACAAAATATATATGACGTGAGTGTACAAAATTGTACCACACTTGCCTCTATTTATTTTATCGAATTGGGTAGCCCAACAAATGAACATAAAGAAAAGCAAAAAATAAAGGAAAAAGGCCTTTGTTATTAGGAAACTAATTATTGTGTTAATAAAATAGTTAGGATTTTATTTTGTTTAGGACTTTGTTTTGTTTAGGTTTCCTATTCCTTGTAATTTTTGGCGACTTGGTGCACAAGGTAGGGAGAGCTAGGTCTAGGTTGTGGGATATATATGGGTCTTGGCCGTGTAATGGAGCAGGGGGAGAAGCAAGAATTAAAGCCCTTGTTTATTCAATAAATTAAAGATCATTAATTTATTATGGTATTAGAGCCATGAGCAAAAAGATGTTGATCTACAATCACTCGCCCTACTTCTTGCATCCTTTAGAAAAGTCGTGTGTAGCGATCACATCGATAATATTCAATGGCAAAAACTATGACTTATGGCAGTAGGCAGTTAGGATTGCCTTGAGATCTAAGAATAAATTAGGGTTCATCGAAGGAACCTTAAAAAGTTCGGTGCTAAAGGAAAGAGATGACCCAGCTAAATATAACACATAGGAGATGGTGAATTCAATGATATGCTCTTGGATCATTAACGTAATTGATCCAAAATCCATGCTAGTATAGCTTACGTGGAGACAACTGCGGCGATGTGGGAAAATTTGCGTAAGAGATATGTTGTCCCTAACATGCCTAAAATACATCAACTAAAGACAGACATCGCTACATCTAAACAAGGAGGGCTCGACGTCGTCAAGTTCTAATCAAAACTAATGGGTATGTGGAGTGAGTTGAGTAACTACATCAAAATCCCTCAATGCACTTGTGGAAAGTGTGAGTGTGAAGTTGGGGCTAAAGTCGCCAAACTAATGGAGGAGGAGTGAACTCATCAATTTCTTATGGGGCTCGACGATGAAGTATATGGAATCGTACGAAGTCAAGTCTTGGCACAAGATCCGCTACTGTCTCTTGATAGGATCTTTAATATGATCCATCAAGAAGAAAACCACAAGAAACTTATGTAAGGAAGGGACAACCGAACCGAGGCAGCCTGGCCTTTGCCGTGAAGGAGAGGACGAGCACCATGGATAAAGGCTCATGCAGGCATTGTGGTCGATACAGGCATGAAGAATCAAAATGCTATGAAATTATTGGTTACCCGCCTAGCTGGGGAACTCGTGGTAGAGGTCGTGGAGGCCGAAGTGGACGAGGGGTTTGTGGCAGCAGGACAGCAGGTGGAGGAGGTCGCGGAGCTGGGCATGAAGCCGTTCACACAACTGCAGTTCAGACCGAGCATCAGATAGGAGGCCATGACACTGCATAAGACGTTACTCAGGTCAGCATACCAGGGCTGTCTCCAGAACAAGTACAGAGGCTTTTGAGCCTCATTGACGTTCCGAAAAGTGGATGCGAAAAATTGGCAGGTAAGCCTTTGTGGATGATCGATAGTGGAGCATCTTGCCACATGACCCATGATTCAAAATTAATTCGTGAGGTTAAGAATATTCACCCTATACCAATTTGTCTTCCGGATGGGAAGTTGGCCATGGCCAAAAAGCAAGGGACGGTATTGTTGCAAGAAAAAGGGCCTCTGAATGATGTCCTATATGTTCCTGAGCTCAATTGTAACCTATTATTTGTAGCTAAATTGTGTAGAGACCTGAATTGCGCTGTGATATTCTTTAATGATTCTTGTGTGTTACAGGATCGTACTTCGAGGACTTCGATTGGAGTGGGTGAGCAAAGAGATGGGGTATATTACTATACGGGGGCACGAAAGGTCAAGAATCAAGCAAATGCTGTGATATCAAGGCGATTGTGGCATCACCGTTTAGGGAACCCATCAACTAAAGTTATGTCTATCTTCTTTAAAAGTTTAGGAATTCTTAGTGCTTTAAAAGGAGACAATAAGGTTGATGTTTGTGATGTATGTCTTCGGGCCAAATAGTTTAGAAGTTGTTTTTCCATTAGTGAAAGTAAAGCAAATGATTTGTTTGATCTTATTCATTGTGATATTTGGGGACCATATAGAGTAAAAGCCTCTTGTGGTGCTAGTTATTTCCTTACAATTGTTGATGATGCTAACAGGGCTACGTGGGTGTACCTAATGAAAGAAAAAAGTGAAGTAGGTGTTCTGTTGAAAGGCTTTGTAGCTATGGCTAGTAATCAATTTGGCAAGGGCGTGATAGTGATTAGAAGTGACAATCAACTAGAGTTTAAATCTGGGCCCATGAAAAAGTTTTATCTTGATAATGGCATAATCCATCAAATTAGCTGTGTAGACACCCCACAATAGAAGGGTAGAATGCAAACTTCGTCATATACTGAACATTGCTAGAGCATTACGTTTCCAAGTTGGGTTACCATTGAATTTGTGGGGGGAATGTGTGTTGACGGCTACACACTTTATCAATCGAACACCCAATAGTGTTTTGCAAGGCAAAAGTCCATATGAGATTCTTGATCATCAATAACCTTCCTATGACCATCTTAGAGTTTTTAGGTGCCTATGCTTTGCTCAACATTGTTAAAGACTAGAGATAAGTTTGCATCATGTAGCCGCAAATGCATTTTTGTGGGCTAGCCTTTTGGAACAAAAGGATGGCAAGTGTATGACTTGGATACCCATGAAATATTTATTAGTAGGGATGTTGTGTTTTATGAGGAAATCTTTCCTTGCAAAACCAAAGACAAAGAAGAAGTCAGTGAGCATCAAGGAATTTTAAGCAGTGGAGCAATATATGATGATATTGAGATCATTCATGAGCTGGGCAATGGGATTGGTCAAGAGGATAACACGGCCGAGTATCGTGATAAGGGGAGTAGCAAGGAGATCTATGTGGGTTGTCTGGAACGGAACAACGAAGGGAACCATAACCCGAATGAGGAGCAGCCCGTCGAACATATGGGCCTCGGAGAGCAGACCATAGCAGGCCCAGAAGAGCAGCGAACAGAGGACCAATGCAGTGTAGGCCCAAACGCTCAGCTTGCTTCGTTGGATGTCCCTGGTTCAACTCCGGCCCAAGTAGTCAGACGTGGAGAACGGGCCAGGAAGCAACCAGCCCACTTAGGTGATTTTGTGTGCTACGATACCCGTATTGAAAACCCCATCTCATTTGCTACTCCTCTTCAAAAAGGGTCCTCAGGTACATGTTATCATATCACTAATTATGTCACATGTGCAAATTTCTCTACTTCTCACCAAAAATATTTAGCTGCAACTACTAAGGTTGTTGAGCTCAGTCTTTATTCTGAGACCGTTAAGGATCCTTAGTGGCAGAAGGCAATGGCAGAAGAAATAAAGGCATTGGAAGATAATGTAACATGGGAGATTGTGGACCTTCCACCAGATAAGAAGCCTATCAATTGCAAATGGGTGTATCACGTCAAGTACAATTCATATGGCATAATACAGTGCTATAAAGCTTGATTAGTTATACGTGGGGATCATCAAGTTGAAGGTTTTGACTACAATGAGACATTCGCTCTAATGGCTAAGATGACTAGTGTGAGATGTTTTCTCATAGTTGTAGTTACAAAAGGATGGGAACTATATCAAATGGACGTCAACAATGCTTTTTTGCATGGAGATCTTGAGGAGGAAGTGTACATGAGAATGCCCCCTGGTTTTTCACCTAGTGCATCCAACAAAGTGTGTAAGTTGAGAAAGTCTCTTTATGGACTCCGCCAGGCTCCTTGACAGTGGTTTGCCAAGCTTTCTTCCAAATTATGTGAGTATGGTTTTGTTCTCTCATATGTAGACTATTCCTTGTTCATTTATAGGAAAGGAACGGTTTTTATGGCCGTGTTGGTATATGTTGATGAAATTGTGTTCACAGGCAATGACACTCCAGCATGTAAGGATTTTAAAACTTATTTACATGCTTGTTTCAGTATTAAAGATCTCGGTCCCTTAAAGTATTTCTTGGGCATTGAGGTGGCACGGGGACTACAAGGAATGTTTTTATGTCAATGCAAGTATGCCCTGAAGATAGTTCATGAGTGTGGCCTTTTAGGTGCCAAACCAACTGATTTTCCAATTGAGGAGAATCATAAGCTTGCTCTTGCCAATGGATGTCTATTGAAAGATCCTACTCAGTATCGCAGATTAGTTGGGAGATTAATTTATCTTACTATTACTAGGCCTAATCTATTTTATGCTGTGCACATTGTATCTCAATTTATGCAAGCTCCTAGAGATGAGCACATGGATACTACATGTCGAGTATTGCGCTATCTGAAAGGAATTGCTGGGCTTGGGATTCTTCTCAAATCTGATAATGATATGAAACTTTTTGGTTTTTGTGACTCCGATTGGGAGGCATGTCCACTTTCAAGAGGGTCCTTAACAGGGTATTTTATATGGCTTGGTGAATCACCCATCTCTTGATAAACTAAGAAACAAGCTACTGTTTCCAGGTCTTCTGCTGAAGCTGAGTATAGGTCTATGGCGGTAGCTACCAGTGAGTTAATATGGTTGCGTGCCTTCTTGGCTTCATTAGGGGTGTTTCTCCAACAACCAATGAAGCTCTTTTGTGACAGTCAAGCTGCACTGCACATCACTAAGAATCCCATATTTCATGAACGGACGAAGCATATAGAGATGGATTGTCATTTTGTTTGGGAAAAGGTGGTAGCTGGGATTCTTACCTTGTCACATGTTGGCACTAAGGAACAACCTGCAGATATCTTTACCAAGGCACTTGAGAAGTGACAATTTCAATACCTAAAGAGCAAGTTGGGCATGGGTGATCTGCATGCTTTAACTTGAGGGGAAGTATTATGAAACTAGTTATTGTGTAAATAAAATAGTTAGGATTTTATTTTGTTTAGGTTTCCTATTCCTTGTAATTTTTGGTGACTTGGTGTACAAGTTAGGGAGAGCTAGGTCTAGGTTGTGGGATATATGTGGGTCTTGGCCGTGTAGTGGAGCAGGGGGAGAGGCAAGAACTAAAGCTTTTGTTTATTCAATAAACTAAAGATCATTAATTTATTATGGTTGGTGCAAACTGGACCCTAATTAATAACATTTTCTTCACCGGAAGTAGAACATTATCTAGGCAAAAGTAGAACTATTCTATTATTTAATAATAAAGAATCCCTCAATGTCAGTGACAATATCATTAACTGTGTCAAAGTTCAAGGGCATTGGGTGTTTTGAGTTAAAGACAAAAACTCAATTTGAGTATATTGAGTTATATTATAGTAACCTATATTGTCTCTGTTGGAATCCAATGTTAAAGTTAGAATCTCCAACTAGTGTTAATATAATCATTTTTGGAAAATACGATATATGATATAAAATCAAGCTCTTCCCTCAGTAATCAAGATTCATTATTTTTGTCAATTAATAGCCAGTTTTGGAAACACCAAGGTTCGAATTAGAAACACTGGATTTAGGACAGAATACATTGACAATTTGGCAAGTACTGCTCCAACGGTCAAGAAGATTAAAAATTTGTAAAAGGCAGAGCTGAAGCATATAGCAAGGCACACAAGAGAATTACATCATGATAAGAGCTCA
The DNA here is from genome assembly GCA_017589665.1 of Selenicereus undatus. Taxonomy (NCBI): domain Eukaryota; kingdom Viridiplantae; phylum Streptophyta; class Magnoliopsida; order Caryophyllales; family Cactaceae; genus Selenicereus; species Selenicereus undatus. The sequence continues at coordinate 9,530,960 of JACYFF010031954.1, read as the reverse complement.
AATGCAATCATATTTAATACTCTCTTGTATACTTATTATTCATTTGAATATTTGTAAGGCAGAATTATAACAAGTAAGTTACGAAAATTGCTTAGGGAGCAAGGTATTGAGAGACTAATACTTAGTGAGTGTGCTAGCTGAGGTTTCTTAGTCGAGTAAGCATTGGAATGCTAGACAGTGTGTAAAGCTAAGGTTATCGGTGTGTGCTTCTTATGTGAACAGAAAATGGAATACGCTTGTGCAGATCTTCATCAAAGACCACAACTATGAGCTTCAGGATATTATCTCTGAGGGTAATTTTGTGCCTGCTGTGAAGGAAAGAGACAAAATTGTTCCAAAACCCACATCAGAATTTACTCATGAAAAAATTGAAAAAATGGCCAAAAATTATAGAGCCTTGAACATTCTAATGAATTTAACCGTGTCTCTGCTTGTGATATAGCCAAAGATGTTTGCGACACGTTGGAGACTACCTATGAAGGGATTCGTCAAGTTCGATAATCCAAAATCACTCTCGACATACATCAATATTAGCTTTTCATGATGCTACCTAGAGAATCCATCAAGGAAATGTATATGTGCTTTATTGAGATAATTAACAACCTTAAGTCCTTAGGAAAGACAAACACCAACGAGGAGATGATGAGAAAAGTGTTGTGATGTCTTCCAAGAAGCAAATAGGGACCCAAAGTCATGGCTAATGAAGAACCAGAACATATGAAGCCTCTCAAGTTCGATGATATTGTTGAAAAACTTCTAACCATAAAATTCACTTACAGGAAGAAACTGAAGAGCAGGCACCACAACAACAACTTGCACATGATCATTAGCTATGGCAGCCAAAGGATTTAAAAACATGTTTCCAAAGTATCCAAAATTCAAAGCAATTTGGAAAAAATTAACCTTAAATAGGAATGAAAGAAACTCCAAAGGTAAATTTGCCTCAAAAGTTGATACTGATCAAAACACTTGTTACGGTTGTGGACCTCCATGTCACATGATCAAAGATGTCCGAACATCAAAAAGAAAAATGAGAGAACCAGATTCAAGTATAAGAAAGTAGGCAAAAGAGCTACGGTTGTAACATGGAGGGACAGTGATAGTTATGAAAGTGAAAGTGAAGATGAAGAAATAGCCAACATCTATCTCGTGCTAGAGAGAACAATGGAGAAAGTAATAAATATGAAGAGGTAACATTAGAATATCTCCTAACTTTCACAAAACAGTATCCAGCTTAAGGCCTATTAAAGTGTCTTAAATGTGACCAACACCATATATCTAAAATCAAGGCCATTAGAAAAGAAAACAAATTTCTAAAAAAGGAAAACAAGAACTTGTAGAGATCTTGTAAAAATCTACACATCAAAATCAATGACCTTGAGAATGAGAAAACGATTTTGCAAAACAAAGGTGATTATTCTCACAAGTTTCTCTTAAAACTTACCAATGGTCAAGAGAATTTGGACAAATTACTTGGGTCTCAATGCATCTCTTTAATAAGGAGGATCTTGAATTTTCCCCAAATAACAAGAAAAGGTCATACAAGCATGATAGGCCCGGAAGCCCCTGGTGGCGTTATAACAAATTAAGGTTGTCTCCCACAAGGACTAAGTCAATCTACCCGGCTGCATTCCCTCAAGACAGACTAAGTAGATCAAAATTTGAGATTGAGATTAAATTAATCGACTATCTAATCTAATAGGTAAATAATCAAGAAATTAAACAAAACTAGCAATCTCTCAATCCATGTATCAATCAAGCACGTCTTCCTCAATTGGTTGTTTTAAAGTCGATAATTAAAGTATCACAACCCACTTTTAAGGTGAAGTGAAGCGCCAAAATCTAACGAATTATCATTTCTTAAGGGCTTTTGATTTGTTTAGGTTTATTAAGCATGCGATTATCAAATTTGTGGTTTTTCAATTTGTGTGACTTTCTCAAGATCCCACACAAACAAGTCAAATCCTAGTGTTCCGATATCAAGCTTCAGCTTTCAATACTTCATCCAATACTATATTGGTAAAAAATCATGAAGAACCTAAGTCTATTCAAGTGATGGTCGACTTATCCTTTTAATAATATTTTTTAAAGGTTTATTTTATTAGGCATTGTGCAAAAGCACGCGTTTTTTTTTATTAGGCATCGAGAAAAGGCTATGTGGTATATTTTAATTTCCTTTCTCAACATTGTAGTAGTTATGTAATAGAAGTTTACTGATAGTAGAAATTTAGATTGTGTTATTCTAAATCATAATTACTAATGGTGTATGGTGTTGAAATGAGCAACATTATTTTATATGTTTTGTTGTTGAAATGAGCATCAATATTTTACATATTTTGGTGTTGAAATGAGCAAGCATGTTCTACATTTAATTAATTTTCAATCATTAATGTATTTCATTTTTCAAAAAAAAGGACAAATTTGATAAATATTGATTTCCTATCAGGCATTTATAATTCGAATTCAATGCAAAGAAATATATTCTTCAATGTTAAGTAAAATTTAATTTTGAAAAATATAAATTAAAACATAATAAGCGTCTGACTGCCTATAAGGGCAAATTTGATAAATATTTATGAGTACACAATATTAATCTCTACACATATACAACCATAAGGGTCTTTGTCATTGATTTTTAAATTTTTAATTTATTTTTTAAAAAATATATCTTATATTTAAACACTCCGGGCATAGCACAGGTCCATACTAGTATAGTAAAAATTAGAAGATATGTTTTATTTGTTTGGAGTTCCCTTTTATATTCTAAATGATGATTTCAATTAGTTTTAATATTCAAATATTATGATTAATTCTTTGTAATTAAAGATATGACTTACTTTCAATAAGCAACTCATAGTTTCTTTTTTTGTTTGACAATAACATACCATTGTTTTCCTACTAAAAAAGAAGAAAAGGAGATAATTTTAAAATATTTTATTTCTTGAAGAGAAAATAATAGTTATCTATCATAATTATTCGTGAAGTTTTAGAATAAAAAATAACTAAAAAATATTATATGAAGATTAGTAACATAAAAATATATACACTTGCATTATTGATCAATAGAATTGCGTTACATAAAGAGAAAAGGCTTTTTTCTAACATTAGGATTTTAGAAATTTCAGGGCATAAATTTTGGTCCCTCATGTTGCAGACGACTAATTGTTCAAGTGCTTATCTTATATTCCAACTAGAGCTGGGAAACGGTCGTGTTAGGTCGACCCATTTAATAAACAGATCAATTTCGTGTTGGTGTTAAAAATTGCCTAGATTTGCTTTAAATTGAAAAATAAGAGTTTTTCATGCTAAACGGTCTAATCGTGTCGACTTCAGGTCGAAATCGATTCAGTTCGGGTCAGGTTCGGGTTTCTCTCAGTAACTTTGAGTCGGGTTCATGTCGTATTATCGTGTCGGGTCAGATATTCCTAGCTCCAATTCCAACCCCATGTAGATATAAAACTACATGTGAGAAGGAGCAGTTTAAAATCTCGATAAATATATTAGTATTCAATCAAAGAACACATTAAACACTAAACCCAAAACAATAGCCTTGAACCCACAAGGTATAAGTGTTCAAACCAACTATAAACCTTAAACCTTTGAGGCCCACGCCCTAACCCTAGCCTTGCATAGAATCACATTTTTTTATTTAAAAAAATATAGGATCATATTGATGATAATTTTGTAGACTTTCTCCAATTTTAAAAATAATATATAAGCAAAAAAATAGTTTCAAATTTTAAGAAGATAAGAGTTAACTTTATAATAAAATATTTAATGTTTTATTCTTTTTGGGTATCAATTATTGTGCTTTTTTTCGTTTCAATCTCACCCCGTCTTAATATTTTTTTCTATGTATATATTTAATTATCCATATGGCATTTCTTAAATTCGTGTCTTTATTGTATAATTTTATCATTTTATCATTGCTATACATTATGTATTTTTAAAATTTTGCAACATCTCCTCCATTCAAATCCATACCCTAATATCCTCATGATGTGGTTTTAAGGGATTAGATATATTAATTTTGCTATTAAAATAGAATATTATGATAAGAATGATTTTTCACTAATTATATAGTGACCAAAAAATAATTATTTACACTATCAATTTTTTTTAACGACTATTTACATACAGCACACTAATGTTAGGTACACCAAGTATATAATAGGTATATATAAACTTTATTTCTATCATTATTAATCAAATTAACACTAAATTTTTATTTTCTTTTTGGGTACAAGAGGAGAAGGTGGATTCTTTGTCATTGGCATCGTAGATTGACTTATCATCATCCCATTTTGCGTGCTTTGTTCCAAATTCACAATTTACTGTTTCCATCATACTTGTATAGACCTTTACCACAATCATGTAGTTTTTAATTGTTACTCCTAGTGGTCAGGCATAAAGTTGTTGTATACTTAACTTTTTCATTGAGTTTTTCCATTATCTCCTCTAAATTATAATATTAATTATGTCTACCATAACTATCCGTTTATTATTTCGATAACATGTCTACAAAATGTCTATTTCAACATGCACTGTGCAAAGCATAGGCCCAGACTAGTACTCTCAATTCTAGGTATGTAATAATTATCTGTGTAAAAGAAGCTTCTAAACAACCCTTGCCTCCTCGCCCTATTCCTG
>JACYFF010031954.1:9468251-9517493 GCA_017589665.1 Selenicereus undatus | reverse complement strand
ATTACTACTTCTTTAGTATTATGTCTATTTTTTAATTTGTTTTATATCTTTTGTGTTCATTGTGGATTTTTAACATACGTGAGCATATGTTATTCTAAATTACGTTAACAATAAAAGGTGACATTACTTGATTTATCCCCTTAATACAAAAATTTGGCTTCTCCCCTGTGAGTCGAACACAAACGATCACTATGTGTTGAGAATGATAAAAATCAACAGAAAGAATGGAAAAAAAAAGGAAAAGATAAAGAAAGTTAAAAAACTAAGATAAAGTTTTAGTAGCGTAAAGAATGTTTCAAAACTTTAATTTAGGGGAAGGTTAAAAGGAACGTGCATTTAAGCATGGATTTTTCTTTGGCAGCAAATGTTCCTGAATTCCTATAAATAGGATTACTGTTTTCATTCGAAAAAATACACACAAAGGAGCTGCACAAGACACCACCGGAGAAAATACCAAGAGGGAGCTTAGTAGAGTGGGTGAGTGTAGGGAGCAACTGGTAGTTAGTTACGAGAAAACGCATCTGGGTAGAGGGTGTGGGAAGGGTCTCTTTATAGGCGTTGATAATTAACACTTGTAAATAAGGAGAGTTATTTGTATATTATCCAGGAATAGAGGAAATATAATTTTTCCCTTAAAATTCTCTTGTGTCAGTTTTATCTATTTTATCACGTTCTTAATAATTTTTAGATTTTATGCGCTTAAAATCCAGCAGTGGTGTCAGAGTGAGGTTGCACTGGGAAGGAGGATTTGTAAGTGGTAAGAAAAAAAAATTGAAGTAAAAGAACATGGGATGACGTTGGTAAAAGGCTCGAGCATTTCGATCGAACCTTTTGATGGTTGTGGTGATTTCACCTTGTGGCAACAATGGATGAAAAGTTTGCTGCCAAGAGAAGGGACAAGTAAGGTCGAGAAGGTGAAGACTTGTAGGACCAAGAAGATGACGAACGATGAGTGGGTGACACTTAAGGAAAAAGACAAGCCATAGAAGATGTCGACGGAGGAGTGAGAAGATTAGAAAGACATGATAATGAGTACAATCTTGTTGTGTCTTGCAAATAACACTCTTCGGTAAGTTCTTGGCTTAACAGACCCAGTAGATATTTGGAACAAATTGGAGAGCTGGTATAAGTTAAAATCGTTAACAAGGAGGTTATACTTGAAGAAACGATTGTTTGGTCTCCAAATGACAGAAGAAGCGGACTTCAGTCAACATCTGGACGAGTTCAACAAGATAACGACGGAGTTGGATTCTCTAGAGGTAAAGATTGAAGAGGAAGACAAAGCTTTGCTTTTGTTGGCCTCGCTGCCTTCGTCTTTTAATAATATCATGACTACTCTTTTGTTTGGAAAAGAGACCTTAAGACTTGATGAGGTGGTTGCTGCTTTGTCCATGAATGAGACTCGGCGGGCCAAAAAGGACTCTCAAATGATGCTCAGGTAGCCATCGTTACAAAATAGTCTAGTTGGAGACGAGGACGGTCAAGAGAGAAGGAGGAAGGGTCCCCAATGTTCAAGATCGAGTTGTCGGAAGTTCAAATGCTACTACTGTGATGAGGAAAGTCACATGAAAAGGAATTGTCTGAAGAGAAAGAAGGATCTGAGATATGGGAAGCCATCAGTAGTAGGAGTTGAAGAAGGTTCGCATCAAGCCAATGGAGGTGGCGTATTTCTAGCAATTGCTGAAAGTCCAAGAAAGTCAGATTGGATATTAGATTCTGGTTGTTCGTTTAACATGTGTTCAATTAGAGAGCACTTTGATACGTATCAATCATGCGAAATAGGTATTGTCAACATGGCAAATGGTACACAAAGCCAGATTGCTGGGGTGGGAATAGTACGGATTCGCATGTTTGATGGACTAGTGCGGACAGTAACTAGGGTTAGACATGTGCTAGGTCTAAAAAGAAATCTGACTTCTTTGGGGACTTTGGATGCGAAAGGCTACCAGTATTCGTCTCAAGGTGGAGTTTTGAATGTCTCTAAATGAGCTATGGTAGTATTGAAAGCAGAAATGTCCAGAGGCTTGTACAGACTTGTAGGGAATGTGCAGACGGGTGGAGTTGCAGGGAGAACTAATACAAGTGACTCAAGTGAAAGACAAGTAGCAAGGAGGAAGCGAGTAACGTTTGCTTCTTCAGCTAAAGGTTGCGATGACCTTCGAGCAAGGTGAAGCCATCAACATTGATTTTTATCAAGGTGGAGATTGTTGAGAATGACAAAAATCAATGGAAAGAACGAAAAAAAAGGGAAAAGACGAAGGAAGTTAAAAATAGGAAAAAGTTTTGGTAACGTAAAGAATGTTTCAAAATTTTAATTTAGGGGAAGGTTAACCGGAACGTGCATTTAGGCGTGGATTTTTCTTTGGCAACAAATGTTCCTAAATTCCTATAGATAGGACTATTGTTTTCATTTGGAAAAATACACACTAAGGAGCTACACGGGACACCACCGAAGAAAATACCAAGAGGGAGCTTGATGGGAGTGGGTGAGTGTAGGGAGCAACTGGTAATTAATTACGGGAAAACACATCCGGGTAGAGGGTGGGGGAAGGGTCTGTTTATAAGTGTTGATAATTAACACTTGTAAACAGGGAGAGTTGTTTGCATATTATCTAGGAATTTTTCTCTCAAAATCCTCCTGTGTCAGTTTTATCTGTTTTATCACATACTTGATAATTTTCAGATCTTACGCGCTTAAAACCCAACACTATGTTAGCTAATCGATTTCGACAACGACATGTTTATTCTACTCTTTTAGATTTGTATTCTTTTGAATTCGATATTATTATAAACATCACATGACTATTAATCAATAAACTCATCCTACTATTTGCAAAAATTGATATGTGCGAAATTCAACATGTACCATCAATGTGAATAAATAATTATTGCAAATCAATTTTCTTTGTTTTCTTCCTAGTGAATGTGCACCTACAATTGCACCTGTTAATCTCTCATGAATGTATATCAACACTTAATTACCACAATCCTATCAACTTCTATCATATTTGATTTTCTAGATGCACCTTGCAATAGTAGCCCAAGTTTATCCCCATGACTATGTGTTTAATGTGGCTTTAATTTGCACCTGATGCAGCCATGCCCCTTTCAACAATGATTGGATTTGACTTAAGCTAATGAAAAACAAGGCCAAAATAATTGAATCTAGACACAAAATAATTCCGCATTTTGCTGTCACATTAGTGCTCACCACACTAATTAATCTTCGTGATGTGAACTGCAAATTAAAGCTATTCTCGACCATCAAGAACATAATTTAGCCAAGACAAAATATACACGTGACTTTTAAGTTGGTGGCACAAAATATATATGACGTGAGTGTACGGAATTGTGCCGCACTGGCGTCTATTTATTTTATCGAATTAGGCAGCCCAATAAATGAACATAAACAAAAGCAAAAAATAAAGAAAAAAGGCCTTTGGTTGGTGCAAACTGGACCCTAATTAATAACATTTTCTTATCTGGAAGTAGAACATTATCTGGCCATAAGCGGAACTGTTCTATTATTTAATAATAAAGAATCCCTCACTGTCGGTGACAATATCATTAACTGTTTCAATGTCACAGTTCAAGGACATTGGGTGTTTTGAGTTAAAGACAAAAGCTCAATTTGAGTATATTGAGTTATATTATACTAACCTATATTGTCTATGCAGGAATCCAATGTTAAAGTCAGAATCTCCAACTAGTGTTAATACAATCATTTTTGGAAACAACGATATATGATATCAAATCAAGCTCTTCCCTCAGTAATCAAGATTCATTATTTTTGTCAATTAATAGCTAGTTTTGGAAACACCAAGGTTCGAATTAGAGACACTGGATTCAGGATAGAATACACTGATGATTTGGCAAGTACTGCTCTAATGGTCAAGAAGATTAAAACTTTGCAATAGGCAGAGCTGAAGCATATAGCAAGGCACAAGAGAGAATTACATCATGATAACAGCTCAAATGTAGTCATAGTTAACACTCTCTTGTATACTTATTATTCATTTGAATATTTGTAAGGTAGAATTATAACAAGTAAGTTAGGAAAATTACTTCGGGAGCAAGGTATTGAGAGAGTAATACTTAGTGAGTGTGCTAGTTGAGGTCTCTTAGTCGAGTAAGCATTGGAACGCTAGACAGTGTGTAAAGCTAAGGTTATCGGTGTGTACTTCTTATGTGAACAAAAAATGGAATAAGCTTGTGCAGATCTTCATCAAAGAATACGACTATGAGCTTCGGGAGATTATCTCTGAGGGCAATTTTGTGCCTACTGTGAAGGAGGGAGACAAAATTGTTCCAAAACCCATGTCAGAATTTACTCATGAAAAAATTGAAAAAGTGGCCAAAAATTATAGAGTCTTGGACATTTTATTTTATGATTCGGATTCTAATGAATTTAACCGTGTGTCTGCCTGTGATACATCCAAAGACGTTTGAGATACATTGGAGACTACCTATGAAGGGACTAGTCAAGTTCGATAATCCAAAATCACTCTCAACATCCATCATGATGCTACCTAGAGAATCCATCAAGGAAATGTATACGTGCTTTACTGAGATAATTAGCGACCTTAAGTCCCTAGGGAAGACAAACACCAATGAAGAGATGATGAGAAAAGTGTTATGATGTCTTTCGAGAAGCAAATAGGGACCCAAAGTCATGGCTAATGAAGAAGCAGAATATCTGAAACCTCTCAAGTTAGATGATCTTGTTGAAAAACTTCTAACCATAAAATTCTCTTGCAGGAAGAAACTGAAGAGCAGGCACAACAACAACAACTTGCACTAAAGTCCAATGACATTGAGATACAACACGAGGAGTCTAAAAATGATGAAGATGAATCATTAGCTATGGTGGCCAAAGGATTTAAAAACATGTTTCAAAAGCATCTAAAATTCAAAGGAGTTTGGAAAGGAATAAAGGATTAATGTCAAATAGGAATAAAAGAAGCTCCAAAGGTAAATTTGCCTGAAAAGTTGATACTGATCAAAACACTTGTTATGGTTGTGGACCTCCATGTCACGTGATCAAAGATATCCAAAAATCAAAAAGAAAAATGAGAAAACCAGATTCAAGTATAAGAAAGTAGGCAAAAAAGCTACGGTTGAAATACGGAGGGACAGTGATAGTTATGAAAGTGAAAGTGAAGATGAAGAAATAGCCAACATCTATCTCATGGCTAGAGAGAACAATGGAGAAAGTAATAAATTTGAAGAGGTAACATTAGAATATCTCCTAACTTTCACAAAACAGTATCTAGCTTAAGGCCTATTAAAGTGTCTTAAATGTGACCAACATCATATATCTAAAGTCAAGGCCATTAGAAAAGAAAACAAATTTCTAAAAAAGGAAAATAAGAACTTGTAGAGATCTTGTAAAAATCTACACATCAAAATCAATGACCTTGAGAATGAGAAAACCATTTTGCAAAACAAGTGTGATTATTCTCACAAGTTTCTCTTAAAACTTACAAATGGTCAAGAGAGTTTGGACAAATTACTTGGGTCTCAATGTATCTCTTTAATAAGGAAGATCTTGGATTTAACCCAAGTAACAAGAAAAGGACATAAAAGCATGATAGGCTCAAATTAAGGTTGTCTCCCACAAGGACTAAGTCAATCTACCGGGCTGTATTCCCTCAAAATAGACTGAGCAGATCAAAATTTGAGATTGAAATTAAATTAATATACTATCTAATCTAATAGGTAAATAATCAAGAAATTAAGCAAAACTAGCAATATCTCAATCCATGTATCAATCAAACACTTCTTCCTCAATTGGTTGTTTTACAGTCGATAATTAAAGTATCACAACCATCTTTCAAGGTGAAGTGAAATGCCAAAATCTAACGAGTTATCATTTCTTAAGGGCTCTTGATTTGTTTAGGTTTATTAAGTATGTGATTATCAAATTTGTGGTTTTTCAATTTGTGTGACTTTCCCAAGATCCCACACAATCAAGTCAAATCCTAGTGTTCCGATATCAAGTTTCAGCTTTCAATACTTCATCCAATACCCTCACAAAAGTGGTCAAGCTTCTCACAAGTCAATAAACTTCTAGGGTTTGATAAACAATCCAACAAATTCCAAAGTACTAAAAGATATTGACACAAGATCGAGAAATTAACTATTGCTTGCATAAATCCAAGATCAAAACAACAAAAGCTAATCCAACTTACAAAACATAAATCTAAAATGAGAAAAGACAAGAGAAGGGAAGAGAAAAAAGGTACAAATATAATGATTTGTATATCATGTCTGTTGATAGTGGCTTATATTATATATGTTGTGCTTGCAGTATGGATAAAAATTGACATAAAATTTAATAGCTATTGTTATATCTAATCAATAAATTTTTAGTCTTTATCTTTTTTAATGCATTTTCTTTCAGATAGAAAAATCTTATTTTTTTAATAAATATTTGCATTTAAATTTTAATCAAAATCATACACAAGGGATTTTGCAAAAGTCAAAGCATATGTTGATAAATTTTACTTTTCATCTCTTATGCATTATCCTGATGTATGAAATTATAAACATATATTTATGCTACCCAAATAAAATGATGTGAAATTGAACAAATTTAACACACTATATATTCATATTATTGACTATTTTTCACTATCCAATCTAGTACACAATCAAGGCCAGTTAACTACGTACGATTGACAGTGCTTGCTCGTAGATTTTTCTTGAACCTAAAAATCAGCATACATTTCAAGCTAGCTAGCAAGTAGTATTTGTTAATTAAATTACGTATTTTTGCATAAATCCAAGATCAAAACAATAAAAGCTAATCCAAATTACAAAACATAAATCCTAAAATGAGATAAGACAAGGGAAGGAAAGAGGATTACCCGGCCAAGAACGTGCTTGAACCGTCATTGCAAACGTAGGTTGGAATCCTTGTATAATCTCCACTTCAATTCACTCTCTCCTAGTCTAATCTAAATTTAAATTCTAGTTAGATGGTGGATTATGGTAGAATGGAATAGATGAAGAAATGAGGCCAAAAATTGGCTGTTTGGGAGCATTATATCTAACCTTTAGTAGTTTTTCAATTCCATAGCTAATTCAAATATCTTACCTTTAGTAGTTTTTCAATTCAAATTATAATGTATTTCTTTCAAATTGTCTTCTACTTCACCCTTAACCCTAGGGAGCATTATATGCCATGTATGATTTTTAATCTAGTTCTAAGTTATAAATTTTGTGGTCCTCTCACCCAAAAAAAAAAGGGAAAATCTAGTTCTAAGTTGTAACGAAAATAGTGTATCTATAATTTAGGAAAAAGTATGCTACATTTAACTCCTCAAACCCACCTAGCCAAGACTCTTTGAATATGCATTGCATTTTACATTAGCTTAGGGTGTTTGATTAAATAAGTTAAAATGTCGATTGAGTCATGTTTATTTAATGTCATCTCATATAATGATATGGCTTTTATTTTTGGTGGGGGCCGGAGGGGATAAAATATATGTAGTGTTTTATCAACTCTTATCATTTTTAATTGAATTATAGGGAAGGGGGGAAAAAATCTAGATGAAAAGACAAATCCAAAGAAATGAATACTACTTAGTACTTCCTTTTTTTTTGGTACGAATGAGATATTAAGACCGATACAGTTAATATTCGAACCTAAGTTTTTAATCAAAAAATGACTCCGAGGTACCCCACTTTTTGTGAAAATAATTTTTAGGAAACCATGTTATTAGAATTTATTATGTGGTGCACAACATTATCAGGTAATTATTAAGGGGGTGCTTTTCGATGACAAATGTGTAAGTACCGATAAATTTTAGGCAGGAATTGCAATTTTAATGTAGTGTTCAAATTATACCCTTCGAAAGGGTGAAGGTAAACGGTAACCTCCAATCTCTGTCCTCCCATATACCTCCAATATCTCTCCTCCCTATTTACCCACAATCTCTCTCCTCCCCTAATTTCCCATCTCTCTCCTCCCGCACTCTGTTCTTCTCTACAGTTGAAGGACGCCATTGAAGCAAGAGAAGAAGGTAAGTTTGTTAATTTTTTTAGTTGGATTTAAACTCACTCTATTTTGATGAGTAAGCTCATATCTGAAGGTGAAATGCAAGAATCAACTTCATCTAGAAGAGATGACCATGAACAAGCAACTGTCATGTGCCCAAGGTGCAATATTGAAGGAATGAGAAGTGTGTCACATTCAAGCCAAAACTCAGGTAGAATGTATGCCAAGTGTTTGAGATGCAAGAAGTTTTTACGATGGGTGGATGAAGCAAATTCAAATATGGAGAAAAGATTGTTAAGTGGGATTGAGATAGTTAAGCATGAGCTAAGGGAGTTGAAGATGATGTTGAAAATACTAGAGAAAGGGCAAAGCATTCTTTTTATGTTAGAGATTGGTGTAATTGTATTGCTTGCACTTGTGCTAATATTGTAGTATGTTAGAAGATGGTTGTTATGTAAGATTGGTTGTTATGAAGTCCTCATGTTTTATTTAGATCTTGTATGTGGGAAAGTGTAGTTGTGGTTGGTGTAAGTTTTTGGAGTTGATTAGGAAGAAGACAACTATACTTGAACTTAAGCTGAAAAATGCATGCTTTGAACACAAGTAGAAGAAGTTGAAATTGCACTCTGAATCCATGCTTGAACTGAAGCTACCCATCCATACATGTACTTGTCATACACAACGTGTTTTTGTCATACATCCACTAACATCCATAACAATTACAACTAATTGTAACATTAGCAAAAAAAAAAAACCACCAAAATGACACAGGTAGCTTATACAAGAAGCTGAAGATGAAGCATCTAAAATACATCAAATATGACTTAAATACCTTGGCTGGACTGAGTTGGAGCCCCTGATGCTGCTGCTATTAAGGTAGAAGCTTGGCTGACTCTTTGGATCTTTCTTGGCCTCCCAACTGGATTGTCAATCTTCTTTCGAAGCTTCTTCTTGTATTTAAGTCTGCCATTTTCATCCCTTGGCTGGCCACATGTGAGGCTGTTATGACCCAGTTGCTTGCACTTCTTGCACCTCTTAGTGCCACTCAATAAAATGGTAGATAGTTGTGGAGGGATGGAAAGTCTTCTTTCCCTTCTTTTGTGTTTTTCTGGCCTTTCCTTCTTCCTGAGCTCAGAAGGAGGATCCAAAGCAGGCAATTCACTCTCCCCCCAAAAGCATGAGTCAGGAATGGGGTGTATTATCCCATCATAAAGCTTCTTATACCTCTCAACATGAAATCAAAGACAACAATAGTCATCCAACTTGTGGTGTAGGCTAAGAATGCACCTGGCAGCATGCTTACAGGGTATGCCACCGACTTTCCACCTTTGACAATCATAGTAATGGTTTACTAACTTCACAGTGAAATTTTTGGATCCCTCTCTAAAATCAAACTCACCCCTCCCAGCTGGCACTAAGTTACTGCAATTTTTGGACTCTAACTCACGTTGCTTAAACTTTTTCTCCACAAATGGTGTCACTTTGCCTTCTCAATTAGCGGACATTTGAAACCTCTTATCAAATCTAGCCCCAATAAGCTTTCTAATCTCTTCTAACATGGTGTAGATTGGCTTTCCCCTATGCTTGACAATTGCATTATTGAAACTCTCAACAAAGTTGTTTGTATTGTCATCTACCTTTAGGGTATGTTCAAATTTAAGCCTTGCCCAATGTTCCAATGACTTATTGTCTCTTAACCAATGAAAAGCAAAAATATCCTTGTCCTTAATTTTGTCCATGCCCTTTTTGAAAATAAATTCTAAGTATGCATTGGCAGCAATGTAAAAGAAGCAATGAACCCATACACCTTCACCATTTTAAGGGGAGTGAAACAAAAGACATGTTAATATTAGGCACGAACAACAGATAATTAAGCAAGTAATATATGGTCAATATGCACATACTAGAGTAGTTTGAGGTAAAGTTTTTGTAGAAGTGGAGGACACAGATCCTCCTTGAAGCTTGAGGCATTACATTCTTGAATGCTTTGATTATACAATGCATCATAAACAACAAATTAAGTAAGTAATTGACAATTGCACAGAAACAAAAAAGCAATGTTTTCTACCTTATGCCTGTCAGACATGATTGTGTACTTGGAACTGTTTTCCCTTGTATCTAGTGCAGCATGCAGAAAAAAGCTTCATTCCTCTTCATCCTATTGGGGTGCAACTCCATAAGTTAAGGAATACTGGCCATTGTTGCCATCTAACCCCATGGCAGTGATGAGGATACCCTCATATGGCCCTTTCAAATGACATGCATCAATGCCAATGAATGGCCTACAGTGCTGTTTGAAAGCACTAATAGCTGACCCTATACAAATCCGACACCTCTTGAAAGATGGATTCTTACCAGGGCCCTTATCCTTCTAGTTGATAAAACATAGAGAGTTAGGGTTTTTCTTTCCCTTGAACATCCTCATATAGTCTGGTAGTACCTTATACCCTTCATCATGTCTACCTTCAACCATATTTTTTATTAACTTTCTTGCCCTCCAGCAAGTGTAATCAGGAACTGCTACCCCAAATTTACTCATCAGAGTTTTCTACATTGTCCCCTTATCCATATCAGGGTTGTCCTTAAATTCATCCCGCAACTTAGATGTAACGCATCTGGATGAAGCATGCTTATTGAACTGTGTATTGGGAAACTTGTGACCCTCAATCAAGGACCTAATCATCCAAGTACACTTATCCACAAGCACAACTGCATGGATTTTTAATGGATAGTCATTGTTGATACACCTTCGTGTGTATTCGCTCCTAATGGTCTTGATTTTCCTTAAGTTAATGCCATGTTGAACACAATAGTCCATCACATTCAACAAATCCTCTTTACTTGTGAAGATATCACCAACGGCTAAGCTCACCTTCCCATCCCTATTTCTACTCCAAAACTTGCCTTGCTTGAATACCTTAGTCATTTTGTTGAAAATCAATAAGTTCTCACCCACATCATCATCAATGCTACCATGTCCTAAGGTCATGCGCAACTAAGTGTCATTGTCTAAGTCAATATCATCTAATGACTCATTGTCAGGCTCCAAATCATCCTCCTCATCTAATGAAAAGCTGTCAGACTCCTCAGACCCATCTAGTTGCCACTCCCTGAAGTCACTATCCTCACTGTCTTCATCATTTGCTTGCCCCAAATTCTCGTCTACATCACTATCAAACACATCAACATCTCCTCTTTGTGATTGGCATAATGAATGTACATCAAAATCATGCAAGGCTACTAAATCAACCCTCACAATCCCCAAATCAAAGTCCTCCCCTAGTTCTAAAGTTCCAACAGTTGTAGCTTTTCTTCTTAAAGGGGTAGGGGTAGCTTGCAATCTAGTGATAGGGCTTCTAGGGCTACAGATTTGGGAGGGGTTGTTCTGTGCAGCTACAGGTTAAGAAGGATTGCTTGGAAGGATTACGGTTAGAGACTTAGGGGTTGTAGGGGTACTTTGAGATCTTGTCAGTGGCCTCTAGGGTTGGATATTTGTTGGGAAGGGCTATTTTCTATAGTTACAGTTTCAGAAGGAGTGCTAAGAAGGGTTGCAGTTGGAGAAATAGAGTTTTCTTGAGTACTTTTAGATCTAATGATAAGCTTTCTAAGGCTACTAACAACATATGCAGCTTGGGAGGTTGAGGTGGCAATAGGTTGGGAAGTCATTCTTTTAGAAGGCGAGACTGGGCTTGGGCTTGGGCTTTTGGTAATAGGAGTTGGGTTTGGTGAGGGAGTACCTTTCAAGAAATAACTGCTTTTGGATTTTGTTGAAGTGTAATGTGGAGCCTTATCAATTTGCAATGGTGTGCTAGGCTGCTTTGCTGCCCTTAGTCTGGGTCTCCTAATTGGAAACTTATTATTTACTTTGGGTTGAGATTTGAAGAGTTTCCACTAGGAATCACTTTCTCAGTTGAAGGAGAAACTATCGAATTGTTAGCCCATGCCCCAACTTCATTAAGTGAAGGCTCATTGTCATTTTGGAATTGGGATTGGGCTTGGGGTTGGGGTTGGTTTTGGGTTAGGCCTTGGTCTTGGGCTCTCTATTTAACTTCATTTAACTTGTCCAGACTTTCAACTATCTTCTGCAACCTGCTTGCCTCAGGTAGTTATATGATGTACAAAGGAATCACAACATTCTTTTTCATTTTTCCCTAGTGATTAGCCAACCTAACCCAGTCATCATCTGTGGTAAATGGCCACCTCTGGTTTTCTTTACCAGGAGGATGCCATCTAAACCAAGGAAACTTAAGCAACTTCACTCCATTTTCCATAGCTGAAGACCTCACATCCCTAAACAAATCTATACTTTGATACTTATCAATACTAATATCCTGGATTGAAATCATTATATTCTTACAATGAACTACCAAACATCTGTCACCCTGTTAACCAGATACAGGACTTGTTATACTCATGCCAACTACACTAAACTACCACACAATTAATCACAACAACTCATTCAAATACAGAACATGAAATTAAACAGCCGGCATTGCAATCATTAACTTTGCAAGTATAAAAAACAAAGCATGGAAGACCGCGCATGAAGTACTAATTTGATGAAAAAATGAAAATACAGACAGACATATTATGTGCCCTCCCAGTATATATTCAACACAGTTAGCAAGACAATTATCAAAAATGATACCCTAACTACTTAATATTAGGCTTTTCATGCCCAACCAATTTCATAAACCCTAACCCACCAAACCCAACAAACCAACTAAAATTCTTCTTTACATATGCAGATTTCTCTAATAATCATATCAACAACAAAGAAAGCATGAATTTGTCAAATAGTTGATGCAACTAAACATCAAATTACATCAAAGTTAGGGTTTTAAAAACAACATACCATTGCACAACCCTTCGATTTCAAATTGCAGATTACCGAACTCTCCAGTTGCTCCTTCTCCCTCCAACGATGTCGTTCAGATTTTCAACAATAGATTTTCGATTTGAAGGTGGGGTTGAAGAAAGTTAGAGAGAGAGAGAGAGAGAGAGAGAATCGATTTTGAGGGTTTTCACTATTGAAGACTGAGAGTCATTCATTACTTTGTTTCCACTTCGCGGGTTTAGATGACGGGCATTTATGTCATACAATTAACTCTCATCGGCACTTGCAAATTTGTCACTGGAAAGTACCCCTTTAATAATTACCTGACAATCACTTAATACATTCTAATAATATGGTTCGCTAAAAATTATTTCCACAAAAAATGGGATACTTTGAAGTCAATTTTTGGTTTTTAATAACCATCCATGAGCGCTAAAAAGCAGGCAACTTGCAAATTAAACCATGAATGAAAGCCCTTTGCAAGAGGAGAGACAAACAAGAAGTGCTTCTTAACTGGAAAATGTTGTTTCCAATTAAAGAAAATAGATAGATAATATTAAATAAAAATAATACTGTGGGGAGGTCCACAGGGGCGGATTTATGTTGGGGTGAGGGGTGTCCACCCAAAACTAAATTAAAAATTCTATATTAAAAAATCTAATTTTTCATTTATGGACACTCAGAAAAAAAAATAGCGTATATTAGTAACTGGACACCCCTAAGCTACATGCCTAGATTCGCTACTGGAGGTCTAATCTTTTCGCTAATTATATACTCATCCAAAATTAATATCATGCGACAAGGAACAAAAATATAACAGATGGATAATATTAAATAAAAATCATACTGTGGGGAGGTACATTTTGTAAGGTTTTAATTTACTTGTTCATATTCATATGACTAACATTTTCCCGATCCGCATTTAGCTAGTAAATATTTCCTCAACTTGATTTGCCGACTACGTACATAAAGCCCAAAAATGTTGAACGGCCCACGTTCTCCGAGTTGTCAATTTCTAAGTCTCTATATATTAATGGAAGCTTGTTTACATTTGTTCCTTATAAATTAGATTTTGGGTTTTTGAATTTTTGTAAATGAACACGTATATAGAAAGAATTATATTGCTATATAGTCGCAAACTTCGTTAATAGAAAATCATAGACGAACAAAGAAAAATCAACATTTTTTTTTTTTATTATCAACCTTTTGCATAGATTGACGGTAAAGTTCTTGTTATTTTTTTGGCATGTGGAGAGGCGGATGTAAGTAAGTTTCATATTCAGGATTGTTTAATTATTTGTGAAAATTTTATTAAAATTGAGTTAACTTGCATTTACTAATAATTTATTTAAGAACTGACTTTTACTAATATACTAGCCTTCAAACCCGTGTTACGCAAGGTGTATTTTAAAATTTTAGCTAATTATTTAAGTTTTTAGAAATAATAATATTAATATATCTGTAATTTGTTTCATTTTTTCGTTATTAAAGTAGTTGAAAAGACACTATTTATTATGACGGCTTTAAATCACATATTCTTTAAAAAAAAATTTAAAATTTTTTTAATAAATACTTAACAAGACACGTGTTACGAACGTAGCATTTGAATTTTTACACGCACACATACATACATACATACACACATACATATATATATATGTATATATGTATATATATGTGTGTGTGTGCGCACGTGTACACACACACACACATATATATATGTGTGTGTGTGTGTGTGCGCGCGCGTGTACACACACATACATACATACATACATACATATATATGGAGAGAGAGAGAGGAATATATGACATAACATAACCGTGAGCCAACTATTCATGATTAGATTGAGTGACTTTTTACCAAACTGGTAAAGAATGAAACAGCTGGAAAAATTTGACAAATCACTCTTCTAACTTGTTTGGTAACACTAAACAAGTAGCCAAATAAAGTAGAATGACAATGAAATATGAGACAAGATTATTCAGCAAATCAAGTGTGCCCTTATTTAACTTGATGATCTCACCTAGGATTGTGGGGGTAGATATGAATAAAATCACACCAACAAAATCACATAATACTAATACATATTAAATGTGAGGCAACCTAACTTGAATTGAATGAAGCTTCCTGATGGGAGAGTGAGTTTTGGCGTTACACTTTTTCTCCAATAAATAACAGTCAAAAGGCTGAAAATCAAACACAAACAACAATAAAAACAATTCTTAGAAGGGCTACAAACATATAAAATAGTGAGTTTGAACGTTGCGGTCAGGACACGTGTTCTATTAAGTATTTATTAAGATTTTATTTAAAAATAAATTATGTGATTTAAAGTCATCATAATGAATAGTATTTTTTCAATTACTTCAATAAAAAAAAATAAATTACATATATATTAATATTATTATTTCTAAAAATTTAAATTATAAGATTAATAATAATATTTCTAAAAATATTTTAACTAAAATTTTAAAACAAAATATACACAGCATGGATTTAAAAACTAATGTCACTAATTATATAACCACCCACCTAATCGAGTTCAAATTCATAGAACTCTATGAACAAAATCCTATTCACGCCAATATCATTCTAGCTGGCCTGTTTATTAATGTTCCCACCCAGACCCTATAATACGTCAAGTTGCTTGTGTCCAAGAAAACCAAACACATAAAGTTGCCACCTTCAAAAGCAACAAAAAGCAGATGCTATACATCGGCTAAGGGACATGTTAAAATAGACCAATCTGCACCAGCTTAGATAGCTTATTCGTATATAAATTGTTTTGACTCTCGATATCGCACATGAGTTGTGTTTGATTAAATATTTTAATTTTATATTCATAAAAGAAGGCCGATTTTAGAAATCCTATTTTTCGAATGTGTAGAATGTCATTAATTAGGTAAATCAAAGTTTGTATTAAAAGTTGGATTTCATTTCTACCTGAGGTGAAATTAGGGGTATCATCTTTGCACCTCAAACAAAGAAAATTAAGATTAAAAACGAATGGAGGAAAAGCAAATTAAAGTCCAAATCCAAATGCAACACCCCAAAAAATTCCACCATCAGGCGGGATGTGGGGAGCACGATGTAGTAGTTTTACCCTAAATTGAAAAATTAAAGAGAGACCAATTGAATCTAGATTTAAAAACCATACCTTAGACTATCTGCTACTCTACATAAACGGAGTAGAGGAAGCTTAAAGAGATATTTTGGTTTACTCCATACATTCTAAGCTGAAAAAAATAATCTAAACTGAATTTTTTCATCTGTATAGATTTTGAACAAAGAAAAGCAAATTAAAGAATGTATACACAATAATTCAAATCAAAATAACAATAAATCAAGTCCAATAAATACGATTCTCCGTCTAAATTCATATATTCAACAACCTCAACCTTAATAACCAGATAAGGTATCATTGGCAAAAACCATATGGTCCATACATCATATATTTCACATTCTACCGCATAAATACATATCCCAATCAAACAATTCGATATGTGCCACCTAATTAACACGAACCCATCTTTAAAATAACAACCACTTGTGATTCCCCCGCCCCCCCCCCCCTCCCCAAAAAAAAGGAAAAATACTGGAGATATATGAGAACAAACTTTTTGGTTTTGATTGGACTAAAAGAGCGCTAATTTGACACGGCAAGGCCAGCAAGAGCAGCAGTACTAGCCGTACCCTCCTTTAGACAGTGAGTGGTGGTAGGTAGGTGTTGGTGGTGGTGAGGAGATAGAATGATGAGTCTTGTATTGAAGAAGGTGAATAGAAGTAAGAGAAATGTGACCACCACTGACAACGCCGATAACCCTAGCATTAGCACATCTGCCTCGTTGGCCCGCACTTCTTCTGCGTATTCTGTGGCTGCTATTGCTACCACTGTTATTGGAAATGGGTATGCCCACCATGTCACGTTGTACCTCTTCATTGCCTTCTTGAATAGATTCGGTCTGCATGCCTGCAAATGAGTTGTAAATGTCAATATAATATAATATATCTCGTAAATAAATTAAAAGTTATACGGTATTTTAATTTTGCTATCTAATTAAAAAAGTTATTTGAGTGTTTCAACCCTGTGTATATGCATTTTAGTAAACTTGGTAATTTTTAATTGCATAGGCTATTTCTTGAGTGTTTTGTAAGATTCTCAAACAAGATATATATGGAAATGAGTCAGAAATGGTGCGTTGCAATTGCCTTAATTTATTGTTATAATTTGATTAATTTCATCGCCAGTTCCAAAAAATCAATCAAGAAAGCACAGTATGATGGAAAGAACTGCATATTATGTAATAATCTTCTTCCTTTGTCTACTTGTCACAAGATTTCCACTAGCTAGGATGAGATGAACAAATCCAACGACTTGCACACATAGAACACGAACCTTGCTTGACAAATCAAATTTGGCTTTGGTAATTCCATCAACTATATTCAATTTAGGTTGTTCTAGAAGAGCTTTAGCTAGTAGAACGAATTTACTGACTTTAAACTGTGCAACTGTTGTTGAGAAAACGTTCTCTCCCACTTGCAGGGCTGAATTTCTACCAGAAATCACACGTCCAATTACATATAGGGCTGGCTTTATTGATTTCTAAGTCAGCCGCCTTAGCTGTATGCATACTTGCCTACTTAGAATTTTTCCCACCTCCATTCAACAAGTAATTAATTGCCAGTTCCACTCCTAAAAATTAATTCAAAGGGTTCCTGTACTTACGTCTTTCCCTAACCAGACAACAAAAATCTAGCTGAAAGTGGCATTGAATTCGTGCACCCTTTTACGTTTCTACCCTTTTGTACTTTGAGAATATTGAAAGTGAATAATATGGAAATGGACCACCAGGGTCTATGTCAACTTGTCGGGTCAGTGTTGGATCGATAATAATGATAATAACTTGCTAATAATAACGCACAGTTAAAGTGGATCATGAGTCTTATAACTCGGCAGTTACATGGGTGAATGGTTTGAACCACCTAGAAAGTACTAAAAAATAGTGCTAAGTGTGGAGCATACAATATTGAAGTAACGCCTAGATAAACATATGTTCAAAACCCAAAAAACATGTCCCAATTTATGTAGCAAATTATGCAGGTTTAATGTAATCCCACATTGATATGATATGAACGACCCTTGAAATTTGCTACTATGGTCAAAATATTGAAGCCGGCTGGTAATTGTTGAGACAAAATTGGGAGACCCTACAGCTACTCATATCTTTATTTACTATGTACTTATTCAACCCTATTCCTATTCAACAATTATCGGAATTTACTATATCAGTTATTATTGGTCCCAGCGGTCACTTATTTTGGTATTCAAATTATGAAGGGTTGGGAGCTTAAATGAGCCACTTATTTTGTAGTATTTGACAACAATCTCATGGACTCATGGGCGTTGTTCAAAAATCAACTCAATCAAAAGTTTAAACTGATGGTTGAAAACTCATGAATAAGTTTATACTCTAACAATGGATAGTCTCTGAAGCTGTATTAACAATAACATATACCACATTGAACAATTATTATAGTTTATGATAACATGAAGAAAAAAGGTGCAAAATGTGACTTTATATGATTTGTATATTATGTTTGTTGATAGTGGGTTATATCATACAGATTGTGCTTGCAGTGTGGATAAAAATTGACATCAAATTTAATAGATATTGTTATATCTAATTAATCAATAAATTTTTAGTCTTTATGTTTTTTAATGGATTTTCTTTCAGACAGAAAAATCTTCTTCTTTAAATAAATATTTGGATTTAAATTTTAATCAAAACAGTATAAATAGAATTTCACAAAAGTCAAAGTACATGTTGATAAATCTTACTGTTCATCTCTTATGCATTATCTTCATGTATGAAATTATAAACATATATTTATGAAAAGCAAATAAAATGATGCCAAGTTGAACAAATATAATACTCTATATATTCCTATTATTGGCTATTTTTCACTATTCACACAGTCTAATCAAGTACACAATCAACATCAGTTAACTACGTACGATTGACAGTGCTTGTTCGCAAATTTTTGTTGAACTTATTAAATAATCAGCATACATTTCAAGCTAGCTAGCAAGTAGTACTTGTTAATTAAATTACGTATTTTTGCGTGAATATTTTCAAATTAAAAGTTGCCAGATTTCAAAGTCGTAATCCTTTAGAAAAGAAATTTACTTCTTTTTCGTACTCGCTTCGCATACGTCAAATTAAAGACTCAAAAAAAAAAAAATAAAGATATGAATTTTAAGGTTTTGACCCATGGCGTTGAATGAACTAAAGAAGCCGCAAAGTCGTGCTTACCAAGGACGTGAAGAGGAAGAGAGAGAGAAAGAAGAGCATCTTCGCCGGCGTGTCGAACCTTCCAGAGATGGCGGCCCAAGCCAGGCTGGCCACCGCGGGGACAGCGAAGAAGAGAGAGAAAACGGGCCTGAGCATGGCGGGCAGAGTGTTGGTGCCCGAGAGGCGTTGGTAGAGTGTCACAAAAAGGACCAGATAGTGGACCATGCCAAGAGAGAAGAGCACCATCGCGGTCTCGTGCCACCCCATGAGGGCAGCTGCTCGGGACCCCACCAGGTTCCCGATCACGGTCATCTGGCTGGTGGGGTTGGCCACTGCGGTGAGGTTACACCTTTTCCCCTTCGTGGTGAACCACTGGCCATATATCTTTATGTCCAGGGCCACCATCGGCACCACCAAGGCCCACCAGAGGCCCAGGTAGGCTGCCGTTCCTGGCTCTGCCCTCCCTATGGGGGCACACTGCAATAGTAGGAGCCAGGAAATCCATGGGGCAAAGAGGTAGTTCACCCCTACATGGTGCTGAAACTCTGCCTTCACCAGCTCCCGGTGGAGGATGAGGCGGAGGAGGTAGACAAAAGATAGGAGGGATAGGATAATGAAAGCTAGTAGCCACAAGGATGTGCAAGTCACCGGGTGGAGCCGGCGAAAGATGTGGTAGATAAGTGGGTTGTTGATGATGTTATGGGTGGAGCTAGGCTCAATGAGGCTCCTCCACAACAATGCCTGGCTCCCCAAAGACAGAGTTATCCTGAAGTAACCTGCATGGAACCTTTTTAAGACAGACATCAGGGATTTTCCTATGATGGCTAGGGAGAGGCACCACTGCTGGTGGTCCGTGGTGGCAGCGGCGGTGATGGTGGGGGTGGGATCAATGAATAGGGGTGATTGTGGTGGTGGTAGTGGTGATGGGGAGGCGTTCGGCTCCATGGAGGAAAAGGGGTCAACATGAACTTGGCTCCTAAAGTAGTACATTTTTTCCACCTTAACTTTGCTTTTGGAGTTCAAGTGCACAAAGTTGCACAAATATATAGAAAGAGAGAATGTGAACAACTGCGGAAAGAGACAAAAAAGAGAGGCTAATAAAAGGGGGGTGGGGATGGTGAGAGTATCTAGGATAATAACATCGTTGGTGATACGTGTCTTTTGTTATAAGACACTCTTAAATGTTTTACCATAAGATATTTTAATTCAAATTAACATATTTTACGATTTAAAATCATCAAATTTTTAATAGTTACAACTTATTATGAGGTTCAAAACTTTAATATTCATCGGCTACGACAACAAATAAAAATTGACACCCTAATCGGATCAACTCCATTTGCGAAGGCATATGATATATGTAATTTTGTAAATGTGAAAAATTATGCATAAAAGGATAATTTTACACAATTTGTAAGCTTTGACATTCTTCTTCTATTCAATCATGCCATTTTTTCCGATTCAATACATAATAGTATATATTTTAAATGAAAACAAGACACTTTTTAAGTGTCTTACAGCAAGACATTTATCATTTTACTAATAAGATATAGTTGAAGACTTGTTGGACAAATGGAAATCAAGAGGGGACTTGGAAGGGGTTACGTGATGAATTGGAGATCCCTATTCATCTCACTGTTTATGAATCTCTATTATGTTGAAAACTACAGTATGTAATAGATTTTTTTTTACGATAATGATTTTTGTTATCTCGAGTTTGGTATTGGGCCGAGTTTATCGTTTATCATTGATTGATTCTATTCATTTCATTGCTCATGAACCGCTGCCTATGCTGAAAACTACGTTCTCATGATAATGATTTCACTTATCTCGAGTTTAATGTTGGCCCAAAAGCCCATCTTATCCTTATCGTCCATCATTGATTGATTCTGTCGGTCATCTCTTGACAAACATTCTTGTACGGACTGGCCCAGGTGATGGGCTGCCACTAACAACAATCAACATCCCCAGTGAGCACTTTACACCCCCCCCCCCCCAAAAATCTTTAGTGAGTCAGCAGCTTTCTAGCCAAAACCCCAAAAAAATATCTCCAGGGGCCTCCTCCCCAAGAACTAATTTTGTAAATTAGGATATATGGATTTGATCACATGACATAATTTGAACTAATGGAACTTTTTTTGTTTGGGGGGGGACCATGAAAATTGGGGCGGCTTTAGAAAAATTTTAAAAAAATACAAGTAGGTACTATAGTTGATATATGTGAGATTTAATTCCAATTTATATTATTACAATAGCAATCTTTATAAAACCCTAGAATGGTGCAACGAGAGTGATTGTCGGAATTTGGTGTAATCTTAACCATAAAAATTATTTATCCATTAACTCTAAATTGTTGATTTTAAAGTTAATATATTTCTTTATTTTATTTAAAAAATCCCTCATGATTTCGGATATACATGATAAAAGATAGATGATAATTATATATATATGTATATGTGTGTTGTGTGTGTGTGTGTGTGTGTGTATAATCATAATAGCAATCTCTTTACAACCGCCGTTTCCCACCATGAGAGTGAATTTAGAGCTTTGCAAGCTTTCAGTCGTTCAATAAATTGAACAAATCTATGATCTACCGTTGACTAAATTGAACAAATCTATGACCTACCATTGAATAAAACAAAATAGAAGTATTTTCTTCATGGCAGAAAAAAAGAGACTAATTACTTTTACGGCTTTACTCCACATCTTCATGTCTCTTAGGATTCTAATGATGGGCCACACCTGTCCACGTCGTCATTCTATCTCTCAACATTTCTTTTTCTCTCCACAACTCACTTCACCTGCCCCTCTATCAAAGAGGTTTCTTAAATTTCTCTGTAAATCTTGATCGATTGTGAACATTTTTGCCTTTGAAAATCACTTCTCGAGTTGTTTTTTACCCCAATTTTCTTTGATGGGTTCTTTTAATTCTTCACAAGGCGAATTTTTCATTTTTAGACTAACCTGTGGTGGGTTTTTTGTGATGTAGAACTACTAGGAGGCTATTGGAAAAAGCAAGTACGAATGCATGGCAACGATCATGGAGGCCATGTTTCTTGTCCATTGTTCATCCATAGCACAACTAAGCTTTTTCCCCTTTTTATTTTGTTCTTTAAAATTGTTGGCTCCCTAAAGTTCCCAGGATCATAGCAAACTCAAGTAAGCTAGAGTTATTTATGAGTTCAAGTTAGTTCAATTATGGTTGTGAGTTTGTTTGGTGTAAAATCATTTCTCACTCCCTCTGCTTTCATCGTATGTTCCTAACCTCCTTCAATTGTTTTGAACAAAAAAATGAATTAAAGTGCTTTATTTGAGTTTCAAATTTGCTAAAGTTTCATGAGTTAAGACTAGTGGTTGTGTGTAGGTTCAAATTACTTTCACTATGAGGTGCTTGCTGCCTTTTCATTAAAGTCTTCCATTGACATTTACATATTTACATCTGATGTACTTATAGGGAATTGTTACTAGAATTAACTATGCAGATATAT
Organism: Selenicereus undatus; assembly: GCA_017589665.1. Classification (NCBI taxonomy): domain Eukaryota; kingdom Viridiplantae; phylum Streptophyta; class Magnoliopsida; order Caryophyllales; family Cactaceae; genus Selenicereus; species Selenicereus undatus. Next base: position 9,494,872 of record JACYFF010031954.1, on the reverse strand, counting down.
TGGTGAACACAATTCAAGTCCCCTCTATAAGGTATGTTCTCCACCCAATGATCCTCTGGTGTATGGCAAATGTAGCAAGTTAACTGACCACATTATGCGGAGGAGCCTCTTGGCTTCGATGAATTCCCCCAGTCAAGGGGAGTTTGTATATATGAGACCTTGAACTCAATAAACCAAAAGTGAAAATCTTTAAGGAGCTCTTGGTAGCTATTGGGCCAAAGACACTTTGGTTAAATAAGACTTCTCTAATTACAAAATGTAATGTTGATAATGCTCATTGTAATGCCCCATATATATAAATCTCTGTTTGCATTTCTTTCACTAGCTTTCCCCAATTAGAAATGATAACCCAAATGATTAGGAATTACTGCCGTCCAACAAGGACAAGGCTTTGATTATACATGATAAACCTAGCCATAATAATCAATGTTTACCATCAAATGCATTCACACCATCACAACCTATTAGACCATTTCGATAAATATAAAAATTGTTCTAACATTATAACCATTCAAACACCTCAAGGATTACACCAAAATATAGAATTCTGATAAAATATATAGTCTTAACACCAAAATAATCATAATACGGTATTATAGACATCTCAACGTTAATACATCCCCGTTTCATAAAGATTTCCTGCTCACTTATCATCTTCAGCTGTCCTGTCTGCCTGAGGGCAATTCACTGAACACTTTCCTAAAACAAAACATGAATACATTTTGAACTGTGAGCCGAAACTCAGTACATGCATTCATATATTGTTAAACATTCTTGGAAAGAAAAACTTGTTTTGACCTGTATTGCAATTCATTTTTAATTAAACACAGGGAATGAGATAAATATGAAACTGCGTTGTCAATTATTATCTGATAGTGAACCTCTGGTAACTGTTACGATCTGAAGATATGTGTACACCTGCCAAGCCGATCGGGACCTGGCCTGAAACCACGCGAGTAACTGAAGCGCTATACCCTATAACTAATAACTGATGGGGTCACTAATTATGTGATAAATCACTAATTAAACTGATTCATTGATGTACTTTCCAAAACATTATAATTTTGATAAATACGTGCTGATTTCTAAAGATACAGACAATGAACGTACTTGAAATTTTTAAATGTAAGCTCACTGAATAATATTATGCACAAAAGTGGAAGGCATGATAGATTGGACCCTGATTTTGTACAAAATTATCGTTGTAGGAACATACGGTTAGCAAAAATGTTTATTGCATAGCTAATAATTTAGTAAAAGAAAAGTAAAAGCATAACATGGCTTAGAAAGAATAACTCATAACTTAGTCATCCGACCTCTAATTGTGACTCAAAACCCCAATATAGAAAGCTTATGAAGTCTCAAAAATCTTTTATTTAGAACACCAAGCTTGATTCCAACAATAGAATTCCCAAAATGAGGCTAGAACACAAGCATGTCAGTTTTGGTCCATTCTGTACAGTATTGGTAAAATGATCATGACTTTTTCCCCAGACCTCGGATTAAAGCTATTCAAAAGGCATTTGAAAGCTAACACACTTAAATATCTACCCACCAAAAATCATAATTTTTCAATGAGCCAATCATTACCAGTTTAATCATGAACTTTATCCTGTTTTCCTGAAATTTTCAGCCCTCACTGTTTTGCCTTTTCCCTCTCTTTTTTAACACAAATTCTCAACTTAAACCATTCCTTTAAAATCATGAACTTTATCCTGTTTTCCTGAAATTTCCAACCCTCACTGTTTTGCCTTTTCCCTCTGTTTTTTTACACAAATTCCCAACTTAAACCATTCCTTAAAAGCATGTAAACAAGCTTTGGCCCATCCCAATAGCATTAAAAATCACCACACTCAAATTCACTTCATAATCGTATCCAATAGAGATCACTTCTCAATCAAATACACACATAAACCAAGCTTAAGGGTGTGTTTGGTATGGGGGAAAATCTTTTTCCCGAAGAATGATTTTCTCATTTTACGCTGTTTGGTAAAATAAGGTGGGAAAAATCATTTTCAGGGGAAAATCATTTTACCCTATTTGAAGGAAATTGTTTTCCCTTGAAAAAGTAGAGAAAATTTTTCAGGTCCGATTTTCGTTGCCCAATTTTATCTCTCATTTTATTTTCTTTTAATTGTGCCCAGAATCACTCTATTTTCACTCTCATTTCGTCTCTCATTCTTCCCTTCTTCTTCATGTTCATCATCTTCATTGATTATTTTCATCGTCAATCTCTACCATTATTTCTTGAGTTCTCTGACCTTATTATTGTTGCCCTTTTGAAGAACTTTGCAAGTTGAGGCAATCATCGTCTCCCCGTTCAATATTTTCCTTAATCTAGGTTTAATACAACTCAAAGTCAACTGGGTTATCCTTGGGAATAGTGAAAAATTTGAGATTCATTAATGTTGACTCTCTCTTTTCTGGATTTATTAATTGGTATATTTCTTACTATTGTTTTGAGTTTAATTTTAAAGAGGAGAGAGAAACAGAATTCGTTGGTTGGGTCGGGTCAGAGTAATGAGCAGGGGATGTGGTTGATGGTATAAAAACAAATGAAGTGAGGGCGGGGGTTCATTTTATCAAATAGCAAAAAATGAAGTGGAAAGAAAATGGTTTTCCATTCTACCAAACAGCTTAAAATGTAAGTGAAAAATCATTTTTCTTGAAAAAATATTTTTTATGAAAAATGATTTTCTGGGAAAATAATTTTCCTCCCTACCAAACACACCCTAAAGCTAGATTAATCCAAATCATACATTATTTGCCAAAACCTTAGTTTATGGCCAACTTGAACTCACTTTGACTCATTTGATATCACCAAAAACATCATCATAAACACCAATTGATTAGAAGATGACCAAATTAGAGATAAAATAATCAAAATCCAATACTTTACCATCAAGCGTGCATGATTAGCATCAACCCTAACCCTAGCATGATTCAACCTCAACACCAACATGATCAACATAAAAAAAAAAAAAACTCTTATTTATTATCAAAACAACATGATCAAAGATCATAATCATCAAAACAAGAATTAAAACTAAAAAAAAAAAGCAAAACCAACAAAATCAAATTTCAAGATTACTCACTTTAATTGCAAATAAGTAGAGAAGGAGGTGTTGTTTAGTAGTTTTGATGATGGAGGATGGTAGCTAGAGGTATTAGGATGTTGGGGGGGGGGGGCGGAAACCACCAGGGTTGGCTGGAAAACTGGCCGGAAACAACCCAGAAGCTGTTGCTATGTTACTGCCATGAGTGAAGAGAGAGGGAGGAGAGAGAAAGTGAAACTTTGGATTAAGTTGTATGTGTTTTGACTAATCAACTCATTTGGCTGAGTCTTTATCTAGTAAAGTCACCTTTTTAAAGTAACCATGGTTAAGTTAACCATGGTAATTAGTTAGATTAATAGGCAAACTTGTTGGGTTTCAAAATGGCCGAAATAAGTTGGGTTCAGGAGTAAAACATTTCGTAATGATAACATTTTTACGAACCTAAAAATTAAAACTTTGTAATGGTACGGAAAACAAAATAAATTACTTAGATTAAACTTGTTAGGGCCTACTATCAATTCTTCTAAAATTTTCGCTAATCAATTAAATAAACAATTAAAATCCGAATTGCGAAGTGAGGGTCCAAATAAAAAATTTTCACCGGGGTGAATAAATGAAATAAATGAATATGAGAGAAGAAAAAAATTATGAACATGAGGTAATTAAATAAACAAATATAATTAAATAATTTTAGGGTTGGGCGATTACAGCCTTCCCCCCTTAAAGATTTTCGCCATCGGAACTTATGATTTTTTCCATGTAATGCAAGATTACCTCAAATAATTGTGGATATTTGGCTTTCATTTCCTCTTTAGTCTCCCAAGTAGCTTCTTGGGAGGTATGATTTGACCATAGCACCTTGGCTAGAGGTATCTACTTGTTGCGTAACTGCTTAATCCTGTGATCCAGTATTTAGATTGGTTGCTCTTCATATACTAAACCCGCAGTGAATTTAATAGGTTCAGATACAATGGTGTGGTTTGAATCTGGGGTATACTTTCTCAGTTGAGAGATGTGAAACACGCTATGCACGTGTTCTAGTTCTACCGGCAGATCCAAACGACAAGCTACAAGGTTCAACTTTTCAATGATTTCATGTGGTCCAACATATCTTGGACTCAATTTGCCCCGTACCCCAAATCTCTTGATACCCTTAGTTGGTCACACCTTCAGAAAAACTTTATCGCCTACTTGAAACTCCAAAGGCCTCCTTCTCTTGTTTGCATAACTCTTTTGCCGACTCTGGGCAACTTTAATATGCTTTCGAATCCTTCTTATTGTTTCTACAGTTTCCTGGATCATTTCAGGACCTATAATCAATGCCTCATCCAAATCACTCCAGTACAGTGGGGTTCTATATTTTCTCCCATATAGAGTTTCAAACGGGGTCATTCTGATGGTGAACTGATAGCTATTGTTATAAGAAAACTCCACCAAAGGTAAATCATCTTCCCATTTCCCTTGGAACTCCAATACACAAACTCTCAACATGCCTTCTAGAGTTTGATTCACTCTTTCAGTTTGCCCATCTATCTCAGGGTGATAAGAGCTGCTAAAGTTCAATTTGATTCCGAAGGCCTTTTGAAGTGCTTGCCAAAAAACGAGCTTGAAATCTTTAATCCCTATCTGATACTATGTCTAAGGGGATTCCGTGTAGTCGAACTATCTCTTTAACATACAACTGGGCTAGTTTTTCAACTTCCTAGGTATCTTTGATTGGCAGAAAATGGGGCGACTTGGTAAGTCGGTCGACTATAACCCAGATAACATTCTTGTTCGAGACAGAAAGGGATAAACCCATAATAAAGTCCATTAAAATTGAATCCCACTTCCAAGTGGGAATCTCTAGGGGTTGCAATTCACCCGCGGGACGCTGATGCTCTACTTTAACTTTCTGGTAGGTCTGACACTTGTCTACATATTCTGTAACCTTCTGTTCCATATTATTCCACTAGAAGTATTGCCTTAAATCTCTGTACATCCTAGTGCCTCCTAGACGCACCAAGTAGCGAGTATTATGAGCCTCCTCTAGGATTTGTTTCCTTAATTCCTCATTTCGCGGCACACATAGGCAATTCTGGAATCGCAGGGTCCCATCCTCATGTACTACAAACCCGGAAGACTTTTCTTTCTCTAAATTTTGCTTTATTCTTTGGAGTTCAGGATCACTTTCTTGATTCATTCGAATTTCCTCCACTATGGAAGGTTGTAAAGTAAGTGCTGATAATTGAACATGTACTTGCCCGTGGAACACTAGTTGAATTCCCAAGTCCTCGAGTTCTTTCAAGAGACTCAACCGAGTAATCACCACAGTATTTGGGCTATGTTGCGCTTTTCTACTCAGGGCATCTGCTACAACATTTGCTTTTCCTGGGTGATATTGAATTTGCAAACCATAATCCTTAACCAACACAAGCCAACGCCATTGCCTCAAGTTGAGCTCCTTCTGAGTGAAGATATACTTCAAACTTTGATGGTCAATATAAATCTTGCTTGGTACTCCATATAAGTAATGTCTCCACATTTTCAGCACGAAGACAACGACTGCTAACTCCAAGTCATGGGTAGGATAGTTTTTCTCATAAGGCTTGAGCTGTCGAGATGCATAAGCTATCACCTTATCTTCCTGCATCAGGACACACCCCAATCTGTTCTTTGAAGCATCACTATAAATGGTATACTCCTTACCTTCCATTGGTAGCGTTAGGATTAGGGCGATAGTTAATCGCTGCCTTAGCTCTTGAAAAGCTTTATCACATTTTTCGGTCTACTCAAACTTGTTTGCTTTCTTCAGTAGATTGGCCATGGGTGGAGCTATTTTTTAAAAGTCCTTGACGAACCTTCGATAATAACCAGCTAAATCCAGAAAGCTTCTAATCTCAATGATGTTAGTAGGCATTGACCATTCCGTGATTGTCTTCACCTTTTGGGGGTCAACTTCGATTCCTTATTTTGAAATCACATGTCCCAAGAACACCACTTCTTCTATCCAAAACTCGCACTTCTTTAATTTGCCATAAAGTTGGTGCTCCCTCAGTGTTTGTAACACCATCTTCAAATGATCAGCATGTTCATCTCTGTCCTTTGAATAAATAAGAATGTCATCTATGAACGCCACCACAAATTTGTCTAGGTAGGGTCTAAAGACTCTGTTCATAAGATCCATAAAGGCTGCGGGAGCATTGGTGAGGCCAAATGACATCACTGTAAACTTATAGTGACCATACCTAGTTCTAAACGCAGTCTTGGGGATGTCATCTAGTTTAATCCTAAGTTAGTGGTACCCTAACCTCAAATCAATATTACAGATGACTCCTACTCCTTGCAATTGATCAAACAAGTCATCGATTCGTGGCAAAGGATATTTATTTTTGATGTTGATCTTGTTCAACTCCTTATAGTCAATACACCACCTTAAAATTCCATTCTTTTTCTTTACGAACAACACCGGGGCACCCCCATGGTGACACGTTTGGCCTAATAAAGCCATTCTACAACAAATCATCTAACTGAAGCTTCAGTTCCTTATTCTCAGTTGGGGTCATACGATATAGGGATTTAGAAATAGGTTGGGCATCAGGTATTAATTCAATTCCAAAATCAATTTCCCTCTGTAGGGGTAATCCTGGTAACTAAAGGGCAACCCGGTGCACAAGCATCCCGCGTTCACGCAGGGTTCGAGGGGTAATCCTGATAACTCTTCAGGAAAAACATCTTCAAATTCACAAACTATAGGAATATTTCCATCTTTCTCTTGTTTTGCTTGGGTGTTAATAGCATAACACCAATAGCCCATACACCCTTGACATAATAGCTTACTCACTTTCATTGCAGAAATAAAGGGATAGGATTTTTTCTCTCTCTGCCCATAGAAGAATACTTCTCTCCCCTTTTCATCTTTCAAAATAACCTTAAGATCCTCACAGTCAATCTTAGCTCCATAGGTGTGCAACCAATTCATTCCCAAAATGATGTCAAAATCAAACAAATCAAATTGAATTAAATCCACAAGGAAGGTGGTTACACCAATGGTAATGGGAACAAGTTTATAGGAGATAGGACATTCAATCACACAATCATTAGGTAGCTTGATCCTATAATTAGTTTCCGTCCTCCTATCTTCCAGATTCAATTGCATGGCAGACCAGGTAAATATAAATGAATGAGTGGCACCCGAGTCAAATAATACACAAAATGGCTTTGAATTTAAAAAGAGAGTTCCAGTGACTACCGTACCAGAGGTGACAGCTTCTTTCTTACTCATTACATATGCACGTCCTATTGCTGCAGGCCTTGGTGGTAGGGCCCCTTGGCGAGGTGGGGCCAAGGGTTTTGCTGCCCATTTGTCTACAACCTTCATCTTGTGGGGGCATGCAACAATCAGGTGTTCAGGGCTTCCACACCACATGCACTTATTAGTTCCTACTCGACATTCAGGGGTGGTGTGATTTGTTCTGCCGCATTTCGTACAGGGCGTTGTCGAGCCTGTAGAGCGGTCCTGGCGGGAGCAGGAGAAGGTTTCTTCTGGTTTACACTCTCGCTCGGAGTTCCTCGCTCAAAGCCCTTTCTCTTTTAGTTGATTGGATTTAGTGCTCCCAACTCTGTCTTTATTCATTCTACTTCATCCGCTCGCTCATATAGTTCTTAGTACGTCAGAATTAGTTGCCCAACTAATTGATTCCAAATATAGAAGGCCAAACCCTCTTCAAACCTTCTCATCTTCAACCTTTTAGATGATACAAACTCAGGAACAAACCTAGATATTTCTGTGAACTTACTGGCGTACTGCATCACAGTCATGGTACCACTCATCTTCAACTCCATAAACTCTTTCTCTTTTTGCCTTTGGACCAGACCTAGGTAGAATTTTGCCTTCAACTCACTCAAGAATTTATTCCAGGTGAATTCAGACCCTACGAGCATATCTTTAACAGTATTCCATTAGATATCAGCTTCACCGGTCAAATAATACGTCCCAATATTTACGTTCTTTTCTTATGGCACTTTTACCACTGTAAAGATTCTCTCCATTCTCCTTATCCATTCCTCCAATACTATTGGATCATAAGATCCGTATAAACTTTAGGGTTGTGTCGTGCTACCCTATCCGCTAACTTATCCTCTTTAGGAGGGGTTTTAGTAGGTACTTGAAGAATCCGCTTCATCAATTTAGATAATAAAGTCCGACAGTAGTTCGGGTCCCCAATGTTGTTAGCTAACTCAGAAGGAATTGGTGGCATTTGGCCAAAATTTGGTGGCACATGATGGGAGGCTTGATCACCAGATCCCTGGCCATGGTCCGAGATTTCCTCTATATGAACCACTTCATTATAGTCCACTGATTCGGACATTCTGATCATACATTAAACGAGACAATTCAATTACTGGAATACTCAAACATACAAGATAAGCATCCCCAACAAATACATTTAATATAACTCAAAGATTATTGTAAACAAACCCAAAACTTCATTATATCATTTTATAAATGATTATTTACATACATAACTGCCTATTCATATGCATGATCAGCAAAACATATTGCATCTAACTGACTACGCAAAGTCAGTTTTGACTTCTACCTCAACCCCAAATACTAACTAACCCCAAGATACTAGGTCCGTCACATGACCAAAAAGATATACGGACCATATCATCACGGTTGGAGAGGATCTAACTAACTATATACAATGTCATATCCTACACAAAATACATACATCCAAATCGACCATGCTATAAACAAACGAGGCTCAAAAAGAAGAAAACTATTAACACCAACCCCTAGAACCACCTAACGATCCCTAGATGGATCGTAATCCGGGTCAGACTCATCATCAGGCTCTTCGCCTGAATCGAAGCTACTAGTCGATGCCTCTGACTCGGCATCACCAACCTCCTGCTTAACCTATTGCTCCTGCTCAACCTGTTGCTCCACTATCATCTTGTCAATCTCCTGATCCCACTGTTGCTCTACCCTCGCCTCATCAATGTCCTGATCTTCCTCGGGATCATCCTCCTCCTCCTGATGGCCCTCGTCTTTAGAACTAACCACTACTATCTCTAATGTATCAGGAAGGTCTATCACCACATTAGCCTCCCCAGGACTATCAGGCATCAATGGGGTATCTGGTGCAAGCGGGGAGGGTGGTCCATGTGCTAGTGCTGGGGCTGCAGGCAGGGGATGTGCCTGACGTCACAAGAAGACATGTTGTAGAGTTTCCATGGTGATCCCCCTCTACTCAAACTCTTTCCTCAATAACAACTCTGTAGTGATATTAGTCCAAGCCCCCTGGGCCTGAAACTTAAGCTCGTCCCAACTTGGGTTCCCTGTTACCATGTAGTGATGATAACGGAGCCTAAGCTCCATCCACGGATGAATGGCGGGTAAGGACCAGAGCAGTCTTTGTGCACGGACCGTAATACTGTGAAACTCAGAAAAAGGGTCCTGTGCATGAGCCTCTATACTAGCATGCAGTAGTGCGATGTGAGTAGCCACAGATGCACCCGGAATCAAGTTAACAGCATAAGGGTCCACCTAACAAAGAAAAGACATATATGAGAGGCATACATTACCATAATTGAGGAACATGCAAATGTAAGCAACCTGCATTTCTAATATCGTTACTGAACTTCTAATGTCACTCTAGCAGTATACAATGGCCCTCACTACCAACCATTCTCACCCTCTTATTTCTAAACTCCACATTGTACAAAGAAAATCTCAACCTGACTCTGATACCAAATCTGTAACGCCTTAAATGTACATAAAGTTCTGTTTGCATTTCTTTAACTAGTTTTCCCCAATTAGAAATGATAACCCAAATGATTAGGCATTACTGCCGTCCAACAAGAACAAGGTTTTGCTTGTACATAATAAACCTAGCCATAATAATCAATGTTTACCATTAAAGACATTCACACCATCACAACCTATCAGATCATTTCGATAAATATAGAAATTGTTCTAACATTAAAACCATTCAAATATCTCAAGGATTGAACCAAAACATAGAATTCTGATAAAATATACAGTTTCAACACCAAAATAATCACAGCACGGTATTATAGACATCTCAACGATAATACATCCGCATTCCATAAAGACTTCCCGGCTCATTTATCATCTTCAACCATTTTGCCTGCCTGAGGGCGAATCATTGAACACTTTCCTAAAACAAAACATGAAAATATTTCGAATTGTAAGCCAAAACTCAGTACATGCATTCCTGTATTGTTGAACATTCATGGAAAGAAAAACTACTTGGACCCGTATTGCAATTCATTTTTAGTTAAACATAGGGAATGAAATAAATATGAAGTTGTGTTATCAATTATTACTTGATAGTGAACCCCTGGTAAATGTAATGACATGAAGATAGGTATACACCTGCCAAATCGATCGGGACCTGGCCTGAAGCCGCGCGGGTAACTGAAGCCTGTAACTGATAACTGATGGGGTCACTAATTATGTGATAAATTACTTATTAAACTGATTCATTGATGTACTTACCAAAACATTATAATTTTGATAAATACGTGCTGATTTCTAAAGATACAGACAATGAACGTACTTGAAATTTTTAAATGTAAGCTCACTGAATAATATTATGCACAAAAGTGGAAGGAATGATAGATTAGGCTCTGATTCTATACAAAATTATCGTTGTAGAAATATACGGTTATCAAAAATATTTATTTCATTGCTAATAATTTAGTAAAAGAAAAGTAAAAGCATAACTTAGCTTAGAAAGAATAACTCATAACTTAGTCATCTGACCTCTGATTATAACTCAAAACCCCAATATGGAAATCTTATGAAGTCCGAAAAATCTTTTATTTATAACACAAGCTTAATTCGTACAATAAAATTCCCAAAATGAGGCTAGAACACAAGCATGTCAGTTTTGGTCAATTCTGTGCAGTTTTGGTAAAACGATCATAACTTTTTCCACATAACTCGGATTAAGGCGATTCAAAAGACATTTGAAAGCTAACACACTAAAATATCTACCCACCAAAAATCATGATTTCACAATGGGCCGATCATTACCAGTTTAATTGTGAACTTTGTCCTATTTTTTTAGAATTTTCAGCTCTCACTGTTTTGGCTTTTCAATCTCTTTTTTTACACAAATTCTCAACTTAAACCATTCCTTAAAAGTATGTAAATAAGATTTGGTGCATCCTAATAGCATACAAAATCACCACACTCAAATTCACTTCATAATCATATCCAATAGAGATCGCTTCTCAATCAAATACACACATAAACCAAGCTTAAAGCTAGATTAACCCAAACCATACATTATTTGCCAAAACCCTAGTTCATGGCCAACTTGGACTCACTCCAACTCATTTGAAATCACCAAAAACATTGTCATAAACATTAATAGATTAGAAGATGACCAAATTAGAGATAAAACAATCAAAATCCAACACTTTAACATCAAGCTTGCATGATTAACATCAACCCTAACCCTAGCATAATCTAACCTCAACTCCACCATGATCAACATAAAAAAAAAAAAACTCTTATTTCTTATCAAAACAGCATGATCAAAGATCATAATCATCAAAACAAGAATCAAAACTAAAATAAAAAGCAAAACCTACAAAATCAAATTTCAAGATTACTCACTTTCATTGCAAATAAGTAGAGATAGAGGTGTTGTTTAGTGATTTTGATGATGGAGGATGGCAACTAGAGGTATTAGGATGTTGGAGGCGTCGGAAACCACCAAGGCTAGCCGGAAAACTGGTCAGAAACAACCCAGAAGTTGCTGTTGTGCTGCTGCCGTGAGTGAAGAAAGAGAGGAGAGAGAAAGTGAAGCTTTGGATTAAGTTGCGTGTGTTTTGACTAATCAACTCATTTGGCTCAGTTTTTATCTAGTAAAGTCACCTTTTTAAACTAACCATGGTTAGTAATTAGTTATACTAATAGGCAAACTTGTTGGCCTTCAAAACGGCCGAAATACGTTGGGTTCGAGAATAAAACGCTTCGTAACGATAACGTTTTTACGAAATTAAAAATTAAAGCTTTTTAATGTTACGAAAAATAAAATAAATTACTTAGATTAAACTTTTTAGGGCCTACTATCAATTCTTCCAAAGTTTTCGTTAATCAATTAAATAAATAATTAAAATTCGAATTGTCAAGTGATGGCCCAGGTAAAATTTTTCCACCAGGGTGAATAAATGAAATAAATGAATATGAGAGAAGAAAAAATTATGAACATGAGGTAATTAAATAAATAAATATAATTAAATAATTTTAGGGTTGGGCTATTACACTCATTGTCATTGACAAATACACTTACATTATTCATAATCAATTATATTTATTCATTAAATCTAATCCGTAAATTTTATATATATAATCATAATAGCAATCTCTTTATAACCGCTATTTCCTGCCGGGAGAGTGAATTTCAGAGCTTCGCAAGCTTTCAGTTGTTGATTAAATTGAACAAATCTATGATATATCTACCATTGATTAAAACAAAATAAAAGTATTTTCTTCATGGCAAAAAAAAAAGAGACTAATCACTTTTACCGCTTTACTCCACATCTCCATGTCTTTTAGGATTCTACTGATGGGCCACACCTGTCCCTGTCGTCATTCTATCTCTCAACATTTCTTTTTCTCCCCAACTCACTTTACCTGCCCCTCTATGAAAGAGGTTCGTTAAATTTCCCTATAAAGCTTGATCGATTGTGAACATTTTTGCCTTTGGAAATCACTTCTCGAGTTGTTTTTTACCCCAATTTTCTTTGATGGGTTCTTTTAATTCTTCACAAGACGAATTTTCGTTTTTAGACTAATTTGTGGTGGGTTTTTTGTGATGCAAAACTACTAGGAGGCTATTGGAAAAAGCAAGTACGAATGCCATGGCAATGATCATGGAGGCCATGTTTCTTGTCCATTGTTCATCCATAGCACAAGTAAGCTTTTTCCCCCTTTTCTTTTGTTCTTTAAAATTGTTGGCTCCTTGAAGTTCTCAGGCTCATAGCAAACTCAAGTAAGCCAGAGTTATTTATGAGTTCAAGTTAGTTCAATTATGGTTGTAAGTTTGTTTGGCATAAAATCGTTCCCCACTTCCTCTGTCTTCTTCATATGTTCCTAACTTCCTTCAATTGTTTGAAAAAAATGAATTAAAGTGCTTTATTTGAGTTTCGAATTTGCTAGAGTTTCATGAGTTAAGACCAGCGGTTGTGTGTATGTTCAAATTACTTTCACTATGAGGTGCTTGCTGCCTTTTCATCAAAGTCTTCCATTGTCATTTACATATTTATATCTGATGTGCTTATAGGGGATTGTTACTAGAATGAAGGATGTAGATATATTGGTGAACACAATTCAAGTCCCCTCTCTAAGGTATGTTGTCCACCTAATGATCCTCTGGTGAATGGCAAATCTAACAAGTTAATTGACCACACTATGTGGAGGAGCCTCTTGTCTTCAGTAAATTCCCCCAGTCAAGGGGAGTTCGTATGTATGAGACCTTGAACTCAATAAACCAAAGTGAAAATCTTTAAGGAGCTCTTGGTAGCTATTTGGGCCAAAGACACTTTGGTTAAATAAGACTTCTCTAATTGCAAAATGTAATGTTGATAATGCTCATTGTGATTGACGAATACACTTACATTATTCATAATGTTAATATGCTGATAGAACTTTTTTCATTCTCAGATCTGGATGATGCTCTTTATTCTCTCAGTTCCAAATTTCCAGCATGCTGCCCATTACCCCAAAACTACCAAGGGAACATATTTATTAATTGTTAAATATTTGAGTTTTAATACATACACAGTATTCTCATTCCCAATTTCTCAGTTTGCTCTAATCAATGTGAATGCCAACACTTTTTACTTTTAGGTTGGGGGGTGTTTCTTGACTCAAATTTGTTAAGCTCTTCGGTCACATTTTCACAACATAGGTTTCAAAAGCTAGAGTAAACGAAGTCAGCTGATCTTAAGATGTAACTTTCAATCTTCAAGAGGGGTACGGTGGCCATCATATTTCTTTTGTTTATGTGGTTAAAAATTTTCCCCCCACTAATTTTGGCTCTTTCCTTTTCATCTCACAAGTCACCTTCCTCCTTATCTTAAAACTCTATAATTTGCTGTACAATTTTTTTGCAACTGGCAATCGTTTATCTCTTTTGTTCGTTAGGGTAATGCCTTGAAGTGGTTAGTTGGGTTTTTATTTTTTTTAATAATCTTATCATTTGGTATATTGCTTCTTTTTTGATAGAATTATCTATACTATACTGATAGAAATCTTTGGAAAACCTAAAATGTTTTAACGAAAGTGATTTGCAGTATTTGATGTAATCTCAACCCTAAAAATGATTTATTCATTATATCTAAACCATAGACCTTAAAGTCAAAAAATTCCTTTATTTTTGTTTTTAAAAAATTCCCCTATGAGTTCGTATACACATGATAAATGATAGATGATAATCTTATTATCCAGGGAAGAAAACTAGATAGTTATATTTATTCATTAAATCTAAATTGTAGATTTTAAAGTTTATAAAAAAGCTACCTCATCCAAATAAAATACCCCTTTATTTTAATTTTTAAAAAAATCCATAATACTTTTGCTTATATGTGATACCGGATATGTGATAATTCTATCATCTAAAAAAAAAAAAGCAGTTCAACAAAAAAAGTGATCATCTCTGAAAGATCCTAATGCTACAACAGTAATGATTTGTGAGATTTTGTTTTTAATCTCAGCCATAAAGATTATTTATTCATTGAATTTGAATTGTCGAAGTTAAGATATCCTTTTATTCTTATTTTTTAAAAATCCCCACGGTAAAAAATAGATGATAATCCTATTATTTAAGAGGAAAAAACCTAAGCAGTTATATTTATTCATTAGATTTAAAATCTAGATTTTAAAGTTAGAAAAAGTTTACCTTATCTAAGTAAAATACACCTTTATTTTTTTTTTGAAAAAGTTTCCTCATAATTTCTATTATGTGTGATGAATGATATATGATAATTGCATTATCTAAAAGAAAAAAATCCAAATAGTTAAAAAATATGATAATATTTGGAAAACCCTAAAATACTGCAACAAGAGTGATTTGCGAGATCAGGTGTAATCTCAGCAATAAAAATTAGCTATCTATTTAACCTAATCCATCGAATCTATATCTTTAAAAAATGTACTTTATCTCGATAAAACATCTCTTTATTATTATTTTTTAAAAAGTACCCATAATTTTAGTTGTATGTGTAATAAAGGAAAGATGATAATCATATTATCTAAGGAATAGTTATGTATTAAATCTAAGTCAAGTCTATATCTTTAAAAAAAAACTGTACTTTCTCCAAATAAAACATCTATTTACTTAAAAAAATTATTTTTTGCACATGTAGAAGAAGAGAAAGTGGAGACTTCACCATCTAGCTTGCTCCGCTCAATAACTTATCATCATGTCATTTACCATAATAGTTATCTTCATATATATTACCATCATATGTTTCTACATTATTAATCTCAGTTGCTATGTATGAAGTGGAACCGATACTGAAAGTTGTTTGCTATGTGTAGAGTGGATAAATTTTTAGTTTTTTTCAATAGCTATTTATCATTTTATCTTTTCCATGTGGTGGTAATTTCTCAATTTTTTCAATAATAGATATGTTCAAAGTTCTATTTGTTAAATAGTTGAATACTCTTTATTTGTTTGGTTGGAAGAAAAATAGTTTCTCCGAAAAAATCATTTTCCGTGAAAAATATTCTTCTAAGGAAAATTGATTTCATGTCATATTTTTCGTTGTTTGACATAAGATGAATAGTTTTTGATTAACAAAGGAAAAACATCAGCTAAATTATTTAAGTGGTAAAAAATATTGATTGAATGGTTGTAGTAAAGATAGATGTTGACTAAATGAAGAAACGTTGAGCTTAAAATTTGTATTTGAGCTTTTTTTTAATATTTTCCATTAGATAGTCAAATTTCGATATAAACCATTGAAATTATTTCATTTAAAAACTAAACGATTGCCAAAAGTCTCATCCCGTGCTTTCACGCTTAGTCCTTCAAATCATATTCTTGGCAGAATGTTTTCTATTTAAGACTCCAATTCTTAGTCTGATCTTAGCAAGCTGGTTTTTTTCTTGCATGAGTCAGCTATTTGTTCGCTAGAAAGCATTTGTTCCCCATGTTCGAGCTAGTCTCGTCAGTACTTCTTGTTAGACCGTTCGTGCCCCGTTAAGCCACTTAACTAAAACATCAACTGAATTGTTTAACTGGTTAAAAATGGCAATTGAATTGTCGTGACGGAGAAAAATATTGATCAAATGAAGGAATGTTGAGCTCAAAATCTGAATTTGAGCATATTTTAATCTTTCATATTCGATTATCAAGTCTCGATTCAACCTGTTGAAATTATTTTAGTAGTGAAAAATATTGACTGAATTGAATTATTTAAGTGACAAAAAATGTTGATTAAATTGTCATGGTAGATAAAAATGTTGATCAAATCAAGGAATGTCGAGCTCAAAATTTGTGTCTGAGTCTGTTTTAATATTTCATATCCAATGATCAAGTTTCAATCTAAACTATTTATATTATTCTTTGGTGGTCAAAAAATATTGACTAAATTGTTCAAGTGATGAAAAGTATCGATCAAATTGTCGTGGTAGAAAATACTGTTGACCTATGAAGGAATATTGAGCTCTAAAATCTAAATTTGAGCATATTTTAATTTTTTCTGTCTGATGATCAAGTTTCAATAAATTGTTTTAGTAGCATGTCAATTGCATTGTTTAAGTGGCAAAAAATATCGATCAAACTGTCGTAGAGGAGATAAATGTTGTCCAAATGAAAGAAACTTGAGTTCAACATCTAGATTTGAGTTTATTTTAATCTTTTTCATTAGATAGTCAGGCTTTGACCCAAATCGTTGAATCAAATTTTGCATCTAAATTTCAAGTGAATATGTTATCAAAAAGTTTAATGAAGAAAATCAACTTCTTATCTTCTAATCATTTTCCTTAAAAAATAGTTTTTATTGTGCCAAAGAACGAAAAATTTAAAAACTATTTTCTGTAAAAATCATTTTCCCCCCAACCAAACACTACTTAAGTGTCAGAGTGCCCTTATGTGTAATTCTCTTTTATCTAAGATTGGTTGATACAATGGTGGATCTGGACGTAACCTCATCTAACTTTTTTACTTAATCATATGTTAATTGGATTTAAATTCCAATTGACTCATAAAGATTAAGTTTTCATGAAGTACAGATTTTCTTTTTCCATTCATAATACTCAAAAAAAAAAATCATGATCTCATTTAGGAAGTAAATGTCGAATCACTTGGATCGATCTCTTTTGAGAAAAGCTCCATAATTTCCCTCTTTCTTTCTTTCATTCTTTCAATTTTTGTTATTTTTTAAGGACCACATCTATTATAGGTCGTGTTTGGCAATTAGTAGTTAGCTACTAGCATATATATCATATTAGCAATTTGACTTAGGGAGGGTTTGACAAACAACTTTTTGAAGAGCTTCTTGACCAAAAAGAGCTTTTTACATCAATATTAGCTATTTAATCAAATGAAAAAGTTAATTTGGGTGTTTGGCGAAAAAAATTTTAGAAGAACTTTTTGGATCTAAAAAACTAATTTGAAAAGGCTAATTCCATAAGCGTTTTGGAAGAACTTTTTGAAGAATTAGCTTTTTGTCGCACAACTTTATCAGAAACAGCTAATTTTATCAAATAGTTTTTCAACAAATAGCTAACTCAAATAGCTAACAACTAACAGCTGCTACAAACAGCTAACTCAAATAGCTAACAGTTAACAGTTGTTTGCCAAATTAGTTAATTACATTAACTTTTTCTGAAAAAAGTGTTTGGTGAAATTATTGTTCTTAATAAGATCATTTCATAAAATTTCACTTATACCCTTAGCTCAAGTTCTTCTTCTTTTTCTTTTTCTTTTTTTAATATAATATAGCAATCTTTATAGATTGTATATTTATTTTTCTTCTAAATATAAATCAAGAATTATGTATTATATAAAATTATATCTGTATCTTCACCCCATTTTTGTTATGGCAATACTTTTTTCTTCGTCATTGACTTAATTTTTTTAATAATATTTGAAATTTATATGATATAAACCTATTTATATATTGTTTAGGACTAATTAACATAAAATTATTTGATAGATTTTAGAAAATATTTGTTAAATTTTTCTTGCAAGTAGCATTTGAAGTAATTTTATGCAAATTTTTATTGTCAGTATGGTTATTTTAGTAGTAAATATTAGAAAGTTCTTTGAAAAAACTATTTCAAAAAGCTTTTTACAAATTACCCTTTTAACCAAGCACTCCAAATAACTTGTTGCCTCTATTCAAACAACTTATAACCTCAAAAGGCCTTCAATCAAATAGGGCCATAGTCATATTCCAAATGATGCAAAAATCTATGGTGATATTATTATTGATGATTATAGTGATGTCCCCAACTTCATGTTCATTGCAAGTGACTAACATGGAAATTTCACAGCTCATATTCTTATGTCCATAAATTTCTACATTTGTCTTTCAACAAAAGAACTGTGTGTTTCAATCTAGCTTTTTTTGAAAATGAACTTGTCAATCTTGACAGAATTAAGTTTAATACACAAAATGTGCCTACTAAATAAGGGCTTTTTATCTGCAAATTAAATCTTAAAATCAAACAAAGGGAGTTGTTATTCTTATGAATAATAAGCCCATTTTCTATAGTATCAAAGTTTCGGATGGTGATTTTATCATTCTGATGCACAAATGACGATGTAAGGGGAAAAAAAATCTTCCATTTTAAATTATCAAAATTTTATAAGTTATCCTAGATTACCTAAGTTAACAAATTTTTTATAATTTATGTGAATCTTTTCTTTTGTATGCAACATCAGTATCATATTCATCACAATAATCTAAGTTTTTGGCTATGACTTACTTTTACATTGATCATGTGCTTTTTGTTATACTTTGCAAACAAGGTAGTTTAATAGTTTCTTTATGCAGGAGACCCTATTCAAAAAGAAATTATACATTTTTTTATTCAAAAAAATCTTTCTTTATTTCTTAATTATCATTATTATATCTTTTTAAGCGATCACATACTCTTTTATTTTAAACAAAAAAAATGGAGGAGGAAAAGGGGGCAGATGTACTGTCTACGGTTTTAATGATGTGAAACATCTTAAAACACATTTGTTACCATATTATGAACCTCAATTTACACATCATGTGTCACTCACTTTGAGCAATTATTTTTTTTGCAAAAATCTAAAGCAAGAGGAGAAGAACTTTTTCAGTTCAACTCCCAAGGCCATGTATCCGACCAATCCATTGGGATCAATCAAAATATGGGCTCCAGATTAAGCATGACCATGTATTTGCTTTGCTTTATTATCCTTTGTAGCTAATATTGAACACAACATCAACAAACAACTGGAAACATATTTATTCTGTTTTTGTTGATTCATAAAAATCGTTTGTTGGAATGTCAAAAGGAGCCAAGAAATCCCAACTACGACTTGAGGTGGGATTTATCGATCACAATATTAGGCCTGATCGTATATTAATATTGCTTAAAACTATAGTTACTGAATAGAATGCAGACTTGATTATCATAAATTTGGGTTTCTCTCACTATGGCATAATTTTTGCTAAGAATCATTGTGGTGAGAATTGGTGTTATTTACATGAAGATTCTTGCAAAATAAAATAGATAGCTTCTTTTGTCTTCTTCTTTGATTTATAAGGCCTCAAAATTATTCTTCTACTCACATACCTTGAATTCACAAACTCAATATACATGCGAAATCCAACTGTAATAGTAGAAATAGGTCATAAATCACAAAACTAAGCACAATCCCATAAAATGATTCTCAACCACTTAAATGATCCATGCATATATGATATTCATCACTCCCTACACTTAAATCTTTACTTGTCCTAAAGCAAAGGTCAACTTATGACAGAATAAGAAGGGAAGATGTATCTAGGATTAATGCCTCCTCAGGCAAGGTAATGAGTAGCCCATTATAAACAAGAGTAACAATCAATGACAATCTCAAATAGTGTACAAAATATTTCGAAATTAGAAGAAGATGGAAATTTTCAAAAAATTATGAGACCACTAGCCCTAATATCAAACATGATCACCCCCTAAAAACTTACAAAGCACAAAATTCTAGCGCATCAAAAAGAGTAGAGCTAGATAGACCCGTAGAATCTTACTTTTGAAAAATGTGGATCACTTTTGCTCATGTGTTTGAAATATATCATGGTTCACTCAAGATTCAATCCGAATATGAGAACTACCATAAGCTTGCCAATAGTCACTAATTCTCCACTATTAGCTTGCAATGTGCACACATTGATTGAAAGGTCTTTTCAAGGGTTGTAATGGGTCATGGGAAGGAAGGTGATAAATGAATATGGATAATGTAGAACTCATAGCTAACTATCTAAGAAGCATCCAAACATGGACTAGTAAACCATAAAACTCACTAACAGTTCGAAACCCAATAACACAATGACATATGCCCCATGAAGAATGAAATGAGTCGATAATAGAAAGGAACATAAACTATATACAAGATAACAATGCCAATCACTTATTCAAGACTTATTTAATTTATTTATTTTTTTGTCTTTTTTTTCTTCTTTTCCTTTTTTTATCTTTGAAAATGAAAGGGGAATTACAGTTATTAAAGTCATAGGACCACTTATTATCAACTCACTGTCCAATGCATATATACACAACCGAACACAAGTGGGGAACAAATTCAATTGTACATTGCCATCAACCCATCAACAAGCCAACAATGAGGGCCATCATAATCCCCCAAAGCTACCCATGACATACATGAAGCAATGCTCTGTAGACTTGACTTAAGCATAGGACTATGTGTATGAACAAGATCAGCTAGAATGAAGAGATCAACACAAAAATAGATATAAGCTACAAGGGGATAGCAACAAGATACAAAAGTAATACAAACGTAAGTTATTTGGCTATGTGGCTTGAAAAAAAAAATCAAGAAATGCCTATATCAAATCATCAAATATGCATGTAATGTGGTTTTGAACAAGAGTTTAGGTAAATTCTAGAGATGCAACATGGAAAAGTAACACACATGAAAGAACATCAAACTAAGCGTGATGAATTAATCCAAGTAAGATGCAAGATGATTCTCAATCAAGACTAAGGCCAAAATAAGAGAATTCATAAAACCTTTGTAAAATTTAGCACTAGAGAGGATTACACATCAAAAATCAATCAAGCTCATAAAAGCCATTGTACCTAGTAAAAACATCATAAGAGCGCATCCGAATCCAATTCACACCATTTCCTACATGCAACCTTATATGCAAACCTAATATGCAACAACATTTATACAAGGAAACATGCACTATAAACATACCAACTAGCCTACATAACTCTAAATATCCCTCCTGCATGCTTAAACAAAGCACTATTCAAAGTAAGGAAAGTAAGATAAAGGAAAGGGAGTAAAAGATACTGATCTCATTAGGTTAGGTGCTAAATGAGCTAAAGCCTCCTCAAAAACTGAACGCATAGATGCAGTCAACGTCGTAAAAGCTCATCGAATGCTTCCATATAGGCTCATGAGCATGCAAGCAAGGGAGCATTAAGATCATCACAACAAAGTTAGTGTTCTCTTTAACAAATCAAATTCCATAGAAAAATTAAAAGATAAATTGAAGAAAGTTTTCTATATGAACTTTATAAGCTTATCTTCTAGGCATATGCAATATGGATCAAGGGAGGCATCATACCCTCTAAAGTTACTTAGGAATACAAAATTATCAACATTCCCACCAAGCATATCAAACACATTGTCAATATTGTCCAAATCCACATTAGCATCACAAATAATAGGATTACCGGTGGACACATCAAGATAATACTCAGGGAATGAGAGGGTGATGACCTAAGGGAGAAAACATGGCATCAATTGATGGGATCAAGAAAGACATGATCATTAAGCATAAGACCAAAACCTAACTCAACACAGGTATATTCATCATAAGCATCTAACCTAGAATCAATCCCAAAAGGCTCAACCTTCTCGAGCAAGGTGCACTGAGCTGAAGGGTAGAATTGATTAGGAGAGGTTAGGACAACATCAATATTATCCCTGGGTGATGTAAAGTCAGGATGAACATAACGAGCATAACAAGGATATGAATTTATATCATGGTTAGAAGAGTTGCACATTTCATATTAAAAGGCACAACAAATTACTCCAAATAATAGGATTTAGCAAGAAAAGCACAAGGGTTAGGGAAAGGACACCCAAAGACACGATTAGCCTTTCCAAACTGGGATGAATCCGAAGTGCCACTCAAGAAATATCATGCCTCATGAACACTTTTATCATGAAAACCCCAATACTCTAAAGAGCACCAGTTTACTATTCGTACTCTCATCAACAACGTCCAAAAAATTCCATTTTCCACACAATAATCACATTGAGCAAGAAAAGCATTAATCCATTTAAAGCACCTGCAAAATAGTTCATGCTTTAATTGATGAGAATCAAAAATTGCCCTTTTTTGGATTTTAATTTATTTTGGATTTTTTCAAAGCAAAAAAATACTTGTCAAATCTATCAAGAAAAGCGCAATATTTAGCATTAGTCATCGACTATGACACCTAAACCTTGATAGGTCATGAGTGTACGGTGGTATTGTAGCAAATCAAGGTCAATCTCATAGGTCAGACCAGGTCAAGCTATCAGGTGATATTCCATCAAGACAAGCTAAGCAAATCAAGATTATTTAAAAATTTAAATTAAACTAAGGTGCAAACTAATCTAATGGATGAATACTCAAGTAGTTAAACAAAACAAGCAATCACCCAATCCACGTATCAGTCAAGCACTCAATTGGTTGTTTCAAAATCAACAATCGAAATATTAAACCCCTCTTTCAAGGTGGATTGAAATACCCAGTCTTAATCAATTATCAATTTTCACAGACACTTGATTAGTTTCAATTAATTAAGTATGCGGTTATCAAATTAGCAGTTTCTCGAATAGTCTGATTTTCTCAAGACTTCACATAATCAATTCAAATCTTAGGGTTCCAATATCAGATTTCACTTTTTAGTATTTCATCTAATACGCAATACATGCAAGAAAGTGATCAATTCTCTCACATGCGGATAAGCATCTAAGATTCAATACAACGAGCCAATAGATTCTAAATTACCAAAGAAAATGACACCACATTAGAAAAATTAATAAGTACTTGCATAAATCCAAGATCAAAGTAACTAAACTAATCTAAATTACAAGACGAATCCTAAAGTGGGAAAAGAGAAGAGAAGGAAATAGAATTGCTTAGCCAAGAACATGCATGAATCATCATTACAAACCCAACATGGATCCTTGCAAAATCTTCACTCCAATTAGCTCTCTTTTACTCTAATCCAATCTAATCTAGATGGTGAATATGATGGTGGATCGATGCTTAATGATGGCTAAAAACAGGTTTTTATCATGAAGACCAAGACAACTAAACGTAAAAAATGCTTGTAAAACAAACAGACATAAAGAAACCAAGAAACCACGAATGAAGGAAGCCACCATGGATGTCCATGGAGACCACCACAGCCAGGTTGCGGTGGCCTTTACGTCGCTTAATTTCTTTTGTTCTCGTTCATCTTGGAAAAGAACGGAGTGTTATGGGATTCACGTGAAGTGTTATGGAGATGCTTAGAAAAAAAAGGAGTGTCTCCTATGTATATTCGAGTTATTAAGGATGTGTATGAGGGAGGTAGGATGAGTATTAGGACACCAAGAGGGGTTACCAATGACTTTTATGTTAGCATGAGCCTACATCAGGGTTCCCCTTTAAGCCATTTTCTTTTCACCCTAATTATGGATGAACTTACAAAAGGGATTCGAAATGAGTTATCATGATGTATGTTATTCACATATGACATTGTTCTTATCGATGAGATAAGAGAGGGAGTTAATGGCAAGTTGGAGAGTTGGAGATAAACACTGTGAGTCTAGAGGTTTTAGAGTAAGTAGATCGAAAACGGAATACCTACATTGTTGTTTCAGTAGAAGGGAAGATGCGAGGGGAGAAGTCACCATTGATGGAATGACGATACCAAAGGTCAAGAAGTTTAAATATTTAGGCTCGATCATTCAACAGAAAGGAAAAATTGACGAAGATATTAACCAGCGCATAAAAGTGAGGTGACAAAAATAGAAGTATGCTTCAAGGGTGCTATGTGATAAGAGGATGCTTGTAGAATTAAAAGGCAAATTTTATCATATGGTAGTTAGATCTGCTGTATTGTATGGATCGGAGTGTTAGCCTATAAAAAAGATGCAAGTTCAAAGGCTAATTATAGCAGAGATGAGAATAATTAGATGGATGTGTGGTTATACGAGAATGGATAGAATTAGTGATGGAGTAATTAGAGACTTAGTTAAAATGGCTCCCATTGAAGATAAGATGAGAGAAGCAAGACTCAAATGGCTTGACCATATGAAAAGAAGGAGTGTTGACGCTCCGGTGAAGATATATGAGAGGATTAACATCCCTGAAGGTAAAAGAGGGAGGGGATGATCAAAGAAGAGTTTAGACGATGTGATTACAAAGGATCTGAAAGTTGTAGGGTTGATGGAGGACATGGCTCAAGATATGAGACTTTAGCAGGATAGGATTAAGATCTTAGATCACATAGAGTTAGCCTAGTAGTTGTCTCTCGGTTGCAGCAGGATAGTTTTGGTTGTGGTTTTTTCGTATAACGAGTTAGTATGCAGGTAATGCTTGCATCTGGGAAGAGACATTATTTGCCTGCATTTGTTTGTTAAAGTATAATACCTTCCTTTGCAATGTTGTACTCATATCTATATAGTTTCTGCCACCTAATTTATTAGTACTTCTTAATTCATTTCTGACTATCTATCCTCAATTTTTCTCTGTAAAAATATTTTTACAAAATCATTCTTCGATAAAATATTTTTAAAAATCGTATTTTTATGGGTCTCTTGGAATCAGTCTCTCTATGGTCAGGGATGCTGGTAGAGATAAGGCTGCCTACATCTAGATCTCCCCAGACCCCATGAAAATGAGACCCACACTTGGAGGTGTTGTCGTTATTGTTGTTGTTGTTGTTTCATCTTGGAACCTCCTAGACTATGGTACTGACAACGTTTTATCATTGTTGAGTGTTTTCAAGTCTTGTTTTTAAACTCATTCTTTGATCCATAAGCATTAAAATCATTTTTATACTAATGTATCTCGAGACCACAAAGTCGAAATATGCACAAACTCATGAATCACGCGATACGCTAGTGTAATAGCAAAAATACAGATATAGATCACACAATTAAGCATATTAATTTCCTAAAATGACTCCTAAATACTCAAATAATCGACGCACATTTGAGATTCATCATGAGTTCAATAAAATTAATTTTGGTGGATCTAAAACTTCATAAGGAGAAGCATGAGGCTTCATTATTCATAACTAGGAAGGAAGATTTATTCAAGCAATAGTATTCAACCAGGGAGTAGCATTAGCTTTCATAGCAGCTGCTATGAAAAACGACATAAAAACAACAATATAAGTAGGATTTATTGATACCTATATTGAGGAAGACAACAAAATTCTTATTGAAACAGTTTAAGGTCATGCAATCCAGGTTTTGTGACAAGATATTCAAACCTATATTCAATTTTGTAACAATGTTATATTATTACCCGTATTTGTAGGCAAGAGAATTGTGCAGATGACTGGCTTGCCAGATATGATTTGTCTTTACATTCTACAGTAGTGTGAAATGAGGTCCTGCATAAGAAACCTTCTTTCTATCCTATATGAGAATAATTTAGGGAGAGAGAAGGATTGTCCGCATAGTATTATTTACCTTTCTTACCACCAAAAAAAAGAAGTGTCACTCACTTGACCATAGGTTCTTTAATAAGAAAATGATACAAATTATAATCACAATGAATTAACGTGCCTTATAAGCTCTTCTACTTGGTCATGATCCTACCGTATGCAAATGCCACATGCACATCTTTCACACCTAGTATAGATAAGCACTGGAGTGAATGTATGCAATTGACGAACACTGAGACAATCATAGGTGGAAGACTACACCTCCATGGTGGATTTTACTAAATCATGACAGAACACCTAGAGGAAATCCTGGGTCAGTTGGAAGTCTTTAGGGGTATGAGAGGCAAATAAATAGATGGTTTGCTCGAAAACATGGAATGTTTACGCTATTTTTTACGGAAGAACTAAGGGGGTGTTTGGTGAGCAAAAAAGGGTTGGGGACTTGAATCCTCAGGGTTCAAGTTCCATTCCTTAATGTTTGGTAATAAATTTGAGAAAAGGAACTTGATATCTGGGGGAATCAAGTTGCTCCATAAACCCCTGGAACTTGAACTCTCCCATTATTGGGGGGTTTCAAGTTCTCATCCCCAGGATTCAACATTATTGTTGTTATTACTACTACTACTACTACAACTATTATTATTATTATT
>JACYFF010031954.1:9442145-9467851 GCA_017589665.1 Selenicereus undatus | reverse complement strand
GAAAGAACTCACAGCAGAAAAAGGTCCCCAGATCTCTGTCTCTCTCTCTGACGTTGTTTCTCTCACGTCAATGCTGAATTTCTCCTGATCACCTCCCTCCTGTTTTCTCTCTCTACCCTTGCCGCTCAGATCTGAGGTAATCATGTCAATCTCAGCTTTCCCTCTCTCCTCATTCAATTTAGGGTTTCAAATTCCTTCTCTCATTTGCTAAATTACTCACATTTGATCTGAATCTATTCACATTGCTGTCCCTTTCCTATTGAGTTGATGCATTGATCGCAGGTTGGTTGAGCAATTAGGAGGTTATGATTTTGCTGTGATTTTGATTTTTGATTTTGATTGTTGCGGGAATTAGTAACGATGTTGACGAAGTTCGAAACCAAGAGTAATAGAGTCAAGGGACTGAGTTTCCACCCTAAGCGGCCGTGGATCTTGGCGAGTTTGCACAGTGGGGTGATCCAATTGTGGGATTATCGTATGGGCACCCTAATTGATCGATTCGACGAGCATGATGGACCCGTTCGTGGGGTTGATTTCCACAAGACTCAGCCTCTTTTCGTATCCGGAGGTATGGTATTGTCTATCGGCATCTTTAATCTGCCTTTTAGCGAACTGTTTCTGTGAACAATGTCATGAAATCTTGATATTGATATACCATTTAGATCGTGCGACATTGCTTTGATTTTGGCATTCGCTGCTGCTTCATGCAGTGCTCTATATTTTGGTTGATTCCTGTGTGGAACAAAAGTGCTTGTTGATATGTTAAAGTAGCAGGTTTGAAAGATCTGCACGTTCAGGTTTATTAGTGTTTAATCATGTAGCTTTATTGTCATTTTGAGGCGGTTTAGCATCACTAGCATTAAACAGTTGAATGTTCGCCAGTTGCTAGATTGTAGGTCGATGATGCTGATTGATGGATTGATCTGCAAGTTGAGAAAGGGGTGTAGGTTCAACTTGAATATTGGAAGGTGTGGTGCAAGTTCTTGGCCAGTTTGACAGTTTGACCTTAGCTAGGTAAATCCTGAGTGGTTTGCATAGCTAAGGATTTGAGTAGTTGGTTACCAAATGTTGGAGGGACTTCTGTATGTTATAGGCTTAACTTGGTATGTTTAAGTGTCATCAAGTGTCTTATTGTTTTCAAGTGTTTGTAGTTCAAGCAGAAGTATGTTGGGGAAGAAGAGCCTTTACATTAGACGATACGCTTGGAAGATCGCCTTACATGACATCTGGCTATTCCTACATACTCTGTATAGCCACTTTGGTGTTCATTAACCTGATATGTCTATTGGTAGTTGGTGCAGTATGACGACTATTTTTCTTTTGTTCCTAAATGTATTTCCTTTATAAACTTATTTTATGAATGTGCCAATAATCAAGCAAGCCTGTGATTATATCTATATGCAGCAGACTCAACTTTTGTGCTCTTTATCTTCGTGGCAACCTTGAAGCCTTATTGCCGATCTATGAAAATCCATATTGGTTTCTGCAGTCTCAAAGGATTTTACAGTTTAGAGAACTAAAAATTACATGCACTGGAGTCTTGCCTTGTGGGTGGGATGCGTGTTTTTATTTTCCTTTTTTTGGGGGGAGGGGGGTGAGGGGTGGGGTACTGGCCTTTGCCTCTAAATTTTGGGAGATGCTGTTTACATTAGAGCCTTGATGATAAACTGTCAATCAGCTGTCGCTGCACAAAAGAAGAATCATATGCATTTTGGTGGGGCATTTTGCTTTAATCCGTTATCATCCAAGATGACAAATCTTTGACAAAAGTGAGCAGTTCAGCAAATAGACAAGGCAAGGGAATAGGGAACTAGCCTGTCCCATATCGTTTTGTTATTTTTTATTTAACCTATCATTTATCAATGCTTCTGTTAATAACAACTTTGTTCTGTTGTTGTAATATGTTGCTTATCAATGCATTTGTTGACAACTTATCTTCCAAAAATTTAAAAAAAGCTACTGTTGATGACTTCTTTTACCTTGGGGTGCTGCAGGAGATGATTACAAGATAAAAGTCTGGAATTATAAGTTGCACAGATGCCTGTTTACTCTCCTTGGACACCTCGATTATATACGGACGGTCCAATTTCACCATGAATATCCTTGGATTGTCAGTGCTAGTGATGACCAGACCATTAGGATATGGAACTGGCAGTCCCGTACTTGTGTATCTGTGTTAACTGGACACAATCATTATGTCATGTGTGCCTCCTTTCATCCAAAGGAGGACCTAGTAGTTTCTGCATCATTGGATCAGACAGTTCGTGTTTGGGATACTGGTGCCTTGAGGAAGAAAAGTGTTTCTCCTGCGGATGACTTATTGCGATTGACTCAGATGAATTCGGATCTATTTGGTGGTGTGGATGCTGTAGTTAAGTATGTCTTGGAGGGTCATGATCGGGGAGTCAATTGGGCCTCTTTCCATCCCACCCTTCCTTTGATTGTATCTGGGGCAGATGATCGCCAGGTGAAAATTTGGCGTATGAATGGTATGCAGTTGAACCTCAGTTTTACATTCTTTTTCTAGGTGCATATGCTATTTCATAGCATGAAACTATGGTTGATTTTGCACTAGAGATTTTGGTCAGTTAGAAAGGCACACCTATGCCCATGAGTATTCTCCCCAGTGCATAGACATATAAATTGTTTACTGCTTTGGAATTAAACCTTAACAATCAACATTTAGTGAAGATGATTTTGGGATTAAGCTGTTTAGTATTTGCGCTGGAGACTTCTAGAATTCCTGAGTTCACAGTTTCAATTGGCCCATACATTTTCCAACCTTGTTTCCTATCCAATAGCAAGGATACCATATCGTGACTTGGAATTTTGCCAACTGCTCTCGGGCATTGCTTAATGTGCTACATGAGATCAGCGATTGATATGGTCTGTATTGTCTTTAATTGTGCAGATACGAAGGCCTGGGAGGTCGACACATTGAGAGGGCACATGAACAATGTTTCCTGTGTTCTCTTTCATGCCAGGCAAGATATTATTGTGTCAAACTCCGAGGACAAGAGTATTCGTGTATGGGATGCCACAAAACGGACTGGTCTCCAAACATTTAGGAGGGAGCATGACCGGTTCTGGATACTTACAGCACATCCTGAGATGAACCTTCTGGCTGCTGGTCATGATAGTGGAATGATTGTGTTTAAATTAGAAAGAGAACGCCCTGCATTTTCTGTCAGTGGTGATGTTGTGTACTATGTAAAGGATCGTTTTCTACGTGTTTATGAGTTCTCTACTCAAAAGGATACACAAGTCATCCCCATACGAAGACCTGGTGCCAGTATACTCAATCAAAGCCCACGCACTCTTTCCTACAGTCCGACAGAGAATGCCGTTTTGATTGCTTCAGATATTGATGGTGGCTCTTATGAACTTTATATAGTGCCTAGAGATGGGTGGGGCAGGGGTGATATGGTGCAAGAGGCAAAGAGAGGCCTTGGTGCTTCAGCAGTTTTTATTGCTCGGAACAGATTTGCAGTCTTGGAAAGGAGTAGCAATCAGGTGTTGGTGAAGAACCTTAAGAACGAGATTCTCAAAAAGGTTACCCTTCCTGTTCTTACTGATGCTATATTTTATGCCGGAACAGGAAATCTTCTTTGCAGGGCTGAGGATCGAGTGGTTGTGTTTGACCTTCAGCAGAGGATTGTTCTGGGCGAATTCCAGACTTCCTTTGTTAGATATGTTATTTGGTCCAATGACATGGAAAGTGTCGCATTACTGAGCAAACATTCAATTATTATAGCCAACAAGAAACTTGAGCATAGGTGCACTCTTCACGAAACCATCCGTGTGAAGAGTGGAGCTTGGGATGATAGTGGTGTTTTCATTTATACAACTTTGAATCACATGAAGTATTGCCTTCCCAATGGGGACAGTGGAATTATTAGGACTCTTGATGTCCCATTGTACATCACAAGAGTGGCTGGGAACACCATTTTTTGTTTAGATCGAGATGGGAAAAATCGTGTGATATCCATAGATGCAACCGAATATGTTTTCAAGCTTTCCCTCTTGAGGAAAAGATTTGACCAGGTCATGAGCATGATTAAGCGCTCAGAACTATGTGGGCAGGCCATGATTGCGTATCTTCAGCAGAAAGGATTTCCAGAGGTTGCCCTTCATTTTGTTAAGGATGAGAAGACTCGTTTTAATTTGGCCTTAGAGAGTGGTAACATTGAAGTTGCTGTTGCTTCTGCTAATGCGATTGATGACAAAAACACCTGGTACAGATTGGGGGTGGAGGCCCTTCGACAAGGCAATGCTGATATTGTGGAGTATGCATATCAAAAAACAAAGAACTTTGAGAGGCTGTCATTTCTTTATCTCGTAACTGGAAATATGGAGAAATTGTCCAAAATGTTGAAAATTGCCGAAGTTAAGAATAATGTAATGGGTCAGTTCCACAATGCGTTATACTTGGGCGATGTCCAGGAACGTGTCAAGATTCTGGAAGCTGCAGGACATTTACCTCTTGCTTACATCACTGCTAAAGTTCACGGGCTTCATGACATTGGTGAACGTCTAGCTGCTGAGCTTGGGGATAATATTCCTGAAGTACCTAAAGGAAAGTCACTGTCTCTCTTGATACCACCAAGCCCAATAAGCTGTGCGGCAAATTGGCCATTGCTGACAGTCATGAAGGGCATATTTGATGGTGGACTCGGTTATGCGAAGGATGAACAGGAAGATGAGGAAGACACTGCAGGTGAGGACTGGGTTGAGGCCTTGGATATTGTTGATGTGGAGATGCCAAATGGAGACATAAGTGCTGTTTTGGATGAAGATGAAGGAGCCCATGAAGATGGCGAAGAGGGAGGGTGGGATCTTGAGGATCTTGATCTTCCTCCAGAGGCTGAAACTCCAAAAGTTAGCAACGGGCATCCTTCATTTGTTCCTCCTACCCCTGGAATGCCTGTGAGTCAAATCTGGATCCAAAGATCCTCCCTTGCTGCTGAACATGTTGCAGCAGGCAACTTTGACACTGCTATGCGTCTGCTTAGCCGACAGCTGGGTATTAAAAACTTTGCCCCATTGAAGCAACTGTTTGTTGATCTATTAGCTGGCAGCCACTCTTACTTGCTTGCATTCGCTTCTTCCCCTGTGATTTCCGTGGCAATTGAGAGGGGATGGAATGAGGCAGCCAGCCCTAATGTCCGAGGCCCACCTGCCCTTGTCTTCAATTTCTCTCAGTTGGAGGAAAGGTTGAGAGCTGGTTACAAACTAACCACTGCTGGGAAATTGAGTGAGGCTCTCCGAACTTTTACCAGTATACTCCACACCATTCCACTCATTGTGGTTGATACAAGGAGAGAAGTCGACGAAGTCAAGGAACTTATCATTATAGTGAAAGAATATGTTTTGGGGTTGAAGATGGAGCTAAAGAGAAGAGAGCTGAAAAGCGATCCCATTCGGCAGCAGGAACTGGCTGCATACTTCACTCACTGTAACCTTCAACTGCCTCATGTGAGACTTGCATTATTGACAGCCATGACGAACTGCTACAAGGCAGGCAATATGATCACAGCCGCAAACTTTGCCAGGCGGCTCTTGGAGACAAATCCCACCGTAGAGAACCAAGCGAAGACAGCTCGTCAAGTGCTCCAGGCCGCTGAGAGGAACATGAAAGATTCAACCGAGCTGAACTATGATTTCAGGAACCCATTTGTGGTTTGTGGAGCTACTTATGTACCTATATACCGGGGCCAGAAGGATGTGTCATGCCCTTACTGCACGGCACGCTTTGTGCCATCTCAGGAAGGCCAGATTTGCTCTGTTTGTGACCTTGCAGTCATTGGGGCTGACGCATCTGGACTGGTTTGCTCTCCTTCTCAGATAAGGTAGGATGATCGGCACTTTTGGCAGGACGACGTTCATTTTGCAGCACTAGAATCAGATTTCATAGCTGCAGTTCCTGCATGAGAGGTAGGAAATTTAAACGGGAATCTAGTTTTCCGATACATCCAGCCTTTTTTTCGATGATTACAATCTTGAGGTGTGTTTTCCTTTTTTATTGCTGTCACATATTCTTTCTTCAGATTTTTATTTCTACCTCTAGTTGTTGTGTAGTCTCGACTGTGATTGTGTAATAAACAACGAAAAATTCTTCTTAGGTTATTCTTTGTATTTGAGATGGATGTCCTTGGGGGGCAGCACCTCATATTGAGTCTAAGGCATTTGAATTTCCATTTTTTGTTCTCAAAAATAGAAGCCTTGTTTTATGTTTTCTGCAATATTTTTCTTCTTCCAAATATGCTTTGTGCATGTCGTGTGTTTTTCTGTCCCTTTTTTGGGGGGGCGGGGGTGTTGGAGAAAACCCTTCTTTATGCCGTTACAATTAGTCAATTACTATGTGTTATATTAATTATTTGGTAAGTACATATTGGTATAGAAATTCTGGAGTTCTGTTGCAGATATTGCTTGGGAAAAGCCATTGAAGAGTGTAGCCATCAGCAATATACTCAAGTGAAACTGAAATTGGCCTGCTGCTTATCTTCAAATTTCAGTATCAAAATGGTGATTAACTAATATGCTGTTCAGATTTTGGTTCAACTTTGTTATCGACCGCTGGCATTTTATTCTGTAAGAGTTTCTGGATGGAGTAAAATAAGCACAGTTTTCCCAGCAGTGGATAACGTGTTATTGGTTTTTTTTTTTTCAAAAAAAAAGGAACAATAATAAAAAAAATGTCTGTAATTTTCTTGTGTGCATAATTGATCAGTGACTTTTTACCTGGTTGTAACTGGGTATTTATGAAGGTGGCATTTGGAACATTGGGTGTGATCCAAGGGGTTTAGTTGTGGTGCTGGTAGTAGTAATAGTAACAATAATAATATTCCTAAGATATAGAAGCACGATACTGAATTTTTATGAACAGGAGTTAATGTACTTGGGAATGCCCAAGTGACTTGTGTAAGTACTGATTTTGAGCTAATAAATACAATTACTTGCTTACCAATAACAGCAACATTAATTTGATGGCAAAAAGGCCAGTTTTGCAGGGTTGAATTATCTTGTCTTACCCTAGTTAGCATCAGTAGTAAGACAATTTCCTTATCTTTGTGTTTGCCCTTGTCTCAGACTGCTGCAAATAGCTCTGGAGTTTAAGAATTAAGACGCCATACATTGTTGAGTTTGGTCACTTAGGCAAGCAATGTGCCTACTTTACGGGCAACTGAAAACGTCACTTTTTTTTGGGGGGGGGGGGGGGTGTTGCTGGCTACGAATCATTATAAAAAAAAAGAAGAAGCAGAATGTCTCATTAAATGGTCTGTTTTCTATTTTGCAGTTGTAAGCAACGGTGCCTTTCAAATTGATCTTTATAAAAACATCTTTATACTTAACTTGATGATTGAGGTGATTATATCTGATCCAACAATACCATACTTTGATTGAGACCTTTAAAGACTGTGACCTCGTTTGGTTTAGCTCTAAGAACAAAAATGGGTTCATACCGCAAACAAATCCAAAATAGGCAAGACACAAGCTATTAGGCGTCTCTAACTTACTATGCAAAGGGCAAGTGAGTCTATTAAGAGCATTCCCAATGGTGAGTCATTTTTTTTTACTTATTAGTGGGTGCCTACTCCTTCCGCATCATCTCATAAGTCAAACTTTTTAGCTCTCAAGTTTTCCTTCCTATGGTGGAAGATTCACAATTTTGGCTTATCAAATAAAATAATAATCATGGATCCATTCTATAACAAATAACTTTATTTTTGGAATAAATAAAAAGAAAAACCAATCAAGAATATTTAAAAATAAAAATAAAAAAACTCTCGCGAGCTGGCTCAGGGCCATGAGCCTTCTCACGAAACACGGGCCACGAGGTGTTCACTATAGCAAATTCCTAGCCTCACCCTTTTCTCTCGCTTCTTTTTGCCTCTAGAGCAGAGCGTTGGAGTTGGTATAAGTTTCCAAGGGCTGTGACAAATGTAAGTCTTGCAGCTTCAACTTTGAAAGTCTAACATAACTAAGCCTACCAGCACAAACTAGAGTCTTTAAAACGAAAACAGCCTCCTAAAAGCTTATTTAGACTCTCTTCTACCTAGTACATGTAAGCCCCCCCTGGCCCCTTTTTTTTTTGTGTGTGTGCTTGTGGGCTCATTGAGACTCTGCCATCATGAGGTTACTTGATCATTTCTGATGTGCTAAAACTCTCCAGCAATTCAGAGTTCGCAATTATTTTGTTTATAATGGATATATGATTGTGACTTGTGTGTTTTTCAAAGACCTCTGATGTCCGATCCAATCAAAGTTAAAAATGAAGTAGGTTGCCCCCTGTCTCCTTGTCACCTCCTTCAATTTCTGATTTGATATGCTAACCATTTTCCAATTTTCAATGTTTTCTTTTAGTTTTAGGAGAGCTTTTTGAAAAATAAAAGAAAAATAAAAGAAATCCCAGCTTTCAACCTTGGACCGACTTGACCTACTCAACCACCCAGCCAAGACTTTCAGTAGTAATAGGATTGTAGGAACTTTAATTTTAACCAGCAAATCAAATTGCTTGCCACCTTAACAACAAACAAAGAAGGAAAACCAACAAAGTCCATTACAGATTGAGATTTGACAATCTTGAACATAAGCAAGGTTTAATTACAACTAAAACTATTAAAAAAATTGATAATAAGAAAAACATATTTTGCCCATGCCCCGGATAAAAAGGCAGGTAATTGGAACTAGACTCGTATCAATGAACTTTGTTATTAAACATGTAATCTTGATGAATGGAAAGAGACACAAAAGAAATACACGTTGAACGAATATGATAACGGAGTGCCCTTCATTAGCTAGGAAATTTTTTGTAGTTAATTTATTGACTTGTTGACGACGATGAATTTTGAAGTTTATATTATATGTCATTTCGCAACATGTGAAACAATTTCATGTGATATTCACATAATCTGAACTCCGGAATCTTGGGTAGCTAAGTGTTGGCTTGACCCTTACAATTGAATAGGTCAGGATTTTTTCGATTGACATTTTTTTTAAAAAAAATGCAGCCTAATAAGCTATTTTGCTTTATTCAATCATGACACAAAACACTAACACAAAGAAAGGGTTAGCTAGAGTTAAAGGGGCATGGGCATGTAATGGATGGTTTTCCTAGGATCCTAAACCTGAAATTGGGCATAGGATTAGGAACATCCCCACAACTCCAATGACACCCTTTTGCCTAGTAGAAGCCACTCCATTGTCCTAGAACAAAAAGAAGAGAGACATATCATTTAAGCCTTAGGGCAGGGCAGCCCTCCCTTTAAAAAGCCCTTCAATTTTTAACCAAATGATAGTAACTAAACCTAATTTAGGTACTCCAAAAGGGTAGGCACGTGGCCTTGGGAGTCTCCATAATCCTCATTTGGGACACTGTGGCAGGTGAACGGCCAATACCCCAATTATATACCCAAAGGGAAACCTAGCTATTTTGTCTTTTTTAAAATTTTACAGTACTTATTTATTTTTTAAAGGAGTGTCCCTTCTGTAAGACTCAGACAAGGCTGATAAAGTTTCATTTTTTTCTAATTTGTTCAAGCTTTTCAATCCCTAAAAATTAGGTGCAGGTAACATATTTGAGGCATTTTGTTTTGATGTTCCAATATTTTTTAAAAAATTTATTTAATAAATAATGGAAAAAATATATATCTAACTTCCAGTAATAAAACTTATCAATTTAAATTTATCAAATATATCTTTATTTTTATACTTTTTATAAAATAGGTTTTTCTAAGTTGCAGAGATGTCAAATGAAATATAATCTCTGTATATATTTTTTGAAAATTAGATACAATATTTTTTATTTGCATTACCCAAATCAACATTTTTATTGGTTTAAATGAATCACAAAGAGTAGTACAATATAATTACAATATAATAGGGAAGACAAAATTGAAACTAAAGTGGAACCTAATGTATCTAACTCAACTTTAATTGAAGATGGGT
The DNA here is from genome assembly GCA_017589665.1 of Selenicereus undatus. Lineage (NCBI taxonomy): Eukaryota > Viridiplantae > Streptophyta > Magnoliopsida > Caryophyllales > Cactaceae > Selenicereus > Selenicereus undatus. The sequence goes on along the minus strand of JACYFF010031954.1, from coordinate 9,457,903 downwards.
TTTTTTGGTGAAAACAAAGCATAACAATTTCATTAATAATACGCCAAATAGCACATACAATAAAAATGGTGAATGAACAATTTTAGACCTAAAACATAAATAAGAAATTCAACTTTCAAATAACGTAATCAATACAAATCTTTAAAACGCTTAGCTCCAAAATTATGACAATCTTGTCATAAATACTGTTCGATGACTTTGCATCTTTACTTTTAATGGAGGACCTCGCAATCCATGCTATGGCAATTTGAAAATCCATCTTTATCTAATGTTTTAGACCAATGAATGCAACTCTCATAAAAAGAGAGACTAATACTCCTATAAGATAGTAAAATAAAACATTTACATATAAAAAGACACACTTTATTTGTAAAAAAAAAAAAACCTAGGATTAAACTATGATTGTCTTCAAAATTTATCAAAATGGGACTTACCATCAATAAAAAAAAAGTTAATAACAGCCACTTCAAAGAGGTACAAGTTATGGTTTTCTTGAATGGAACAGGAGGATAGAAAAGTTGACTGAAGACTAAACTTCCCCTATTTTATTTGACCTAAAATAAATAACTTATAATTCTATAAAATATTTTTAAAAATTATCTAAGTTTTTGGATTAAAATTTAATCCGGATCCAAATTTATGTCAATTACCACCATTATACTCATGAGCTTTGAACACGATCTTCTGTCTCTGATACTCTCATAATTGGGACCCTCGCACATGAAGGGGGGCCACACTGTGAAAGTGGGGCCCATTCCTATGATTTTGGATGATAGCTAGCAATTGTCGAGGCTTAAGGCCTTGTTTGGGGGACCAGTTACTGATCATCCCTGTTAAGCAATGAGTAGCTCTGATGAATATAATTTTCTTTTATTTTCTTTTATTTTCCTTTAGGGGAGTTCTAGGGTTAAAGAGACTGTGACATGTGAACTGAAACTTTCCCTTTAAGGATAGTTTGTGACTTTGTGTTTGCTTAAAAGTTCAACCCACTCACAAAATTAATTAGAGGAGGAGAAGCAATTGAAGAAGATGAGAGAAAAACAGCCTTTTGCCTCCCTCTAGTTTAGTTTGGTCTTTCAATAATAACTACTTAAGGGCTCAATTGATAGAAAATGCATTGCAAATATTTGTATTCTTGTCAACTATTGTGGGAAAAAAAAATTGTTGATCAAAAAAATTTGCAAATAATCACTACTTTGAATACGTGAGAGCCAATTAATACAGCTTGTAAAGTTTTCGAGAGAATTTTCTCAAAGATTTTGGCTTGAGCTTTCTTATATACTAAAAATAAGAAGAAATTGGAATTCATTAGTTTTGATTTTTTAAATGGATAACGTAATTTTTGATAATTTTACATAATTATAGGCTTTTTTTGCCTATTCCATAGCCTATTTAAACGGAACTCACACTAGCTGTTATCATTGTAATTTTGGTATCATTATAATGACTAGACTTAAAGACGAATAAGAAACATTCTCAACCATGCAAATTGCATAACAGATTAATGAATTAGAACTATAGATGATCGAGTGTTGCAGTTTGTGTACGTGAAACAACCAAAATAACTATTTCACTAGAAATTAACTCATATGAAAGCCATGGCAAGAGGACCAAAAACTACAAAGGATAAGAGACGTTTCATTAGACAAATGGAAGTGAATATAAGAGTGGGCAGGCTAAGGGGGAATTCATAAGTAGGACAGCCACAGTTACACTTTGCTTTTGAGTTTGTGAACTATTTTTACTACTAATTAGTGATGTATCTGTAACCCCTTTGGTTTTTTTAATATATATTTGCTTTCGTTACTCTGTAAATGCTGGCTGACCTTTCTCCATACATATTCCCTATATATGCCCCCTAGAATGCATGTCTAAAATCATTAAGTTGAAAGGAGTCATAGCCTCTCATCAGCAAGATGAGGGAGACTCATTAATTAAGTTGAAGTGGGATGTGGCAAAACCATAGTATAGCTCTAATTTGAGTGGGGCAAAGCAAATAATAACTAATTAATGAAAGACATATTTGGGTAAATTGTCTTAAGGCTCAAGCCTTTTTGTGATAATTAGTTGGGTTTTTTTTTTGGTCCGTATGACCCACAAAGGACAATACAATACAATGGGGGAGGGGGGGGAATCGAACCTAGGACCTAGGTGATAATTAGTTGGTAAAGCTAATATATATATATATATATATATATATATATATATATATATATATATATATATATAGAGAGAGAGAGAGAGAGAGAGAGAGAGAGAGAGAGAGAGAGATTATTGTATGACTACTTACAAAAATTTAAACAGAAATATCTCAAAAATGTAGTGCAAGTCCAATTTGATTGGGACAAAGCAAATAATAACAAATGAAATATATAAGCCTTGTTTTCGATAATTAGTTGGTAGAGCTAATATATAGATGATTACATATATGACTACAAACCAAAATCCGAACAACAATATCGCGTACTGAAAGGGTCAAGCTTGGTTTATGCTAATTAAGGTTAGTATCTTCACAAAAAATTATATTTTCACTAACAAAAAGTATACCGAAAGTATATACTAATACATTGCGATTGTTCTTATTAATTTTTATAAATTAAATCCCCCGATTATCATGATGATATTTTCATCTAATTACAAGACAACATCTACTGTTAACTAGTTCATACAAGACAACATAGTAGAAGGTTGATTCTCAATCAGACAGATCATCCTAGTAATTGTCCCCCTACTCCAACAAGTGGCCTCATCACTAATTTTCTTTGAAAAATGAAACCAAACCTTATAACCCCATCATCAATATATGCTGGACAAAGTCTAATAAGACACGCAAGATAATACGACATTACTTGAACCTAATCGGATTGTTAAGTGAGGTAATAAGATAAAATTGTATTTTGATTTTACAATAAAGTTATATGTTGTAATAATTTTGTAGGAACATAAGTTTTGTGTTACCTTTTATGTATATATGTGCTTAAGTTATTTTCATTCCAGTGATCATCTTATGATAAGACACTTTTAAATGTCTTATCATAATTTACATTCGTATGTTATATGGATTGTCAAATTTTCAATAATTACTATTAGTTTTTAATTGGGAAGTTTTAGTATATATTCATCGGTTATGTCGATATGTATAAAATGACACCATAATCACATGAATTTTATCCGCGAAGACGTATCACATGTGTAATTTTGTAATTTTCAAAGACAAATGAATAAAGAGTCTTTTACACAATTTATAAGTGGTAAGACACTTCCATTGTTTAATCATACCTTTTTTCTTCAATTTAATACCTTAAGATATAATTTAAAAGTAAGGCACTTAGGAAGTGTCTTGTATTAAGAGATTTATCATTATAATTTTCATAACATATTTTTTAAATAAGTAAAATTATAAATGCCTTACTACAAGACACTTCTTAAGTGTCATGTCTTAACTTAAAAAATCTATTGTCATATGTTAAATTGACAAAAAATGCTATAATTAAATTGTGGAGAGGTATGTCACTTATAAATTGCCTTAAATTAACTTTTTATTCATAAATTTTCACCATTATAGAATTACACGTACAATTCATTCTCATCAATACGGTTAATCCAATGAGTATGTCATTTGTACTAGTTGACATAACTAATGAATACTCAAAATTTGCAAATGATAATTAAGTAACTATTAAAAATTTAGCGATTTTAAGTCACATGATATATTGATTTCAGTTAAAACAAGATACTTAAAAGTTTCTTATAATGGGACATATATTATCCCCAGTATGTAATTGCTAAAATATTAAGAAAACAACAACAACAACATCTTTCAGTGTGGACCCCGCTTTTGCGGATCTGGAGAGATCCAGATGTAGACAGCCTTACCTCTACAAACATTTCTACTCATAAAGAGGCTAAAATATTAAGAATCTAAGCAGAATAATAGTACAAAAATCAAACACGCTAGATCGTGTCTCACGATTCACGGTTGTGAAAACACTTTTTACATTTTTGATCTTTTGGCTTTTGAAAAGAAAGGAAAGATGAAGCAAGTAAAGCTCATAACACCTGGATCGATAACACAACACAAATAATTGCTTTAACTTGAATTCTATACAGTGAAAGTTGAAGTATTTATGCCCAATTTAGACAGAGGCATACAAAGCCTCCCAAAAGGCTGGGGGAATTTTATTTTTCAAAAGGAAAACCTGCATGAAATGGGGATGCAAAGAAAAAGAAAGACGATCCAAATTAAGAACATAAAGCTCAGAGAGAGAGAGAGAGAAGTCCAGAAAAACAGAAGTTGAAAAAAAAAAGAACAAAAAAAAAGGCTGGAAGTACGTACATTACATGCAGGCTTTAGAAAAACAAGTCCAGCTGGAGAAAGAGAGAGAGAGTTGAAGAAAAAGAGAGATTTATATCCAAAAACAGAGAACAGAACAACAACTTAAAGTATTGTACCAAACTCTTGAGTTTCATCTTTTTTGTGGATATTCCTTAGCTTTGCTTGCCATTTGCCATTTGCCCGTGCTTTGCATTTGCATCTATCTACATATCCATTATAATATCTTGTTTTTATGGCTCTCTCTCTTTTTTTCTCTGGGTTTTTGGGGGGGGGGGTGTGGGGGAGACGTTAAGAAATCATTACCAAGTGTTTTAATCTCCTCCACGTCTTTTTTTAGTGTATAATATGCCTGTTTTAACAATGGAATGTTACTACATATGATAATTGAAAAAGATGCATATCATTTCTGCCATCTTATACTTGTTCCTTTGGCATCTCAAGATATATCCTCTACAAATGTGATGGTGTAGGCTAAAGAACAAGGCACACTTTGATGTAAGAACTACAGGCTTTTTTTATTTTATTTATGACAATTAAGTAGCATATATATTTGTCGTCGCCTTCTAGAGTATATGGGTTAAATGGTCATCATCAGCCAGTGATGTTTTAGCCTATTGCTTAAGATTAAGGCTCTAAGTATTTTCCCTCCTGCATTGTATTGTATTATATTGTATTGTAATGATCATATATTGTGATTCATCTGAGCAAAAAAAGGAGTCATGATGAGCTCACGCAACTTTGCAAAGCGAATTTCACCAATGTTTTGAGATTTGTTAGATTCGGTTTAATATGTGATATTAATTTGGCCGACATCATACTGAAAATTGAATTACAGTTATCGGTAACAACTTTGAACATAATGTGATATGTTATATCCTTTGCATATCTTTGAGGTAAATCAACTATTTCAAAAAAATAATAAAAAATATTGAATAAAAGTTGTCCATGGTAAAGAGTTACAATAAATAGTGCCTCTTTTTTTTTCCTTTTTCTTTTGCAAACTTGACTAGTTCATTGAACGAAAAGAGTACATTTGTAATTTGATATCGACTTTCATTTCTAAACAGATAATTTGGAGATGAGGTGGTAAAGAACGGGCTTATGAGATTGCAGTTGTCCTGGGTGTTTGCTCCTTTCCTCCTCCTCCTTGCAAAAAAGGCCAGGGTCGAATTTAAATCTGAAAAACACCCCTTCGACACTCAAGTCAGAATTTCTTATGGGGGAGAGATAGAGGAAAAAAAGATAAGAGTGCACGTCCTTCTTGGGAAAAGAATATCTTCCCTTAAAAGGAAAAATCCTAGTTCTCATGACATTTTAGGATGTCAATATCTAGATTTCGATGTAGAATTGACTACCTTTCTCAGATGGATAGGTGGATATTTATAGGGTACTGTGAATAGGGATCGAATAATAATTTAACAGGATTCTCATCTTAATAGGCCTATATGTGGTTAAGCCCCTGCGTTTTGGGTGGCCCACAGAGGATCCCGCTTTTGTAGACTTTATGCCTGGACCGCTGATGTCGCTGTAACAATAGGGTTTTATATGAATCAACTTTAAATTGATCACGAGTTATGAGGTTTGAAATAAGGCTTTAGTTAGCTAGCACTGATAGTAATGTTAATAGCCACAAATTTCAAACTGCATGACCATTATATGAAGAATGTTGATCTACTAGCTAGGTAGTATCCGCTGTACAGCCTTGGGTACAAGCATAACTTGATGTGTTGCTCTATTCCTTGACTTTGTTGCAACTGTTTGGAACCAACGTCAAACGGGTCAGATGTAGTGCTTGATTCATCTAGAAATCATTTGGAAATTAACTAGTGAGAACTTTAACAAGCACACATACAAGGAAGAGCCAGCTTATCTTAGTTTTTAAACAACCTAAGTAGTGCATGAGATCAATAATTACAGTAGCACTCACTACAAGGAAAAAGTCTATTAGAAGCAGAAAACGCTCTGATTGGAAAACCGAGCACCATGAAAAAACATACCACTCAGTTACAGATATGATTCTCAATTAACAGGACCAAATATAATATGTGTTTATGTAGGTATTGGTCAAACAAGACAATTTCACAAGCTATTGATGTCAGATGTATTAATACAAATAGGTAGATGATAGTAGAGTTCGTTCTTTTCTCTATTGATTACAGCAGCACTTAATTAATTTATTTTTTTTATTTTCTGCCTCATATCAAATCTATGATCCTTTAATTTGGATTTAGGAGTTTGCTTTATAGGCTGTATTGGTCCATATTATATTCTTTTATATATATGTCATTTATGACACATTTTCATTAAGTAATCCATAAGGTAATTAACCCCGAATTAATTGCTGGGAAAATTCAAGAAATTCTTTTATTTTATTTATCATGTCAACATCTGTAGTCCCTGAACCTAGATTTAGGATTTGCTATAGTACGTCATGTTTGAAGCACCTTCATTTAGTAATCCATAGGAAAAGCCTTGATTATTAATTACGAGGGCAAATTCTTTTCTTTTTTTTTTTTTAAGAACAGGAATTTGCAACGTTGGGCGAGCAGCTCGATTTCCTGTAGAGGATCAACCAGGCAAAAAATTGCTAATTAAAAAGACACAGTCTGATACTCTGATTTACTGTGGAGAGTCAACCACAAAAAATAAAAAGATAATTTTTAAATTAACAAGAAATTAAAGAAAAAGACCCAGTCTGGTTTACTGTAGAGAGTCAACCAAAAAAAAAGATGGTAATTTGTTTTTTTTCTTTTTTAAAAAGAGACACTGGGCTCGAGGATGAATGACTCCTCTCTCTCTCTCTCTCTCTCTCTCTCTCTCTCTCTCTCTGAGTTTTTCTCAAAAGAATAGTAAAACAATCATAAATGGCCTTCATTTGGTTAAAATTTTAGCAGCTTTCTTTTCCTTTTTTTTAAATTTCTTTTTCCCTCTTCTCACCACAAGCACTGCAGTGCCTTCTTCATGTTATTTCATTTTATTAATTTTCTCGTAACAATTTTAATATTATTATATTAACACTGATCTCTAATCATTACAAGCCTATGCTCCTAAGTTTGGCATGTCTCATGCATAGACAGCAAGCAAGATATGCATTATCAAATGCTAGTTTCTTTTTCCTTTTTTTAAGTAGTATAATATACATATAACTTAGCAAATTTTAATTTTCTCATCAGAATTTTAATACAATATTTCCATTTGAACAAACAAGATGATTATATTATTTGTTAAGTGAAATCGTCTGAATTTTATTTCGTATATGATGTCAAATTGTGTAGTTTTTTTAATTACCTTAATTTTTCACATATTTCTTCTTATGTCTACAAGTCTCTACATATTTTTAAACTTTTTTTTACTTACCTTATGTGCTGTATATATTTCTTCATATTTCTACAACTTCTCTACATATTCTAGTATTTTAAATCTAACAATCCCAGTTTCAATTTTACGGGTAAAAAAAATTATAAATTAAACCCTATGTATTACGTGCATATGCATTTAGAGAATAATTTACTTATATTTGAATATGTTAAAATCCTAAATCTATCACGAAATATTATAGCCAATATGGCATGTTTTAAACCTTTTTCTTTAAATTAAACCCAAACAATTAATGAAGATGCTTAATTAAGCAAAGCATATAGGAGTATCAATCTCTCCAACCTAATTAATGATGAAGAGAAATTCTCACCTAATAATTTTTTTTTGGTTATCTACTTATCTTATGTATTATTGTGTATGGTTTTTTTTTTTTGCAGTGATTAGTACATAGGAATTAAAATCAACTTTAATTTCCGAATTATGGGTGATAAGTTCTAATAATAAAGTTTTAAATATGGTACTAACTAATTGTAAAGATGGAAACTCGATATTGCTCCTTTTTTATTTTATCTTTTTTTTTGGTTTATTAGTTCCTCATATATAGATGTGATGGAGATGGATTATTAATTAGGCTCATATAAAATTTTTGCATGAACTATTTTTAAATTGCATAGGGAAAAAAAGTGGCGAAATTAGATATAAGGTTTAGCAAATGAAGGATATTAGTATGAATTATTGTGTTAAAAACTCATTAAGATCATATTATCATATACTTTTTTTTAGTATAATGTTACTTATAGTTGGTTTTTTACCTACGAATTTTAAAATCTATATCCATAAAGAGTGAATGTGTCTTTGATGAGATTTTCCTTTAATTAACGCAAGCAACAACCAACAAACAAAACAGTTATCTAACCGTGAAAAATGTTGAACCTAAAAATTTTAAAAATGATTTCACATGAGACATTTTTTTTGAAAATTAATATCAATTCTTTTTTATATGAAGAAACTATTAAACAAAGAAAAAGAACTTCTAACATACCAATCTTCTGTTTGCATCCAAAACAAAATATCTCATCTTGTGGCATTGCAATCATCATTTTGCAAACCCCCAAAAAAAAATCTTTGTTGAAAAATTTCAAAAAAAAAACATAATAAATGAACTAAAAGCCAATAAAAAAAGAGGGGGGAAAAGATTCCCCATGAGAATGAGACAAATTAACAAAAAGAAGGGTAAAAAAAGAAGAAATAAAAGATTAAATTCTTCTTCCTCGGGCCCTTAAAACATGAATTTTAATAATTTTTCGATATGAATTTCCGTGCTTAAGGGAGAAATTTTAATACAAAATATTAATATTTTGCCAAAAATGATAATCATATGATCCACAACTATAACTTGTTCGTTTTCATTGTCAACTTTTCTGTCTCTAAGCCAAGCCATCGGTCAATTTCTCACAGATTTAAGATTTTCATTTTATTAGGCTTTCTCTCTCTCCTCATGTACGGCTTGATTAGGGCGGGGCCTTGTTAAACCCTCCAAACTCCGTACAAATTTTAATTTTATTATTAAGGATTTAATTAATAATTAATAATTATTGATTAATCAAAAAACAGGGATTAATGTTGGGTTTCTTGTTGTTTGATTTGATTTGAGGGGTTCACGTGCTGTTGCATAAAGGTTGGACCATGCCTTTTAATTTTGCTTCTATTGTGTGTCATACCCATCGATCCTAGCTAAATGCCTTGTCATGACGTAGTTCCTTAACCTAAACCTTACTTAAGTAGGGTTAGTAGTCTCTAATTGGATTACTGTTTTGGATAAGATGGAATATAATAGAAGTGGTATTTCCCTATTTGAATTTTGGATTGGATTAGCCACATACGTAATATTATCTTCATTAAATTGGAAAATTAGCTGACCAAAAAAAAAGTAATGTATATTAATATATACCTAAAAGTACGTACTCACTTGTCATGTACATATATATATTTTTAACGTGTATTTGTCATATAGATAATTTTTGACATGTGATGCTGACGTGATTTGTAGGAGTTTGTATTAATAAAATATGATATAAGCTTTGGCAAAAAAAAATGATTGGGATTTGATAAATATTAAATTTGAATTCATTTCAAACTTCTATAGAATGTTTTAAAATTTTGGAAAGAATTTCAGCTTGAAGTTAGAACGTAACTAATCAATTTTTGTAGAGACCCTGTTATTTTAAACGTGCAAAGAAAATGACAGGATCACATTCTCTTACATTTGGATAAGATACAAATAGTCCCAATGCATAATTAATTACATCTATTGTTTGCCTTTGTCTTTATAAGTGATTCAACTAGAACTCAAAATAATACATACTAAATTAATTGAATTTTGATTGGACATGTTTGACATGATTGGTAAATATGCTGAATTGATTGAAAAATTGAGTTGAAAATTTTACTAAAATTTAGCCCTAACATTCAGAAAAATTTAAATCTAACATGATCTTATTCGTGCGAAACGTAACTGTTTGCACACATTAGCATAGTCATATATCATTTAGCATGCGCAAGCAAATAATAACATTCATGCATGCATTAATAGTCAGTGGTAGATCTAAACATTTAGAATAGGGGTGTCCATCTATTAACATCATCACTGATATATGCTCCCCCAAAAAAGATCATATGATACATACTACAGTACGTAATCTATTTTGTGGAGACATTCCGTCTCAATTTTTTGTTTTTCAAACCTTCTATTTCATATTTCCACTCTCATGGAACTTGGTAAGCAATATGCCTCACTTCTTTAATTTTTTTTTATAAAAAAAAAACTTTGGTAGTCTACTATTATGTTTGTTCTCTGTGGTCTTTATATTTTATAGTTGATGCATAAATGGTGTTAAAATAGTAGAATATTATTATTACGTATCATTTACTAAAACCGTTCATTGCAAAGCACACATCATCAGCAGCAATTAATAAAATCAAAAAGAAATTAAGCCATGAAGTGCACATGTCAACACATGAAATAAAACTATAAATAAGTAATCTCCACTATCTAGTTACACCAAAAGAAAGGAGAAAAAATCAGCATCAAGTTCGAATAAGTAATTAGTGTAAAGTTATAGAAAACTCGGTACCAAGAATATATTGCAACTGAACAGTCAACAAAATCAACAATAACAATAAAATAAAATCAAACAAACTAATTGTAGTTACAAATTACAAAGATTAAATTTTTATAGATTCAATTGATTTGAATAGATACAACTTCTATGGATACAAAATCCTCTTATTCTTTCTCTCTCAAGGATGGATTTTTCAACCCTTGAATAAAGAGAGGTAGGGACCTATTTATCGGAAAGCCTCATCATTGAAAGTCAAGACAGGCCTTGACTTTGGGTTTTGGATATTGACCTAGGTTTTGGGCCTTTCAATCAGGCTTTACCCTAGACTATTTTGACTTTCGTTTGTTTGACTTTGACTTTGACTTTGACTTGGGAGTCTCCCGGGCCTGAACAAAGCATTGACTTGGAAGTCGCATCGAACTTTAACCGGATGTTGACTTGAGAGTCATTTTTTTTATACTTGACTTGTGAGTCGATGTTGACTTTGACTTTGACCGCGTCATCACTTGAACGTCGTTCGGGTTTTAGGTCGTGGCTTGACTTGGTGGTCATCTTGAGTCTCCATTTGGGCTTTGACTCGAATTTTAACTGAACCCTGACTCGGTAGTCATTTGGGCTTCATTATGGGCTTGACTTGTTAGTCTGTGTTTGGGCCTGATATGTGAGTCTTTTGGACTTGATTAAATTAATTAAAAGGGTTGACCCATTTAACTAATTTAATTTAATTTTGATATAGCATGAACAAATTTTTAGTGCCTACACTAATATTAGATTAAATTAATAAGTCTAAAATCCACATAAGAGAGAGGGAGAGGGAGAGAGACAGAGAAAGAGATTTGAAAAAGTGAAATGCAGTTTTGCCTAAGATGAGGGAGAGAGAAAAATTTGAGCTTTGGAGCATTTAATTCTATTTTATTTTGCCATGAAGCTAGTTTGTAGTTTGTAGCTGTAATTTTTATATCTAAAAAAATTAAAATATCAGTATGTAGGTTGGGTATATTTTGAGAGTGTCTATAAAGCATAACTTTTAGGGCTAATTTTAGGGGTGTCAATATATATCAAATTGACATCCTTTAAAATAGCTCAGTAAGAATTTTTTAGCCTCATTAAAATATTTTTGTGGTTAGGGGTGTCCATGGACACCCCTAACCTCCAAAGAGATCCGCCCATGTTAATAGTGGTGGATTTAGAAAAGTTGCATTGATGATTTAATGAGAGAGAAAGAGAAAACGAGGAGGGAAGCGTAGGCATTGTAAGTAACTAGAACTATTTCCCTTGAGATGTAATGGTTAAGTTAGATAATATGTCGTTGTCCAAAATTATAAATAACTCGTGAATATATTGTTTTCATCATTTACATTTACTTTATTAGTTGAACAATCTTTATTATCTATTGAACTTTTTAGATTTACGCATGCGTTATTTTTGTATATGCAAGTAAATGTTTACTAATAACATTTCTAAGAAACTGATTAAGGAGGAGGTCAAAGATGTTGTGAAATATATAAAGAAACACTTAAAAAGAGTTGTATGCATATAAGAAATACAAATAAATTAAAGTACTAATTGATACATTAATCAATAAAGTTATGACACTTAGTAAAAATATATAAAGTCACTCAATTTTATATATAGTTAAATAGATTACTGAGTGTTAATCAACCTATTATTATCTTACCACTTTCCTATATGAATGATTATTGTGTTGCTTTTCCAACCCTTTGTATGTACCTTTATTATTTAAATAAATAGAGATCTCACAATTAGACTGTTTCGTTCAGAGTAAATTTTGTAAGTACTGAGTGTTGATCAACTTGTTACAGTCTTATCACTTCCCTATATGAATGATCCTGTGCTGCGTTTCAAATCCCCCATATGTACCTTGTTTTATTTGAATAAATACCGATTTCACTATTGAACTGTTTCGTTGAGAGTAACTTAATTTTTTATGGAGACAGGGTTAACATATATATGACATATTGTCCCCTTCCCCTCCCTAATAGGTAGAGTTCAAAAGTCATTGCTATGAACATGCCCTGTCCCAAGCCCCCAAATGAATTAATATCAAATCCACCCCTATACACAACTTAAGTGTGTGATACGTACACTGTCTTGATCACAATTTTAACATATGATTTGTGATCTCAAATGGCAAAAATGTCGGCAGTCAGTACATAACAAGTACAATATTAGAAGCATGCGCATCCAACTAATTTGGTTCTACAATCAATCCTCATAAAAATAAAGGTTATGGCTTTTGTTTTGGACTACAAGAAGCAATTAACTAAAGCGATATGTCAAAAGATTCAAATCAAAAGAAACAGTAAAATCAATGTTGATGCGATTAAGGAAAAAATTCAACTTTCGTGGCAAGTTGACTTCATCATAAGGTATATCATTCACCATATGGAAAATGTTTTGAAGAAATGATCCGCCAGGGTTTTAAAAAGCTAATAGTGTTGCTGTTGGTTAGCGCATTTTGACCATTCGATTTCTTATCTTATCATTCTTATTCAGATTATTGGATGCGAATGATTAATTAAAACTTTAGAAATACTTTCAAGCGCTAAAATTTGGGACATTTAATTTCAATAATCAACAAATATTTTATATTGTAATTTTTTAGGTAATTTTGAGCCAAAAGATGAGCGTATTCAACTTGATTTTATTTGTTTGTTTTGTTTTAAGAGTAATATTACATTTGAATTTTCGAAAAAATACAATTCAATATTATTCCTAGACTATTGACAATAAACACCCCAAAGTTTAGAGCGTGAGAACTTAATTCCCCTTATTTTCTTCTAGTTTGTTGGCTCACTACTTAGGTTGAACTCTTAAGAGAACTTGATCTGTAAATTCCCATGTATTTAACCTTCCCACAAAAAAAAAAGAGAAAAGAAAAAGGAAAAGAATGCAAGTTTGCAAACACATTTCAGCTTGCCCGTCCAATGGAAAACATTATAATATGACACACACATACTATGATGATATCCTATACTCTCAAATTATTGAAAATGAATAATATCCTAATGCCCCTACAAATTTCTGCTAATTAATTTAATCTCACCAGAAAATTTATCAATGAAAAAATAATGCTTTACGAAAACATACTAGGTTAGTTGTTGATAAAATTTTGGATTTAAATAATCTAAAGTTTGAATGATTTGTTTGCTTACAATCTGTACGTACGAGATGTAAAGTAGTATTGCGTATTTTGTATGTAATATATCTCAATAATCTATACTCTAAAGAATTAAATCGACAAGTAGTAAGCTGAGCTTACAGTAACAACTAATATATTTTTTAAAATATTGATTATTAAGGCACACTAATCCGAAAATATAAAGTAGTGTGCCTCATAAATATAGATTACTAGCAAATTAAATAGACCTCTCAAAATTTAAATTATTTAAATCTAAGATTCCTTCTTAATCTGAGGCAATAATAGGTGACAAATTCTAGGAGGGTCTTGCATAGTCATGCCCATAATTATATGTGACGTTGTCATTTGGCCACACATGCATACGTACAATTCATCGATGCATGTTGTCAACATAGAGAGTTGACCTCTAAGTGGGACTAATGCCTTATTAATCAAACCCAGCTGGAAGTTTTATTTTATTTAATTTATATACGTACTAACAGTTGCACCCACCCTTTTTTATAAAATAAAAAAAAGGCACAAAATGCTGCAATAGGTCAAAGGTATAATAATTAGGCAAAGAATGTAGAGGCAGCTGCCTTAAAAGGCAAAAAATTATGGAAAAAAAAAATGTTTAGGTAGGTAAATACTCACAACCCGTGAAATGCCAAATAAAAATTCTAGATCTGAATTGAATCCAAACTTATATTTTCAGCATCTCCTCCAAATATACGTGGAGTCGGATATAGCAAGATTATATTCTGAATTATAAAGTGTATTTTTGTTATTAAATATAACTTACTATACTTTTATATATTGGTTTAAATGATTTGTTACATGTTCTCCTTGAATAAGATTTCATATTTTACTATTACATATTTTTATATAAAAAATTATGATGGGAAAATTCATATTTTACGAGATAACAGTAACTTCATTTTGTTAGATAGTCAATGTAAATTGAAAGTAGTGATTGTTTGTCATCTTCATTACAGGAAAGCTTGCGATATAATTTACCAATGCAATTGAATTGGTAATGATAATTTCATCAGCATCCACAAATACATATCTGTTCCACCTGATTTGAAAAAATGAGTGAAACTGCGAATTATATAAATGATGGATGAATGATTTAATTGATAAGGTTGGATTCGAATACTATGACATTCAACTCGTCACCCCGTATTCTTGTACTTGTTTTATTTCACCTACTTGCTTATCAACACAATATGCATTTAGTTTGATTTTATTTTTATCCTTTATATTATATTTTTGGGATGATTAATCCCTCTTCTCCAGAGATTTTTTTTTTTTAGATGACCCTAATTTTGCAATGTAAGAGGAAAAGTATAAGTGTATAACCCAAAACAAAAAAAATTGAAGAATTTGAATCCCAAGGGAGGAGGAAGAAATTAAACTTCAGCCTTTATGTCTCTGGAAAGAAAATTTGTCAGAGAATTTTTCTCAGAAAAAAAAAAAGAAAAACGAATTTTGTCAGGAAGAATAAAAAATGGAAGGAGGCGGGTCCCATATTTCGCCGCCTGTCACAAGATCAGGGGTAGGCCACTGTCAGCCGTCCGATTTTCGAATTTTAAAGAGAAGATCAGAGCAGCTGCCAATGATATGTCATTTTGGATAATTGAATAGTAATAAATATTTGGAACTTCTGATCATGAGACAAAATAATATAATCATCATGTGGCACGTCTGTATTTTCTCCATGTAAATTTCCATACAAATTTTATTATCATCAACAACTTTGACACAATTTATGAAAAACATTTCACAAATTTTATATATATATATATATATATATATATATATATATATATATATATAT
>JACYFF010031954.1:9379917-9424218 GCA_017589665.1 Selenicereus undatus | reverse complement strand
AAAAAAAGAAAAAAAAGGAACCTACGGACGTGAACTTCAAGCCATTTTGACCCCTCGCCATTCCAAGTTTCAAAAAATTCCCTCATTGGTTGGTGCATCAGCCGCTATTCATTTTGTTTTTCAAACTACTTTTTAAAAGCAACAAAAATACAGGAAGAGAGAAAAGAAAAGTGGAGCACCTTGGAATTCGCCGGCGAATCGATTTCGAAGCAGCAGATTGAATACACAAATGAAATTTGGAACTTTGATCTGATATTGAAATTCAATTGCGGAATTTAGGGTTTGGACCGGATTGCATTAGATCGGAGAAGAGAGAGAGAATGAGGGAAGGAAGGTGTTGGCCGACGATGGATCTACTACGATCAGAGGAAATGCAGTTGGTGCAGTTGATTATTCCCATGGAATCTGCTCACCGCACCATTTCTTACCTTGGTGATGTCGGTCTCTTCCAATTCAAGGATGTATGTGCTTTAATTTTACCTTCCCCCCCCCCTCTCTCGTTCTTCTGGTTTTTTGGATTTCATGCTGTTATTTGTTGTGGTAGTTTGATTCGATTCTTTTTTGAAGTTATTTGGAGTTTATTGATGGCGGATCAAGTGCTGCATTGTTGTGATTTATTGATCAATGGTCGTTGATTGAATTAAATGTATGCCAGACAAAATTAATTGTACTTTTTTTGTGTGTTTCATCTCGTTTTCTGCTGAGAAATTGACGTGAGTTGCAGTCAGAAGGTTAACTGGATCAAGTGCGATATAGTTCCTTGAATGTTAACATATGAATGCAATTGGCATTGAAGCAGCTGCTTAGTGTTTGAGATTACTCTGGATTTGCTGAGTGATTATCTGTGTATTTGCTGCTCGAGTTATGTGAGAATCCTCTACAATTTGAAATGGAAGGGATCAAAGATCACAATTCAAAGCCAAATCGTCCAACTAGCCGTGTGGGACTCAACCTATTATAGATTGCAAGTCTCTTGTTTGTTTTTTCAATGTGAAATGTTCACTTTAAAGGCAATTAAAACATTGGAAGTGAAAAGAACTAAGCAACTTGGTAGGCACAAGGGGCATCTGGCTGAATTTCATTTCAAACCAATGGGAATCATTTTAACACTATCGCCTCGCCCTGAGAGTCGTCATTGGACAATTCTCTCGGGATTCGCATTATAGGAGGCCAAAGTACAATGTGTCATCAAACTACCATTTGCTTGTTTGGTTACAAAGTTGCAGGCAGTCAACAACTTTCATTCGACAGTTCATTGTACATAGTGCTTCTGTGGTTTATGGTAGTGTAAAGCTGCCTATACCTTAACCACACTCCCCCCCCCCCCAAAAAAAAGACCTAATAGTTTTGTTGAGAATCCTTTTATGAACAGTTGATAACATAGTGTTTCCAAGCTGAAGTTATGGGTTATAATACACTCTACTGTCTTCTCTTGACGTATTCTTACTATTCTGTTTCAGCTCAACCCTGGAAAGAGTCCATTCCAGAGGACTTTTGCTGCTCAGGTGCGTTCTGTTCTCAATGACAATATTTAAGATATCAAAACATATGGTTGGCATTCTATGAACTGTCTGTTTAAGTACTTGCAACTACAGTTGAGTTTCTATTTGTGCATGGGCGTTTTTTGCATTACTTTAAAAGACAGTTGTTCTTCTCACCACTGTATTAGTTATTCATCCTCGGAGAACATTAGCAAGCAGCTTGGTAAATGTTAATACCCCCCCCCCCTCCAAAAAGGCGAGTCTAGATAAGCCAAATAAGGGGCAAGGGGTGGACGGAAGAAAAAGAAGATAATGAAATTTTTTTAAAACTCCTTTTGGTTGGGGGAGGGGGAGTTTTGCCTGAAATTCTACTGGAGTAGCTAAGTTGAAAATAATCCTATGACATAGTCTCTCTTCTAAGCGCGATAATTGTGGAGAGTACAGAAGGTGCAAGATAATTGCATCTTTTGCTTAGAAGGATGTGTACATCTAGGTGTGGTTAGACCAGGTCCACACTAGATGTTGTTGTTTTCACATGAGCTTCAACATTGAGAATACAGCTGAATGCATATTTTTAGTTTTTGAACATCTAAACATATCAGTGGATGTTTGCTATTAGCTGCTAAAGTTTATGGGATCATAGCTGAGGCACAATTTAAATTCTTCCTGGTTCGGCGGTTGTGAAAGCAAATGAACATTAGATACCTCAAATCACAAAATTTGGCAACAAGAGGATTGGCATCATAGCTTTAAGGCTTTGCGGTTATGGTAGTTTATGAATGGGAAAGATTAGCTATGTTGGGAAATGCTAAATATAGGTGCAGGGCCTTTATTTTCCAAGAAAACAAAACTATGCATATGGTGCTAATCTTTGAAGGTACACAACGAAAGATTGGGTTATCACTACATTTCGTTTCAGGTTGGGGATGGCAATTTTGCCTTATAGATGGTGTGATGATGTTCAATTGAAAAATCTTTTAAATTATTATCTTGCGGGGATAGAGACACATATTGTCTGATTATTACGAGAGGGCTTTTAGCTTTGGCTTTTGATGTACTGTTTCTGTTCCCTGATTATGTTTGTGATGCCTTCTTGGATGTTGATTACCTAACTAGTTTCCTTTGGAGCATGTTTGAATTTCTGTGAGAAGCTTCTTCCTCCTATGGTTAGATGGAGTTTTGGCTCAACGGGGAAGTTCCCATTTAAAAATTGCTTCTAGCAGCTTGCAATCTATTCTTGTTTCCCTAAGGTTAACGGATAAAGCTTATTTGAGGTCTACTGCTCCTATGAATGCATCTGTTCTTGTTTGGTGGGAAATTTAGGGCAAAATGTCCACTTCGTAAGAGAGGGAAATTTTTGCTACTAGGTATAATATGTGTAAACGGGATTCAAATTGCATGTATATTGTATAGCCATCTAGCTCATTCCCTATTTGTTACAGCTATTGGCAAAGCAGCTCTTTAATTGTTTGACCTTCTTTGGGTAGTGGCTAAATCATTAGACAACATATGATTCCTCAGAAGGGCTTTTCTGGAGGAAAACACGACAGTAAGTCATTTGGAGTTTAGGACCATTTGTCACCCTATGTTGGGATTATTTGAGAGGAACATATAAGAAAAGTGATGGCATCGAAAAATCTCTGCAGCATATGACCCAAGATTTTATGCTTATGGGAGGAGAACCTTTATCTCTTTCTCTCTCTCTCTCTCTCTTTTTGTTTTGATGTAATTGTGCCTATTGATATCTTTTCATGGTTTTTTATTAACTATATGTAGGATGCAGACTCAAGGTCTAATTCTTCTTCCTTGAACTAATGTGTTTTTTGTTTTTTTTTTTGAAAAAGATGTCTAAAAGGTTTCCATTCTCATGAGGTCCATATAACAAGTGCCTTTGTATTTAAGAATAATCGCGAAAAAAAGAATAATCATGAAAAAAAAAATTATGTCGGTGCAAAAATTGTTATTTATATCATTATGATCATGCATACCAGTTTCTGGATTAAATTCCACGAACTATGAGCTGTTGTGGGCAACTTCTTTGTCTCTTACTTTCCTCTTTTTTCTTGTGCCCCTGTTTGTCCAATTCTTTTATTTTGTCCAATTCTTTTATTAATACAGATAAAAAGATGCATGGAAATGGCCCGAAAGATAAGATTTTTCAAGGAACAAATGGAAAAAGCTGGTTTACTACCCTCATCAAGATTCACAACCAATGACAATGTCAATCTGGATGAGTTAGAGGTATCCTCAATTTGGAATGTTCTCTTCCTCTTGCTTCTCACTGCTTCCTTTGGCTTTTAATTACCTTCTGTTCCCTTGGTCAATACCAGGTGAAACTTGGAGAACTTGAAGCTGAGCTAGTGGAGATGATTGCAAATAGTGAAAAGCTACAGCATTCATACAATGAGTTTTTAGAGTACAAGTTAGTATTGCTGAAGGTACATAATTTTCCATTTTCTTTGCGGGTGCGGCTTAGTGTTGACAAGCTATTACATGCCAAATATAGCAGGGCCGATCTTTGCGTCCCCTTAGCTTCACCCTTGCCACCAGGCTGTGGATTAACAACTTTGTTAGAGCATTGTTTTTAAATGTATACAATAGAGAACTTTAACAGACTGGCTGATCTATTTCAGGCTGGGGAATTTTTTCATTCAGCTTTAAGCGGTGCAACAGCTCAGCAGAGAGAACATGAAGTGCATCAATTGGGTGAAAAATCAATTGACAGTCCATTGCTGAAAGAACAGGTAATTTATTTTCTTTTTCAGCTGATCATATTATATTTCAGCTGAAATCCCTCTCTTACTAGCTCACTGAAGATAGCTTTTCTATAGGAAATGACAGTTGATCCATCAAAACAAGGTAGACTTGGATTCATCAGTGGTCTAGTCCCAAGGGAAAAGGCAATAGCATTTGAGAGGATTCTTTTCCGATCAACCAGGGGTAATGTTTTTCTCAAGCAAGTGGTTCTTGAATATCCTGTTGTTGACCCTACTTCAGGCGAAAAGGTGAACACAAAAGCTGTCTTATCCTTTCTCTCGTTGCCTCTTTCTCAATTATAATATGCGCATTCATGCAAGTAAATTTTAGCTAGAATGAACTCATCTCCCCCCCCCCCGCCCGGGCGGGCGCCCGTAAACAAAAATTGCATATTTCAACATGAAGTCTGTTGCAGGCAGTTCTACATCAGATACATACCTCTAAATGAGCTAAATTTCTTCGTACAATGCTTCTCCCTTCTGGATTTTCTCCTGAGGTTTCTCCATGTACATTATACTCTTTTGCAGGTTGATAAAAATGTATTCATTGCATTCTTTTCTGGGGAAACAGCTAAGAGCAAAATTGTAAAAATTTGTGAAGCTTTTGGAGCAAATCGTTACTCTTTCTCCGATGACCCACGAAAGCAACAGGAGATGATGACAGAGGTATTCAACTGTTCGTAGATGAAGCATTGTCAAGGTTTACATATTAATTTTTGCCCAAAAAATTATTTTGATGGCTTTGAAAGCTAATGTGTGCCATATTAGTTAGCAAAACGCCAAAACCAGCTTTTATAGTGAGAGAAATTTTACATAGCGATATAAGGACTTGCTATTATATGGTGGGCCAATGCATTCCCTGCATTTCAATAAGTCTTGTGTCTCTTACCAGTGTCTTTCATCCTTTCCTTTGTTTTTTTTTTTTTGGGGGGGGCGCCCCCCCCGCACAATTCTCATGAAATTTCTTTTATCTGTTTTTGACTTGTATATGAGAACCTATTACTCTATAAACTGAGAGGCTATTTACAGTTACTGAAGATCAGAGTACAGCAAACATGCAACATCAATATCTTGTTAATTCTTATATCAAGAATGTCACTGCATAAGACGGTGTGACTTTGGTTGGTTTCATGTTGGTCAAATGCAAGGCATAAGCTCCATCTTTCAACTAAGATCACTGGGGTAGATAAGCATCTAGTTGTCTGTTCTTCCTTCTTCTTCCCCCCCCCCTTTTTGTCAGGGACTGCTGGATAGGGTGGGATATTGAAGCAAGTTGCTGTAAGATTGTTTGCTTATTGGATCTTAACAAAGAGTTCAAAAGGGCATTTTGCAGCCTTGATATTCGTTTGAGTAATATCATGTGTACTGTGTGGGAAAAATTAAATAAATAGAAGTGGGGGATTCATCTGTCATGTTGCATATGTTAGCTTATTTGAAAGGATGAAAGTGGGGTATTGTTGCTGTTGTATGATGAGAACGTCAACAACTTCATTGCCAGGTCAATGCAAAACTTTCTGAGCTGAAGACTACTATAGATGTTGGTTATGTGCACCGTGATAACGTCTTAAGTGCAATCGGCTCCCAAATTGAGCAATGGCAGCATGTGGTTAGTACTACCTCAAACTCTTGTTTTACAATTTCTACTTGAGTAAACCCCCCCACCCCCACCCGGGACTCGTATAAATGCTATTTTTTCGGTGAAGTAATTTCTTCCATGATTGTATTGACCAACATTTAATCCCTTTCCTTTTTTTTTGGTTTTTTTTTTCCCATTTGAAAGGTAAAGAAGCAGAAATCCATTTATCATACTCTGAATATGCTTAGCTTAGATGTGACAAAGAAGTGCCTTGTTGCAGAAGGCTGGTGTCCTGTTTTTTCGACAAAGCAGGTCAGGTTCAATGAAATGTGGCATGATTTAATCTATCATGATTTTGTCTGAAAGTTCTTTATTACTAGAGCAATGATCTGGAGACAACAATTTAGACTTGGTCTGACTGGTCTTCAATTTACCTTACAGATTCAGGACGCACTGCAACAAGCAACCTATGACAGCAACTCAGAAATAGGGTCCATATTCCATGTTTTGCAGACAAAGGAACTGCCACCAACTTATTTTCGGACAAACAAATTCACTTGTGCTTTCCAAGAAATAGTGGATGCCTATGGGTAAACAATTTCTGCTTGCATGATCTCGGCTTATAAGATAAGAAATGCGTTGAATCTTCATGCAAAACTATGGTGTTGACTTCAAAATAGCTGATGATGACACCTATAGTCCTATGGTTCTGTGCTGTAATAAGTTTGTACACAAGTTAACATGGTGTTGTATCGCCTGTGTCATTCTTTCTTTTCCCTTTTTCTTCTCCTCACTGTCAAAAGAGAGGTTGAAACTTATCACGTTCTCAGAATGTTGTAATGAGAAATATGGTGCATAATGGCACCTTTCCTCCCTTCCATGCTTGAGCTCATTTGCTAAATGCAAAACCTCTGTTTTGGCAGGGAGTTTGGCAGGAGTTAGCTTGGATTTAATGATCTTATATGCCGAAAAGCTTGGATTTAATGATCTTATATGCCGAAAAAGCATGGGTTGTATGTGCAAATCTGGGGGAAGGGCTTTGGTGTATCTTATGCTCACACATCTTTGAGAACTTAGATCTGTTTGTATATGAGGAGAGAATACGTTAAAAATATGAAGCTGATTACGTGAAACAGTTTCCAAGAGCTTATTTTTGAAATTATTTAACACGCCTACTTTTACCTCGCGGGCATGAACTTGTACTTTAACCCTCAAACTCTGCCTAGATAGGATGTTGGAGTATTGGGTTAGTTTAGTTTTGTATGCAACAACTCATGTTCCGTTACTACTAAAAATCGGTATGCATGTTGAGAAAATCTATCTGAACTTTTTCTTGATGGAGTTTTGCGAAAGATTTTCAAGTTCCTGAGAGGAGGAAAAGGGTGGCTGGAGTTATATATCCTAAGCAACTGATGTCTGAAGTTGATTTTGACGTGTACTTTTCTGCTCCATCTACATGTATGCCTTTTCTTCCCCCCCCCCCCCCTCTGCATGCCTGCCTTGAAATTGCTACTTGATGCGTCCTCAAACTTTTTAATAGACAGGCTTCTAACTTCTACTGCAGGGTTGCCAAGTATCGGGAAGCAAATCCTGGCGTATACACAATTATCACATTTCCTTTTCTATTTGCTGTAATGTTTGGTGATTGGGGCCATGGTATATGTTTATTGCTGGCAACATTGTACTTCATTGCGAGGGAGAAAAAGCTCTCAAGTCAGGTAAGATGCTTCTTTTTGTACTAGAAAGTACAAGTTGCTGCCATCATTACTGGCAAGTCTGCTGTGCGACTGTTCTTTTTCTCAAAGGCTTGAAGTCTGAAAGCAACTTTCTTCCCGAAATTGATAACATCCGTCAATAATTTGAGCTGCCCCATCATTTGATGCGCTTCACTCACAGCTAATGTTGGAACTGCACTCTCATAACTACACTATTTGCTCTAGGTGTTCTCCTTTTCTTCTTTCAGTGAGTAGCAAAATGCCCAGAGAGTAGGAAGGCCCGGAAGTTATTCTACTTTTCCTAGTTTCTATTAATCAGAAGGGCAAGGGACGGAATAGAAATAACATAAAGCTATTCTTGCCAAGCGTTTAAGGTTGTCGAACTGTCTTACCTTCACCTTGTTTCCTTCAGACTGGATCTAAAATGAAGACTATAATAACCCATACAACATGGTGCTTTACTGTGGTCAAATAAGCATTGCTTTACATGTTGGAAAGCTATAACGACCCAGATCACCTCCCCCCCCCCCCCCCCCGATGGTGTTTTGAACTGAAGATGTTCTCTTTGGATGCTGTTCTCTCTTCTTCTTCTTTTTTCTCTCTTGTTTCTTTTGTGCTTTTTTTTGTTGGGGTTGGGGGGGAAGGGACACGTTTCTTGTCTTCTGACATATCTATGACTGCAAGGGTAATCTTAAAATTTCCTTTCGGTTTTTGTTGCAAACAGAAACTTGGGGATATCATGGACATGACATTTGGGGGACGCTATGTCATTATGATGATGGCATTGTTCTCCATATACACAGGATTGGTGTATAATGAATTCTTTTCGGTCCCTTTTGAGCTGTTTGGACGCTCTGCCTATTCTTGCCGTGATGCTTCTTGCCGGTATGAAGAGTAGACTTTTGTTTCATGGTTGTTCCCTCAGTAGAAATGTTGTATTAATCTTGTGACCATGACAGGGATGCTACCACATCAGGCTTGGTGAAAGTACGTGATACTTACCCATTTGGGGTAGATCCTGTTTGGCATGGTAGCCGTAGCGAGTTGCCATTCCTAAACTCTTTGAAGATGAAAATGTCAATTCTTCTTGGAGTAGCGCAGATGAACCTTGGCATCATATTGAGCTATTTTAACGCAAAATTCTTCAAAAATGACTTGAACATCTGGTAACTGGGATTGTCAGTCGACAACTTATTCTTACTGGTTCTTATTTTCAGTTTGTCATCGCTCCTCTAGCTGTCATTCTGATTGCATCACATTATTGCTTTCTGTTTACTGCTACAGCCATCAGTTTGTTCCCCAGATGATTTTCTTAAACAGTCTGTTTGGCTACCTCTCACTTCTCATTGTTGTGAAATGGTGCACGGGCTCTAAAGCTGATCTTTATCATATATTAATATACATGTTCCTTAGTCCTACCGATGACCTCGGGGAGAATCAGCTATTCATTGGCCAGAAGTTTTTTCAGGTTTTCCATGTTCCTTGTCTTGCTTACTTTTTTGTTAATGGTAGTAGTCCAATCTCTGACACTGACTTGTATTGCTTTACCAGCTTCTGTTGTTATTTCTGGCCCTTATTTCTGTACCATGGATGCTGTTCCCCAAGCCTTTTCTCCTCAAGAAGCAACATGAAGAAGTAAGTAAAACCTGCGGTATAACTAGTTTTTTCCCCTACTTGATTTTTAAAACCATTCAGTAGTATTTATAGACTTTCTAATACTGGCATCTGTTGTCAGCGGCACCAAGGGCAAACCTATGCACTTCTTGATAATGCCGAAGTTTCCCTGGATTTTGAAATGGAGCATGATTCCCATGAACATGAAGAATTCCAGTTCAGTGAAATTTTTGTTCATCAACTTATACACACCATAGAATTCGTACTTGGAGCAGTCTCCAACACAGCTTCATATTTACGTTTATGGGCTCTGAGGTAAGTGGCTAAAAGCTTTGAGATATTAATTTCTGGTTTTCTTCTTAGGTAAAAGTGGGTGCCACAGGGTCATCTGAAGGGGATGACTGTTGAACTATCCCTGAAAGACACTGATTGTTCATATCCTCCCTGCCATGAATTCCCAATTGGATGGAAAAGAAAGAATGAACAACCCATTTTTGCCAATACTTTGGGGTCGGAAGCTGTTTGCTGTAGCCGATAACTGAATGCACCAGTCTCTGTCCCTTACAATTTTTCCGGATTTCAGATATGCTGACTGCTAGTTTTAATAATATTTTCCAGCCACATGATCTGACATCGATCATCTTTCCCCTTTCTTTTTGTCTTGCCCCTGAAATGCTCTTTTTCTTGAGCCAGCTGTTCATGTTTAAATTTTATCAGTGAAATCTGATTAGATGTCCCCACTTTTCAGTCTTGCACATTCGGAGCTCTCTAGCGTCTTCTATGATAAAGTGCTGCTACTGGCCTGGGGGTACGTTTCCCTTTGTACCTTATTTCAGAATCTGATGAAATCAAGCAGTAACCAGTTCTGATCACAACTGTAGGTATAACAACATTGTCATCCTTATTATTGGTATCGTTGTTTTTGTGGCTGCTACTGCTGGTGTGCTACTGGTGATGGAAACACTTAGCGCATTCCTCCACGCCTTGCGTCTTCACTGGGTGGAATTTCAAAACAAATTCTACGAGGGTGATGGCTACAAGTTCCAACCCTTCTCATTTGCCTATCTTGATGATGAGGCCGAGTGATGATGCCAAAACATACTCTTCACTGACAAATTCTTTGAGCTTATCGATTGTCTAATCATGGAAACAGAACGGGAATGCCTACGACTTCAGATAAGTGATTTCTGCTGCCTGCTTTGGTTTGCATCTGTGTGGACTATAGTTGAGATAATGGCATTGTTCATTTCATTCACTCGAAAATTTTCCCCTGAAATTTTCACTAAAGTTTGAAATGAACGAAGGTAAAGTGTGGTTCTTACAGGAAGCTGTCAAGATAGCTAGTAGTTGCATACATTGATACCACTGGGTTGGATCCCAGCTTACAGTTACATGTAAACTGACGAGAATTGTTACCTTGCGGAAAAGGTTAGATCTGTCACATCTCCAATCTCTACACTTTTTGCCATAGTTGTATACTCGGTTCACTACTTGTATTTGTATGTTCAGTCTTGACAAACATGTTGTAAAATTGTATACAGTTGACATTTCCACGAATTAGTTTTGATAATGATATATGGTGTAATTTGCCTCGGCTATACACCGTAGAGCCAAGTTGACATTTCCACGAATTAGATGAAAGCAATATCAATATCAATCCTGTCTCACTCACCGCCCTAACATGAATTTTTCCTGCTCCTTTTAATAGTGCATCTTTACCTGATCTAAAAAGCTTAGCAACAGGCTTTACTCAAAATAGGCAAGCGGCATAACAGTTGAACTGAGAAAGATCGCCATATAGATGGATATGAGTAACCTATTGTGATTCAGCTTGGAATTTTTTTTTTAAGTAAGGAAAAAAAAGTAATACAATCTGAACAATCTTTCTCGTAAATGCTCTCTCCAGAATAGCCTAAACTTGCAATTAGCCTATGCTGAATGACACATTTGCCGAACTTCGTCCCTTGCAGTATCTTTAAGCGTAGAAGTGCATAAATAACAACTTTAATCTTATGAGGAAGGGCAAAGCGAACAGTTGAGAAAAGCAGCAGTTGCATAAAGTACCATGAAAAGAGCACATTTGATACATACATTATGTAGTACTTAAAGTCCAGGAAAATCACTTAAAAGCCCCCAAGGCAGTAAGGCCCCAACCTTGGAAGGTTGTAACTAGTACCAGAGGTTTACAGCAGCTGAAGTGCAGCAACATTATATATACAACAATTTGCCATCCTATTATCAATAGAAGGACAGCAAGAACATAATGGTTGTTTTCAATCTCACTCGGTGGCTGGAGCTACGGTCACAGCAGCCACAGTTGAAACCATGGAGTCAACACCACAGACATTGTGGCCTCTGCATATTCTGTAGTAGCCATGCTCTCCCCACTTTTCACCCCATGAGTTCTTTATGATCCAATAGGGCTTGTTCTTGAGCCGTATAGGCGCATAACCAGCTGAGCCATACCCGACTAGAAGCACACCATGGTCTAAATGCCTCATGCAAATGTATGGGCAGGAAACTCCATGAAGGTAAGTTTGCATGTAAGCTGCATTTATGCCCACTGCAACAAGCAAAAGAGAAAAAACTAGAGCATTTTAATGGATGTTTCACAGCAAGAGAAAGATTATGACAGAGATTGAAATATCAAGGAGTGGTTTAAGACCTGCAAGGGGCCCGTTCTT
Source organism: Selenicereus undatus (assembly GCA_017589665.1). Classification (NCBI taxonomy): domain Eukaryota; kingdom Viridiplantae; phylum Streptophyta; class Magnoliopsida; order Caryophyllales; family Cactaceae; genus Selenicereus; species Selenicereus undatus. Next base: position 9,412,392 of record JACYFF010031954.1, on the reverse strand, counting down.
CACCAAGTTGGCAGCAATTTGGTCTTCATCTATGGACACCACGCTAAAGTTTGCCACTGATGCAGCAACCTTGCTTTTGTCGAATTTGCAGGTGCCACCACGGCCAGAGTAGGGATAGTCCTGCTCTCGTTGAACTCCGCCAGCCTTCAGTAAGTACTCAAAGGCAGTTGTCATCAACCCACCGTTACACCCATCATCACACGCACCTTTTTCTTCAGGATCACACTGCAACAAAAGAATGAAGATGATCCATACAAGAATCTATCAACAACCCTTCAATATGATAGCTGACCAAACCAGCTAAGTTCAAATGACAAACTCCAATCATAACATCCGTGTCCATGGCTATATTTTTGTTCAAAATTCAAAAATTCAAACTAAAAATGGGTATTTCATCAGAATTTACAGCCACATAGGTTCTATGTTTTTGTGTCCTACTTGGGCTTGTTCTTTTTTCGGGATGGAGTAGGTATGGAACGGGAAAGAACAGAACAAAGTGCGAAGGAATGGACTGAAATGAGAAGGAATGATATTTTTCTTGCATGAGTGGGAAGAGATGGACACGAATGGAATGGAATGCAAACGAATAGAATACAATAGAGAAACATAAAATATTGATACCAAGGTGCAGGAAGGAATCGATTGGGACTGGGACTGGGAGCCCAAATTTACCCACAAAAAGATCAGGCCTGAATCAAGATAGCAAACCAAGATAACAAACTAAGAAAGCAGTTTACACCACTCCGGAAGCAATGAAGATAGGTATGAGTGCCCTAGAGTCTCACAAGCAAGAAGGTTAGGTGCAACTGAAAGTATAAATACCCCTCTAGAAAATAATTCCCTACGCTTCCACAGGTTCATGGGGAGACAATAAAGTATTCTACAAGTTTAGGTGGAATCCTGTATGTGCTGGAAAGAAATTGACAAATGCTAGAATACGAACAAAAATGACATATTCTGGAATACTAACAATTCTCTCGTCAAGACGTGTCTGACAGACACAGAGCTTCATCAACAAGAAACCAGATATTTATGTATATCAAAAATCGTACATTTCAGACCACAGACTGCAAGGTCAAAGCTAAATTCAGAAGATTAGAAAAAATGCAAACCTCACGATCACAATCCACCAGCTGTTGCTCACTTAGACTGACAAGCTCTCCAGTTGCGAGATAATGAGCACCTTCCAACGCTCCAGTGGTGCTGAATGACCAGCAGGATCCACACGAACCCTGTTAATTTTCCGCAGAATCAAAGTCAATAATAATACGTAAAATCATCAAAATCAAAGCCACAAGAATCAAGTAGTTATTTTTATATTTTCTTTATTTTCTTTTCCAGGAGGGGGCAGGGGTTAGGTAGGTAGCCCTATGGTCCCTAATTCAGAAACAAAAAAAACATCTAATCCACAACTTCAGGTGAGAAATCCTCATTCCTCCTAATTTACACAGGGAAAAAAATTCATTCACCTATCATTTTGAAACACAAGTACACAACTTCGTCACAGCAGATATTTAGCATAACTTCAGAAGAAAGCAGATACATGAAAGAAAGGAAACCAAATTCACCCAAAATTAATACAAACACAATCAACGCATCCAAAATTAGCTCCTTTAAACAAGAAACTTTTCAAAGATCTAATTCACCGCTTAGCCTCCGATTCAGCATATACTTAGCCAGATTTTTTGAAGCATATAATTGAATTCCAACAGATAATCAAAATTAACTATGAATAAATCAAAAATCGAACCTGATCCTTGACTCCCGTAACAGCTCCATGCTCACGCCAGTCAAAATCCTCAGGAAGATTGTTCGTCGGCAAGATCGGAGCCTTTTTAGCATCGGACGGCAGCCTAAGCTTCTTCTTACCTCCGTTCAAACCAAGGAACTTTTGCCGAAACTCTTTCGGAGTAAGATCGGAGAATTTCGTGACGCCATGGACGGCATCAGGATCGAACCTCTGGTGACGCTTGGCACGCCGGAGATTCGCCTTGAAGATGGCGAATCGGTGATCGTGCTCCTCCTGAGAGCCGTACTTCTTGTTGAACTTAGCCTTGAAGAGAGAGAAGTGGTGATCGGCGTTCAACAGCATCTCGTCTAGGTTTCCGGCGCCAGTGTTTCCGTCGTCGACGACTTGCTGGATGAGGAGGTCATCGGCGGCGGCGATGGCCGAGGAGACAGAGAGCAAGCAGAGGAGAGAGAAAGTTAGGGGGAGAAAGGAAGAGGAAGCCATTGGTGGATGAGGTGAGTGAATCACGAAATAACGAAGGACGCTTGGGGGGATTAAATTGGTTTCCGAGGCCCAGAATCTGGAGGCGGCTTGTGAGAGAAGCTCATGAGATATTGACACGTGTAAGGTTGGATGATTTGCTATCGTTGGAGTTATTAGGGATTGGGTTGGAGGCTGTTGCTTGTGAAATAAGAATCCAATGAGAAATGACTATATTAGCCTCAGATTCTTTTCGACAAAAGTCTAAAGGATAATTTTATTTAATATTCATTTATTTAGTATTCAACTGAATTGCAGAAGGTAATACAATACAATTATAATTAAATAAAAATAAAAAATCGAATTGGAGATCTAACATACTCAAGATATTAGTCTTAAACTCTTAATCATTAGACTGATGCTTCAGTGACATTTTCATTTTGTGTTTATGAATTTATTTTAGATAGGACTATCTTATATTAAGTGTATTATGAGATTAATGAGATATTCTTTTCATTTTATTTTTATAGAAGTAAATTAAATTGGTTTGAATTGAACTTATTTTTTCAATGTAAAAATAAATTTATTTTTGCTGAATGAACTGGCCTAACTTTAGTGAAACTAAATTAAACAAAATTAAATCAAACATTTTTTTTTGAATTAAAATTAACTTATTTGTATTGAATTCTAAACTATTTTTTCCTCAACTAAGTTTATTTTACTAAACTGAATTAAATTGAACAGTCCTTATTCGTAAAAAAAATTAAATGGAAGAGAATTGGGTTAGAAGCAAGCAAAAATATGATATAGACAAATAAAAGCATGAATAACCCAATGAGTCGATTTAGTGAAGAAACTAAAAGCAATGTGTTCCACAAATTTAAATATTGATTTCATTAATTAATGTTAATTGACAGAAAAATATATAAATAATTTGTCAAATACTTAATTAGGATATTCTAAACCAAAAAAAGAATTCAGAAACTAATTTTATTAGTTCTTTCAGAAAATCTATTAAAATAATACCATTACTTAAATGAAATGTTAACCCCTAATTTAAATATTAATTGATTGAATACTCATGCTCAGTTAATTACTAATATTTATGATTAATTATAAAATGCTATTTCAGATAAAACTTGTCAACCACAACCTAACTGTAATAATTAAGTCAGAAGATTGATAGAAAATAACAAATAGGAGCGAAAAAAAGGTTGGAAGCCACGCAAAGTCGCAATTTCGCAAACTTTATTGTTAGGGAGGAGAAGAAGTGCAAGTGGCAGAAAGCAAGTCAGGAAACGTGAAAGTTGTAGAAAATTGAAAACAATGCTTTAGAAGTGTGAACAAAACAAAATATCTTGAGATATTATGCAGTGTGCATTGTTTTATTTGTTCACCACTCGTTTGGTCATTGCTCCCTTCCTCTCTCCCTGCACTCGTGACTTCCACGACAAATTATGGCGCCTTCCCGGAAACCACCGAGGGTGACTTTTGGGCACTCGTTAGGGCACGTTTTTCTTGAAAAAACGTTTTTCTTGAAAAATAGAGATACCAGATTTTTTTTTATTTTTTTTTGGGTTTAGGTTTAGATTATAGATAAATCCGACAAAAGCTTCTCATGAAATATTTTTTTCTAATGTATAGCTTGGTTCAAGCCTGATAAAATAGATAAATTAATTCAGTTCAAAAAAAATAAGTTCAGCTCAGTTTCGTTCAGCTTAATTCAACAAAAAAATAAATTCAGTTTATTCAATAGAGTACAATTTAATTGAAAAGAACATGACCTAAATTAGATTAATGTAAGTTCAGGTTTGGATCATGTGTAGATTTGAAGAATTTGAGTAATGCAATAAAATTTTAGATAAAATATTTTTGTACAGTACATCTTGTTTCAAGGCGTAAGATAGATTTAAAATCATATTAAAATTGAACTTTGATTGTATAGATAAGAAAATTATGTGTCTTGATTTAAAATTCGAGAAAAAAAATTGTACCCACACCAATTTTTTGGAACGGGAGGAAATTTCAACACCATTTTACCCAAAAAAAAAAAAAAAAAAAAACTTCTTTATCCACCACCATTGAGTATTCACAAAATTATGTGTCTTAGAATTAAATATCATTTTACAAAAAAGATCTTTGCCGACCATTGAGCATTGTCCTGACCCTTCCACAGTTCCACAGTTCCACGCTAATCTTTTTCAAGTATAGCTCACCTTAGCATCTTTGACTTCGTCATTACGAGCTAAAGTGAATGATGTGGGGTTGAATATGTGCAGTTTTGGGAGAATGATGTGGAAAATTATTGTCCGTCCAAAACTTTTAAACTGATTGCCGTAACAACGTTGATCTGCGTATCCTTTCGCATCAAATGAGCAAAGCTTCTATTATAATCCAAGAAATCTCACTGAACTGATAAAAACCAAAAAATGTCATTAAAAAATCCGAAGCTTTGACTGCAGAATAAGAGCATGTTAACGGCCTGTTTTTTTCATTGGTAAATTGAGATTGATAAAAGGATAAAATTAATTAAGGTATATTAAAGTAAATTAAAGTTGATATTTTTTGTTAAAATGGGTTGACGTAGATAGAAGTTAGTATAATTTTTTAAGTTGGTTAAACTAGTGAGGATAAAATTTTCAAGAAGGTGGACTTAAGTTTGTTAAAATAAGTTGAAGTTAGTTAAAGTGGGTTAAAATTGATATTTTTTTATTGAAGTGGGTTGAAGTTGATAAATTGAAAAATACTAACGAAAAGAACAAGCCCTTAATATGGCCTATGGGTTTGCATAGTTGTAAGGGGATTACGGTTTTGCAATGTCTTAATTCAATCATCCAGATCTTCTTGAACAAATTTTGTTTGCCACAAATAATGAAATTATTGCAGTGTAAGTGGTAATTTATAACTGAAAAGCTCAAGTATCGGGTGAATGGACAAAAGATTGGTTTCAATTGAAAATGATTCAAATTTTCCAAGGTGCACTAGGAACAGCGGCCTTGGAATGTACCGGCTTAACCTGACAATTGCAACCGAGGAGGAGATGCATGGGTAAGTTTTCAATGAACCAGGACACTAATACAACTAGTTTTTAGAGATCAAACAATAGAACAAGTATGTTGTACGTTTGACAAAGAGAACCTGGGTTTACATCCATGGCTTACCCCCCATGCTTGGAGCAGAGAGAGGTTCGAAAATTGTGGGTGGCAATGTTCCATTGGGAGCTGACCATGGAGTTATTGTAGGAGAGCCCATCGATCTATGTGAATGTGATCAGGATATCCCTCTAGGTTTTGAGCATCTATTCAATTGGATGCTGAAGGCTGATGATAAGAGGGAGAGGAGCAAGAACAATGAAAGTTGCAATGCAACTAAGAACATGTTGGTAACCAAGACAAGCTTAGAAATGGTTGGTGTTCCCCACACAAAAGGACACTATCTTGCATGAAGAATTGGAGGAATCAAGAAAAGTAAGAAGCAAACAAAATTGGAGAAGATTAAGGCCCTGTTGGCAAACAACTGTTAGTTGTTAGTTGTTTGAACTAACTGTTTGAATTAGTTGTTTCTGATAAAATTGTGAGACAAAAAGTTAGCTCTTTTTTTTTCCGATTACGTTGATGCCAAAGGCGAAGGGAACGCCCAACATACAATCAAACGATCACAAATGTCACAGGAAAGGATCAAAACACACATCTAAACCAAGGCATCTAAAATCGATACTCACTAAGAGAACAGGATGGGGATTGAGGAAAAATTCTTTGCTAGCATCTCCGGTGTGTAAGAAATCTTCTCCTTCCAATACCTAGACCATGTGGCCACTCTCCAACATAAAGTTGATCTATATATATCTTGTATTGATCTGTTGGTCGACCAATTATCGAAAAAAAATGGTTTATTCCAAATATTATGCGACCTTAATAAAATACTTAACAACATAAAAAATTACACACGAGTCGGGAAGGGAAGAGCTCATTGTTTCTTTATTATGAACTATGATTCTACGAACTATCTTCATTCGCCAACCAAAACGCATAAGGAACCAATTTGCAAAGTTGACAAAAAATCGATGTTTCTATAAAATTGGTTAATAAGATTACCTTTTTTTCCAATAATGAGGAATTAGAAACGTACACGTCTGTATATTTTTTTCGAAAAAAGCTGTAGTACGTACTCAACTAAAGTAGTGTCAGCGTGACATCATAATACCATTGGTTTGTTTGCAATGGCCATGAAGAAATATACTTTATTATTTTTCTTATTGCAAAAATTTGAAGCAAGTATCACCAGTGAGGGATTTGGATATTTAGAATAAGGGTGCCTATAAATTAATATCGTTATTAATATATATTATTTTATTTTTTTTAGGAGTATCTATAAACCAACATCGTTGCTAAATTAACCTATTTTAAAATAAATTTTTTTTGGGGGGAGCCCCTAAACATAATGTGGATCTGCCTATGGGTATCACCCATATTGCCCCTACCTATGGGTTGGCTTTTGGGCCGATTTAGATGGAAGACATTGTCAAATGGAAATTTAAATGAGACAATCGATCTATTAAAATATAATGCATGTACGATGTACCCCAAGCGTGACAATGAACATCAGAGCAGGACATTGGAATTATGACATCTTTCCTCGGGGGATTGCCATTGACACAAACGCGATTTCCAAATGAGAGGTGGGTTGGACTTGGCCTTTTGGGCTTTGGTGTTAATTTGATGTTATTAGAAATATTTTTTTCTTGCTTTTTTGGTGTGTTTGGGTTAGTTGGGTTCACCATTGAGCCTTTAGGTTTTTGGTTTCATTTAGTTCTTTTGATGAAAATTGAAGGAAAAAATGTAAAAGAAAAAAAGTATGAAGAAAATGACCCTTTTTTTTTTGTTGTTGTTAGGATTGAGGAAAAAATATGAGAATTTGAATGAGAAATTTGAAAATTGATGAATTACTTGAATCATCTTAATATCACTTAAACAGTGCGAGGTTATAAAAGGTTGAGAATTTTTCTAAACTTTCCAAACAATTTTATGGGAAAGTTTTTTCACTTGTTTCCAACGATTTTTTCATGTAATTTTCCTTCATATATATAATATATATATGTGCACACACACACACACACACACACACACACACACACACACACATGTGTGTGTGTGTGTGTGTGTGTTTTATAATTTTCTCTAAACCAAATACACGAAAAAAATTACTTTCGTAAATTGTTTTCTTTCTATTAGTTTTTCTAAAGTCCAAATGGAGCCTTAAAGTTCTTAAGGTTCTGACATCAAGATTCTTTTATTCTTCTTTGTAGCCTTGTAGTTGTAGCCCATGGATTGTTCCTCTTGCTATCTTGCATGATAGGTTGTTCGGTTGTTCCCTTGGGCTGTTTTTCCAACCAATCATGCAAGGCATAAAACTTACTAAATGCTCGTCTTACGAACTATTGTTTTTTAAAAGTATAACATAGAGATACAAACACAGATCTTTTGTAATCATTTTCAAAATATAGATTTGTTGATCTAGTGAAGATTTTTGTGGTAAATATCTTTCTGGATGGAAGATTGCACTTTATCAAACTTGGAAAGCTATTTAAGATCTTTGCTTGCATCTTCATATAATCTATTCCCTGAACAACAAACACCACAATAACGCAAAACACAGTAAACACAAAGGGGGTGTTCGGCAAACAGTTTTTTGAAAAAATTTTGGGTCAAAAAGAGCTTTTTTTGACCAAAATTAACTGTTTGACTAAGTGAAAAAGCTAATTTGGGTGTTTGATGAAAGAGTTTTTTAGAAGAGCTTTTTAGGTCCAAACAGCTAATTTGAAAAAACTAATTCCATTAGCTTTTTAGAAGAGCTTTTTGTCTCACAATTTTATCAGAAACAACTAATTTTACCGAACAGTTTTTGAACAAACAACTAATTTAAACAGTTAATACAAACAGCTAACTCAAACAGTTAACACAAACAACTAACAACTGTTTGCCACGCCAAACAGGGCCAAACACTCCTATCCAATTATGGAGATAAATAAAGATAGTATGATCTATAACTCTTGATTAGGGAGACAAAAACACCAAAACACAAACTAAAAAACTAATTTGAAAAGTTGTGACGCATATTAGGAGCCACAATTTTTTAGGTTAAGCCCACGTAAGATTGGATGCCTTAATGTAAAACGATTAAGGACGGTAAGAAGTCTCACGGGGAAAACATTTGTTCAGTTGATATATGGAAGTTTTTAGCAGTAGACAACCATATTTTTATTAAAAAACATAAAACTCTACTTTTGGCAAATTTAGAATGTGGTAGGTAAATTTAACTACAAATCTACTAATATAAAATCTGTTTAAAACTTATGAACAATTTGTCAAATACAAAATTAATGAAGGATATTTTGATTAAAAAACATAAAACTCTAAAAGGGCAACCCGGTGCACAAGCATCCCGCGTTCACGCAGGATCCGATTGTCCGGGGAAGGGCCGCACCCCAAGGGGTGAATTGTAGGCGGCTTAACCTGACTTTGTCAGTGATTGATTCTACGACTCGAACCCGTGACCTTTTGGTCATTCAGAAATAACCTTACCGTTGCTCCAAGGCTCCCTTTCAAAAAAGATAAAACTCTACTTTTGCAAAATCATAATTTTATTAATTTTTTTAGAAACACAAATTGAGAAATTATTTGTTACTAAGAGTAGCTAATCTAAACACTAGCTAACTTGAACACTAATATTTGGATGATAAGGGTTTGACTTGTTGGGGGGGGGGGACCAAATTAGGGTTTGGCTTGATCAAATATTAAGGGTACTTTAAACAATGTTATTGACCACAGTTAGACTTGATCAAATTGAGGGTTGAGCACGGATTGAGGGTTGATGTGTAAGATTTTTTCGATCCTAAGTCCTAATCCTACCTATCTCATGTGCAAGTCAGCATATCCTTATATCCTTGACTCTGACTTTACAGATATCCTTAGGTCAATCTCGACCCTTAAAGCTTCCTCGTGCAAAAAATGAGATTTTTCACTACGTCCAATTTTTATTAGAATGTTCAACACTAAACATCCTACTAAATAAATGTCAACCGATAACATAATGCTTCAATGAAATGTATAATAATTATAAATATCCTCATGCGTAATTTAGTGATTAAAATGATTAGTTCAGTAAAACAAATACTCCAAACATCAGTGAGGAAGCATGAGAAGGTTGAGAGCCACTGAGATTAATTCGCAGAGGTAAGTGGTGGGGGGGGGGGGGAGGTAAGATGAGGTAGGAAAATAGAAAGCTAAAAGATTTTGAACGAATCGAACCCAAAGTATTTGGTTTTGATTTAAAATTTTAAATTTTTTTATTAAAAAAGTAAGGGTCAACGGATTGGGTCAGAGGGTCAAAGCCTCTCTCCGAGCCCGTCTCTCATCATGGTCAAATACCCTCAATTTGGGGTTGGGGCAGGCCGTAGACAAAAAAGACGACACAGCCCTATCTTTTTAAGGTTGGATTGGACGGGGCCTCAACCCATTGATTAGATCTAACTACAGCTAATGTTTTTGGTTTGACATTTTTTAAAAAATATGTGGACATTTTTGGAAATATGCATACTCAATTTTCATATATTTAATCTTTAAGGGGAAAATGATAATTTTCAGGTCGGAGTGTAAATAAAGGCTTAACGGTAATTAACTAAATATCCTCTTTATTTATTTAAAGGTAATATCTAAATTTATAATTTTTTGCCGCCTTTGATTCTAAGATTCACATACCTCATTGGTAGAATACCTTGACAAATCAAAGAAGTGATTGAGAATTATAAATGGTAATCATAATTTTCAAACAATTATCACTAATGATTTCAAGTACAAACCAAAGAATTCTTACTACATGCAAAAACTACTTGTAGCGTAGTAAATGCTATCGTTAGGCACTCTTCGGAATTAAAATTTTGTGATCTTATAAGAAGCCCCATAAAACCTTGTGTATATAGTGCGCCTTTGGTTTTATCCCTTTATTTCCATTTAAAGTAGTTAATATAAGTTTGGCCAACCTACCAATGTTTTAAAAAAAATAAAATCATAAAATATAACTCATGATGATTAATGAGACATTTCTAATAACCGAGGATATACACCAATAACAAACACTCAACACACCGATAACAGACGTTTGTATCAGTAAAAAATTTACACCCCATAAAAAAATGAATGAGGACATATTTTATTTCGCGTTTTAGATAGATAGATAGATGTAAGGAGATGTAAGAAGCTATAAGGATAAATGTAAGGAGTTGTTGAATCGTTGAATAGTTGTACAGTATAATTTGTTTTATAATGAGCGTTTTGGATGAAAAATAATAATATTAAAATAATATACTTATTGAAAATAAATAATTAATTAAGTTAATTATACGACAATAAAATATATTAATCCCCATAAATTTGGTGAATAAAATTTCGTCCACTTGAGGTGATTTTTTTATATGAACATTAGTTTGATCGAATAAGCAAAGTATAACACAAAAAAAAAACAAATTTGTTTGACAAAATTGAATACAACTCCTCAAATAAATTTATATTTTAAGTAAATAATTTTAAATATAAATAAATGTATGGTCATCTATAATAATATATATTTCATGTCGAAACTCAAATATAATTTATGTTGTTATATTATGTTTTTATTTTTATGTAAATGTTGTGTTCATAAGATATTTATAAAATTTTTATATTGGTAGTATCATTAAAAAAAATATACATATTTCTGTAACTAAAACAAATGAATGTTATCGAAAATCTATGAGATGTGTAAGAAGATGTATGAAGATGTAAGGAAACGTAAGGAGATGTAAGGATTATGTTAAGCATGTAAGAAGTTGTAAGGAGAGGTAAAAGCTGTAGGAAAATATAAGATTTATAAACTCTTAGTTAAATCCTAAAAAATACGAAATAGAACAAAGCCTGAATATATAAAATTTTTTGAAGACTTTCAATAGAGTTATATAAAATTTGTAACTCCGGCTTGCATTATTGTTTGTCTAAATCTGCAGACGTCTAAACCGGGCCGGGTTTGATGGGGTGTCGATGACCCGTGACCGTCTTCCTCTTCCTACTCCTGCGGTTCAGTTGCGGCTGCCCTTCTCTTTCCCAGCAACATTTTCCTTCTGAGTTTTGACTCTGTCTCCAGTGGTCGTCTTCTTCTTCTCCATTCTTCTTTCACCAGAGCAACACACACACAGGTCAAGTCCACCTCACCACACAACAGAGAGAGAGAGAGAGAGATGGATGAAGATCAGAGCAGCGGCATCGGGGGAACGGTGGATGTGGGGAAAGCGGAGAGATCGGTGTGGCTGATGAAGTGTCCACTCGTTATTTCAAAGTCGTGGCAGTCACGCGCCGCCGCTTCCGATCCTCATCAACTCGCCAAGGTCGTCCTCTCCATTGATCCTCTCCGCCCCGACGATTCCTCCGCCGTTGAGGTACCCTCTACTCCTCTTTGCCCTTTTTCCTTTTCTTTGTTTCTTTCAGAACTTAATTTCAATTTTTGCTTGCTTTTTTCTGGGAATTGGATCTTCATCACTTGATAGTTGATGCTCGCTCCAAATTCCTTGCCTTTTCTATTGTTGGGTCTGTTTGATTTGTGTTCATCGCCCTAGTTCTGATGCATGTTCTTTTTAATTTCAATTTAAATAAAGAAGCATGTTTGGACTCAGAATATTAATTCAAGTTTATAAGTGGTTAATTCGGAACCTAATTATACCAAAGAAGCTTCAAATGGAGAACCCAAATGGCAAATGTTTTCTGGTATCAATTAATGGTGAAAACAGGGGTGTCAAATGTATTTGGAGCCTAATTATACCAAAGAAAGCCTATTAGAGCTCAGTTATTGATGAGGCAGTTAGCAGTGTCTGTAGTTTTGCTGCTTTTCAGTATTTCCTTTTTTTGTGGGAGGGGGGGGGGGGAGGTTGGATATGGGGAAGGGAGCAGGGTTTGTTATTGGATTATATCTGAATTCTGGACGAGAATTTTATATGTATTGTTGTCTGGTTTTGATTGTTATAGATGTGCAACCTCTCTAATTGATGAGCATTCTGCAGTTCACGATGGAAATGAATGGCAGTGATGTGGGTCCGAAGAGCTACTCGCTTAATATGTTCAAAGACTTCGTTCCCATGTGTATTTTCTCCGAGACTCAGGGTGAGGGTTAATGTACTAATCCATTCATCTTATGAGGTTTATCTTTCTCGTTGTGTATTGTCAATTGTGTTCTCGGAGATTCTTTCTCTAACCCTATCTTCTCCTTGTTAGAATTATTCTTGTTTTCTAAATATGGACCTATTCTGATGTTTTTTTGGTGAGCTGGCTGTTATTGTTCGCTTGTTATTTTGTTTGTCGCTAATGGGTATCTTGTATCATTGGATTATTTGAATTTGGGTTGGTGATTTTGGGTTAGGTTCAGTTCAATAGCTTTTTCATGCTGTAGCCGTTATCTTGCTGGAATCAAATGCGTTTGTTTCTGTTGTGCTGATAGTTTCCCTGTCCTCTTCACTGGTTGACTTTTCACTTTGTTTGTCTACATCTGTCTGGTGCATGTCTGCTGACATTGAGCGTTTGAAGTATCCTGTGGATTTTATTGACATTGGTTTCTAGCATTCAGTTTGCGAACATAGAAGCCCTAGGTGTGGGCTTAGGGTGAAAGTAGAAAATGTGCTGACTTGGATTCATCACTTGGGGATCCTGTCTGATAATTGAAGTTTGAGATTTTGCAATATGTATCTTCAAGAGAGCTGCAAGAGGGAAAGGAATAGTTTACTTTCCGGGACTGGACGAAATATCAAAATCAGAAGGAAATGAAACCCTTAATATAACTGACTTCTTTTCTCAAGCAACACCATAGGGGTGATTTCTAAATGGATCAGCAAGGCAATTGCTTTCTTGATGATGCATGTTTTTGGCCTCATGTAGCCAACAATTTCCCTGTCAGATTTCATCAAAGTAGGCTTTGAGAAGCCTTATTTGCTGATAAGTATAGAGTTGATTTTGAAGAGACTTCAAAAACTGTTGAAACTTTGAATTACCTTCAAAACATGGTAGAAAATTAGGAGACAGAGATAAGGAATGGTAGACTAGCAGGAACAGGAGCAGCAATGTTAAGAAAGACAATAAACACATATGAAGTGATACTAACGTTAGGAAAACATTAAACAGACAGCTATCTTTCTCAATCAGGGCCAAATCAACTTTATAGTAGGACTATGATGATATTATGATTTCCCATTAAGTGTAGAACCTTCTACCTTCTCACCTGTATCAAAAGAATAATGTCATCAATGATCTACCTTCCCTTTGCTGTGCATGTTCAACCCTAGACACTTGAACTCTTTCATTCTTAGTGTAGATTAAGGACTGTGATTTCAACATCTCATTAACCATGTCCTCTTGCATCCTAAATACTCCGCTCATCCCTGCTCTCCCTGATATGTCTAAATTCTATCACATCCTCCTGAATTTTCAGGTATTACTCTTTTCTTATCTGTCAAGAACTATATGGTCAAGGCAAGTTGATTAATAAGTCAACTCGATGGGTTTTTAAGTTGATTATTAAGCCACTGGATGGGTTGGGCTTTTGGTCTTGTATCGGGCGATTGTTGTCGCTTTTGTTTCTTTTCAGGGGTGGCTACTTGAGGCGATTGTTTAGCATCTCCCCATTTTTGCTCCGAGAAAGGGGAAGCAGGGTAAGGGAAGAGGAAAAACAAAATTTGTGTTTCTGCCTGCATCTAGTGAAGCGTGAGCTTTTTGTTTACAAAAAATCATTTTTCTGTGTTGATATCACGGGCTATATAGATTAATATCATTATCCTTGTTGTACTGTTGTTTGTGTTTAGTTTGATTCTCCTTCTCTGACATTTACTTAGCTATGTGATGGCACCTGAACGTTGCCTTCATTTTTGTGGATATTTTGACATTGATTGTTCTGTGTTGTTAGGCAACAAGGTTGCCGTGGAAGGGAAGGTTGAACATAAATTTGACATGAAACCACATAATGAGAATTTTGAGGAGTACGGAAGGCTGTGCCGTGAGCGGACAAATAAGTCAATGATGAAGAACAGACAGATTCAGGTGAGTCAATTATGGGACTATTCTTTTGGGCTTTGGATTATAGTTGATAACAAGATGTTCTATTTAACTGTTCTGCAATTCACAACTAATGCTTTTTGAATCTACGGTTTGTTAAAAATAGTCTCTCAACAGTTCATTGCAGGGGTAGGGTTGCTTATGTACAACCATGTATGCCTCCCCTAAATGGGACTGGAGGCTAATGGTTTGGTTTGACTGGGTTGGATTGAGATGAGGCAGATGCAATGCATCCTCTCTTTGCCTATTTTTGGGGAATCACATTTATTTGCTGCATATTCTACATGAATAGTGATTTTAGTAAACTATATTGGACTAATTGATTTTGTTTTGCAGGTGATTGATAATGACCGTGGTGTGCACATGCGGCCTATGCCTGGATTAGTAGGACTTGGTGCTAATGCAAAGGTACAACTGCACTTTTTACTTTTTCTCATTTAACCTTAGTCTATTGAACCCTGCTCCTTGATTTTTTCTTAACTGCCGTGCTTTCATTGTATCATTGAGCACATTCTTTGTTTAGGCTTTTGTGAACCTCATCTTATTTTTGTGATGTTGCTTGATTTCAAATCCCCTTCTGTGCTCAGCTTACTTTTACTGACTTCAGATCCTGCCGTTTCAATGTCCACCGGCGATTGGATTTTTTTCTCTTTTCCCTTTTTCCCCTTTTTTTATTTTGGGGGGGGGGGGGTTTACAAGCCTTAGCAGTTAGCGGAAAATGTAGCTCCATGGCCTTTGTTTAATAAGAACGCGTCAAAAGAAAATTTCAAATGTAGCTCCATGGCCTTTGTTCAATAAGAACGAGTCAAAAGAAAATTTCAATGTAGTGTGTGTATATTTTTTGCAACAAGTCAAAAGAAAATTTCAATGTGGTATTTGTCAATGTACCAATCATGTTGTAAGAATCACGTTTGCATAATCTGACAGAATGTGCTTGGCTTCGCTCCAGATAGCTTAATCTCATATATTTGTACTTGTCCTCAGAAGATGTGACTGATGAGTAGCCTTTGCTTCCGTAAGCTACAAAAATTAACTAGTTACTGTTATGAGTGCTTTTCTGGGACTTCTTTGCGTTCATTCCTGGAGACAACTGCAGGAATTGTTTAATCGTGTCTATCAAGGGCTAAATGTTTTGGTTTGTTCCTGCCCATTTACTTATCCTTATTCCCGGGTGTTCATTTTAGACCAAGTTAGGGGTCTGCTTTGAGGTTGTATCTTGTATTCATAGCCTCTTACCCTCTTCCTCATATCATTTGGCTTGAGATTGTATGCTACTATATATACATCCGACAGTGTTGTGCCACTTGTATGCCCAGGCAAAAATGTACCAGCTGATATTCATATGGTTGATTGGGGGTCTATCTGATTCTCTATAAAAATCACTGAAAACATAAGTATGTGCTGTATCACTTGTATGCCCATGCATAAATGTGCCATATGATATTCATATGGTTGATTGGTGGCCTATCTGATTTTCTATAAAAATCACTGAAAACATTATATGTTTTGTCCGACGATATATTTCAGGATAAGAAGAAAACAGCCCCAGTGAAACCTGTGGAGATGAAGAGGACTAGAAGGGATCGTGGAGAGTTGGAGGATATCATGTTTAAGCTGTTTGAAAGAAAACCTAATTGGGCATTGAAGCAATTAGTTGTGGAGACAGATCAACCTGCTGTAAGTATCCTAATTAGACTATATCCAAAACCACCATCTCAAGGATAGTAATAGTGTGTCTGGAATAAGCAGCAGTGATAAGCGCTCTGACTGGCCAGTTTATTGGGCGGGCCTGCATGTTCTAGATCAATGACAATCGTAGAAGCTAGAGCCCCACCTATTGATCAGGCTGGTCCATTGCATTAGATTAGATCAACCACAGGCTGTGCATTTTGTAGTTCAGTGTAGCCAACTTAGTTGGGCTTTTGGTTCAGCCTATAAACTTGGCAGCTCATATCAGCTCGACCCAGCCCTGTTCATTCTCCAATAAAGAGAGAAACTTCACGTGGGTGATGGTTGGGGTAACTTGCTGCTGTTTGGGGGGCCAAACTGAGTAAACATGGCTTAGTATGGACCAACCCTTTGGTTGCTACTAGCTTTTGACCACATTAACTGTGTTCCTTGGTTGGCGATTAGTTCAAATGAGATGGTCTCGCATGAGAAAAGCTTCAATTTAGGTGGGTTGTTTGTATGGTCCAACCGCTTCTCAATCTCACATGAGGTGATATTGCTCAGAGACAAATTCAGTATCTTTAGGAGCCTTGTCAGTTAGTTGAATACTGACTCTATTTTGGGTTACGAAACGGAGAATAATGTGAACTTTTGGCGTCTTTCTTTAGGAAACTAACCGTCTTACTCTTCTTTCCTCTTCAGCAATTTTTGAAAGAAATACTCAACGATTTGTGTGTATACAACAAAAGAGGAACGAATCAAGGGACCTATGAGCTGAAGCCTGAATACAAGAAAGCAGCTGATAACACTGGAACAGAATAAGTCGTCTCGTTCCTCTACGACACTATGTTCGTTATGGGGTGACGCTACAGAGAACACTTTCCAAGCGGACCTCCTGCGATCGAGGAGGCGATTAACGCCCTCTATGGCCAACCTAATTTCACTTGAGCTTTAGGTCATCATATCGAGGATTAGAACAAGCAGTTGAAATACTTGAGATGATATATACATATATGACTGGTATCTGATGTTGTCGTTGTAATCCATGTAATATTTGATGTCATGTTCTTCCATTAACCCCTCCCCCTAAAAAAAGGGGAAAGAAAAGGCCTTTGGATTGTGCTCTATTCAACTTAGCGGTCTTCAAATGTATGCATTCATAGAAGAGGGATTTCTTCGCTTTTTTCTTTGTTCTTTTGTAACCAATGCTAGTTAAATGGAGCGATTGGAAGAAACCCTCGTAATTTTAGGGCTGTCAAACAGGTCAGGTTGGGTTGAGTTCGTGTTCGTTGGACTGAGTTCGTGTTCGTGTCGAACTTAAATAGGTTGAGAAATCGTCGATTTAAATCTAATGTGTTTATTAAACCGGTTAAAAGCATTAACCTGTACCTTGTTTATTTTTCAAACTGGTTGATATGAAATTTACGCATTAACCCGTTAAATAAATGGGTTAGGTTTAGGTTATTCAGTTATCCGTTTACTTGCTTAATATTTTTACTAAAATATGATTATCGAGCACTATAAATCAATTTTTTGAGTTTTGCCATTGTTTATGATCCACAAGAAATACGATCCCAAAACAAAGATCAATTTGATTAGACTTCATATTTTCACAATTTCTCCCAAAAAACACATGGTAAAATTGGATAAATGGGTCAACCTATTTGACCAATTTAATTAAACGAGCTAAATAAGTTTTTTTTCGTGCCAAAATTATTAACCTGAACCTAACCTATTTAATTAAACGGATTAAATGTATCAACCCATTTAATTAAACGAGTTGAAAATCTTTACCCAAACTCACCCAATTTCATGTTTGGTTCAGATCGATAATCATATCGGTTCAACTTTTGACAGCCATACTCATAATTATTGCAAATTACTAAAGCGAGGTACTCCATAAATATTTTATAAACTACTCCAGTAACGTATTGATCCATAAATTCCTGCATAAAAAGAAAGTTTCTTTAGGTAAAATTACTTAATCTACTAATTAATTTATATGGACTTTAATTTGAGAAGGAAGAGAGTTTAGAACTCTTAACATATAAAGTAACCTATTGAAAATCCAAATTAATCCCCATCCCCTCTTTCCCTGAGGCATTCATTAAGGTTTAGACATAAACTCCTTTGGGCCACAACATAGCACCAATGAATTTTGTTTCTCAAGTACAATCTAGGGCCCTTCTCTCCTTTGCTTGCACAAGTTTTTCATATTCTAAAGGATGATTTGTAGCCTTAATATAGCGTACTTATCCATGCACTGTTTGTTGTGTTTCTCAAAGGGTCGGTTCGTGTTCTACGTACGTCGAATTAGATAGACGCACCAGAAGCATCTTATATCCTTTAACAACAATATGATGTTAGTATTTTTATCAATATATATGGCAGATTTAATTTAGCATGTATGTGGAATAGGGGTGGGCAGTGGACTGGGTTAGATCGGACTGGGCAACCCCATTAACTAAATGGGCTGGGTTGGGTTTAGTACATTTGTTAATGGACTCAGTTGGGTTATGGGCCAAATGAACCCGGTCCGCCCATAACCCGCCTAGTACCACCTAAGGAGTGTTTTTGGTTAATTGATTTTCCAACCAAATTAAACGAATCCAAATTCAAAGTTAGAAAATACACAATCATGCTAATAAACGGGTCAGGTCAAGTTGGCCCATGGGCGGCCCGCTTTGGGTTCGTCTAAAAACGGAACAAACATGCGCAAAATAATGATCTATAATAATTATTGTTATGTACAAAGTGTTGGTAATGAGGCTAACTAATTGGAGCATCTATAATAATGAGTCACTAAACGGGCCGTTACTGAGTCTGCCCAATTCGGCCCATTAATATGCCTTATTGGGCTGACCCAGTTCATTATTAGCCCGACCCTTTATTAGCCCTATTTTAAACGAGCTGACCGCTTAACCTAATGGATTCTCAGTCCATTGCCCACCCCTAATATGGAATATCGAGAATAATTTAGAATGTATGTGGAATATCAAGTATTTTATGGTGAAAAAAGATGGCATGAACTTAAGAGTTAATTCATGCGTATATAAGACTACTAAATTCACTGAAGGAGGATAATAAATTTAGGTATTATCATAATGACGCATGTTATACATAGGTAAATTAATTGGTACATGCAAATTTATATTTTACCATTTTATTTGAGATAATGTCATAAGGAGATTATGTGATCAGATTAGAATACTCAAAATGAGGAGAAGAAAGAGAAAAAGGAAGAAATAATGCATGTCCTTGCATGAAACACAGGGAAAAAAAATAAATTATTGATTCATGAATAGTAAAGTATACACAAGCTGAGTGGAATTCAACAGGGTAATTAAATGATATGTTTCCACTTTCCATCATTCATCAAATAAGGACTGTCGAACACAATTGGCATCAATTTCTTGTTGCCCCCAAACTTAGATTCAGTGTTTGTTGTGTATCCAAGGATGCAAAACTAGTTGGAAATCCCATTCTTTGATCATTAGAAGGGCATCAATTCATATTGAGGAAACAGTACTTCACACTATGAAAGGAGTTTCATACATAGGGATACCATCATTGTGTGCATTTATAGGTTAAGTGCCTGTCAAAATCTCAGTAGACGACTGTCTACATATTTTTGAATGATTCGATTAAACATGTGCTAGTTTTTTCCTCTTCGCCAGTAAAGATCTTCCCCAAAGAAGTCGATCATACGTAAAGTAAAATTTCCATTAGCCTATGCGATTGAAAGATAATTCGATCGATATGGTGTCAAAGATTAATTTTTAGATGACTATTACTTTACACTGACGGTGTTCAATGTGCTAATGCAATTGCAATAAAATTTTTGCTTATCATTATTGTGCACATTTGCATGCTAAATGCGCTTCGAAATCAATGTAAAAAAAAAACTACTTTTGTTTGAATCATATTATGAATTGTGTTCGTTTAGATTGAAAGAGTCAATATACCAACACGATTGCTAGACTATCCTTCGAGATGGAAATGAGGGAATGTCTACAATGTCTAGGTTTAATTAGATACAATTTGAAGCGAATCCTACGTATAATCTTACAAATTAAAAAAAAAGGTGCACATCAATTACAGCTCAAGTGTGCATCCAAATCAATAGATTGGTACATTTGTTGAAGTCATTTGATATATCATACCCATTTTTTTTTTCCATTTTTCCAATAAAGAGCTCCCTCTAAAGAAATTATGCATATAGTGTGCATTCAAGAGCCAAAAATCTGGTTGTTTTAAAGTTTATTTACGTCTCTAAATAGGAAAAGATTTTTACAAGTTGCATGGCTTTTAACCTTGACAGAGACAAACCATCTCTATTTAGCTAAGCAAAATTAAAATCGTTAACAAATTAATTAAATTAAATTGAACCAAATTGACCCCATGCCATGCATGCATGCATGCATTTTAATCATTCTCATTTGAATAAGAAGATGCACAGAAAAGAGAAAAACGGCCTTGATTTGAGCTTTAGACATGGAAAATTAAACTCCACTACTTGACAAGCACGAGTTAAAATGGGCACTTTTGATGTGTCGCCCACTACATAATTTTTTGCACGCAGAATCAGAAGAAAGCGAGCATGCCCTAATTCTATGATCGACAATCCTTAAAATTTTGAATTGACGATATAATGAATGCACCATCAACGAAATCTTCTCCCTTCCATTATTATTTGTCACCCTTGCTTTCTCCAAAGGTGTTCTTCGGAGGCTTTCCCCACTTTTAATTATTTTCTTTTTGTGTCGTGCTCAGTGTTTCAAGGGTTTTTTTTTTTTTTTTTTGGTTTTTGGTTGGGGGGGGGGGGGGGGGGGGGGGGAATTCTTAAGCTTTTTTTTTTGGTCACAAGGTAATTAAATATGTCACTAACTAGGTGTAAATGTATAGATATCCAATTAATTAGTTTGGAAGGATGTTGATACAAGTGAATATTTTTAGTAGGCAAATCACCTACCTATTGAGTTATAGGAGTATTGATACGCATTATAACTTAAAATCAACTAATAGAACAAAATATTTCAAATTTTGGATAGAGCTCCTCATATGTAGAAGTAGATATCTATTTATATAAACGATACCATTAAAATCTTGAAAAATTTAAAAATGAGACTTTACTTCACAAAATTTTTAAATGAATTATTGATACTAAATCCGCGTATGTACGAGTAATCTAGTGGGCTGTGTTGGGAGGACGATACAAGCTAAGTAATATATATATATATATATATATATATATATATATATATATATATATATATCTATATCTAGAAAAGGGTAAATAGAAGCTATTAAGCCAAGAGATATATAGTATAACAGAAGTATGGATACATGCATGACAGTATTTGAATTTGGTAGGTAGAAAGAGGTGGCAACTAGCTAGGAAGAACTATTTGATGCATCGACAATTGATAATGGAAGACATAGTGATCGATCACTTCCATTCTCATGTACGGGGTTTGCTTGAATTATGAGAGAGAGAGAGAGAGAGAGGTGATGCCGTGATGATGACGATGGGTATGATTGCATGGCAATTAGCATATGATATGTTTGTTGAGATATATAGACTGTCAAAGGGCATGAGTCATTATCAACCAGATTGAGCTTTAATTTCTTCCGAGTTAACTAGAATCTATCTTCTTTTTTTTTTTTTCTTAGCATAGGAAAATCATGTAGCCTGATGAACCATGTATTGAACCAATGCGACTTTAGCACATAAGTAGATGCTACTATATTTATGTTAATTTTATGAATTAAAATGCATGAATTGCATGAATAACATGTCCATTGAAGGGCATGAGCTTGATTCTTGATTGAAGCCATAAAATGCTACATATTTAAATTTTAAGGCCATTCAAAGTACATACCTTCTTTTTTTATTTTAGTCTCAATATTTTGCCATCGTTTTTATCCTCATAAATACGTAAACTTTTAGTTCTGCCATTGTTTTTCTTTTTCTTTTTTTTTTGGTGAGAAAGTTCAGCCATTGTTATTGCAGATAAAAAAGCTTGCCTTGAAGAAAGATGATAATTTCATTAGGTTCAAAGGGCCCATAGTTGTCTTCTTCCTAATTAGCAAAGCACATTTACATGGTACATATAATAATCAAAATAGATAAAGACAAGACAATGGTGGTTAAGCTTCATATCATAATAGTCAACCCAAATTAAAGTCATATTAATTCATTTGAAATCTCTCCTAAATTAAACTTTAACTCTCCTTTTATCTTTGTTGGTCGTTAATTTTTGCCTTTTTTTGTCTTACAAGGACACCAGACATTATCCCACTGAAAACATAAGCAATCAAGTGTCGACCATGTGATATGATCAAAAGCAAGGTAATTAAGGTTAATTGGTATCACCGTGACATCATCCATCAATTGATTTCATTCAAAAAGAAGCCACATCTTTAATTTCTTCACATTACAGACATTTATTTGTATTTAATTTTTATTCTCCACTATCAGCTTCATTGTACAAATTAGAGATCTCTAAACTAAAATTTTTTCCATTAGCAAAACTTAATTAAGTAAAGAGTCAAGACCTTATTATTCTTCACGTCATTAAAGTTTTTTTTTTTTTAACGATAATGCTAGTTTTTTGTGTCGTAGCTTGAGGGATTACCTTTGATTAATATGAGCTAATTACAGTTATGGGTTTAATTGGAAGATGAGCAAAGTGGAGAGATATTCCCAGCACAAAACAGATCGAGGCAAAAGATTTATTGACCTCATTTTTTCCATAGTTTTTTTTAATTGTATGTGGGCTCCCTAACTAGCTCCAACATGTATACTAAGGTTCTGGGTCTATAGACTCGAGAGATGTTTTGGTGATTAAATCTAAATGCTCAACTTGATACAATATATTGCTCAAGTATATAGAACAAATTAAAATGTTCAACTCCATAAACTAGAGAAACAAGAAACAAGCGCGAAAAGATAGAAAAACAATGTGATCATGAGCCAAAAAATTTCCATCTCCCAACTTAAATTAACAAAGATTGAGTAAAAAGGAGCCGGAAATCAAAGAGAGAAGATCGAAAATGACAATCAAAAATAAAAAAAATAACAGTGGCATGCTTGGGTCCATACACCCAGGTTTATAATATAATTTGTAGACTTAGCTCAACTAGGTTGATATATATATATATATATATGTCTATCGAGTTTTTGTATAGTTCAATCATAAATCTCCTTGTTAATGTAAAATAAAACCTGGACAAGAAATATTCAATTCGAAACACTTAAATCCTAGGGAAAATAGTGTTAGCGGTCATGGATAATTAAGAAATTAGGAATAAACTTTGTTTTCTAAAGTGGCCAAATAAAAGCAATACAATGCTCAACAGTGGATCGAAATACCCCCTATAAGCAAAGACCTAGATATGTGCCAAGTACGTAACATAATGTTAAAAGGGATCTTCCCACAGTAGGGACGTGGGAAATAAAACTTATGAAAAGCATTAGCATCACCAGTGCACCTAAATAATCACACAATACTTTCCGATGTACATCCTTAAATCATTTGAAAGATTAGATTCCATAATTTTATGTTGGTGTATTGAAGATTTAAGATATGTGATATCTAATGCTCTTATATAAAATTTTGTGTATTTTTTTTCCATAAAAATAGAGCTGTAAAAATAATAAACAATTTATATTTTCAAATAATATCATAAACTCAGCATATATTGTTGTTGTAGTAATAATAATAATAATATGGAAAAGAAGAAGATACACATCGATCATAACATCGATGTGCAATTTTTTCACAAAAACAGCATGGAATGTGTCTGTCAACATAGTACAGTTACGGCACTATTCTAAATGTCAATTTCGACATCTCAATAGTATGATTGTGTTTTCCAGCTGGACAAGTCTTTGTCAAAGTTTAATTAGAAAGACAGCACAGCATAATCATTTTCTAAAATAGGGAAAACTCCAATTCCAGTTCTGTAAGGGGAAAGAAGAGGGCTTAGCTTTTTAATGTCTGTTTCTTGCTTGTTTCCTCACACTCACCTTCTTTCTAAATCAGTTGGTGGTGTAGAGTGGTTCATTTATTTGGAATTTTGCAAGGAACCATTTTCTCTTTGCATTATGTTCTGCTCTTATCCGATTACATTATAGTGTAGAAGGTACAAATGCCAAATGGATAGGGTTTTTTTTAAAAAAATAATTCTCTCACGCTGGCTGTCTTATACAACACTTCAAAGTCCAGACACGTAAGGAAAGACAAACTTTCTTTTTCGTTTGGTGAGAAGGACAAATTATCATTCAAAGATTATATGATATCTATGATAGTGATTGATCACCAAAGGGATCATTAAGTGGGAGTTCACTTATAACAAAGAGTCGTGAGTTCGAGTTCTATTAGAGATGTGTGGCTAAATCTTCCTTTCCTTTATCACCGCTTCCTACTCCTATATGTACTGTCTCCCACCTAGGATGTTCTCATAAGACAAACCAAGTATGACTAATAATGCGATCTCAAGCTAATTGGGTCTTGGTTAAACCTTTCAAATTCTTCTAGTGATTATCACACTGTACATGTCTGATTCTTTTGTTGCCGTAAGGCTAGTAGATATGAGCCCCTAGGTGGATTTGTTTACCAATCCCATACCCCCCCCCCCCAAAAAAAAACCAATAATAATGATTGTCCTTGTGCAAATTCAGAATATTAATACAGCAATACAACAACAACAACAATACATCCTAATGTGAGTCCCGTTTTCATGAGATTTGGAGAAATCCAAATGTAGACAGTTTTACCTTTACTGACATTACTATCCGTGAAAAAGCTGAATCCAAAATATCAATACAGCAATCAATACCTAATTTATTCCATCTAGGTGGCGATATGAACGTCAAAAAACTTGACGATACAAAAACAAAAGTAGGCTACTACGACGACAAGGGCACAATCCATTGTATCATCAAACGATATTCAATTAAGATCAACATGAAAACAAACGCATGCAAATTGTTGATGTGACAAGTCATTCTCATACTGAGGTGATCAATCTACCACTTGTTGACTTGTACATGAGTTGCTTACTAATAATGCTAGAGCAAGCGAATCATGTATTAGATGGCAACAACGATTCAAAATGTGGTTTCAGTCGTAATTACAGTTTAGGTCGCGATATGAAAAAATCACTTTAAGGTCTGTTTGGTCCTTAAAAAATTTGGTAGAAAGAAAAGTTAAAGGAAAAAAAATATGAAGGAAAAAAAAGTAGAGGAAAAATGAGTTTTTTTCTCTTGTTTGGATTGAGGAAAAAATACAAGAATTTGGATGAAAAACTTGAATGTTGATGAAGTACTTGAATCATGTTGATATCATTTAAGCAATGCAAGGTTAGAGGAGTTTGAGAACTTTCATCAAACTTTCCTCACAAGTTTATGAGGAAAATTTTATCACTTGTTTCTAATAATTTTTCCACCTAACTTTCCTTCATATTTTTTTTCTTTGTGATTTTCTTTAAACCAAACACAAGAAAAAAAGTAACTTTCCTAAATTTTTTTCTTTCCACCAAACTTTCCTAAATCCAAACGGAGCCTTAGTGTAAAAATCACATTTCATATTGCGGTAAAAATGCAGTTTGGCCAACTCCAAAACCTTTCCAATGCTACCATTTCATTGCAGATTCGCCACATTTTGAATCCATAAATAGCAGTATCAATGAATGACGTACTGTTAATTGTAATCACCCTTGAACACTTGAATGGCAACCTAATTATCAGCTCAGTGTGAATATGATAGAAGTCAGGTGATTACTTATACAAAATTTATCTTATTAAATTACTGTCTACTGTCATCATTGGCATTCTTGCAGATTATGTTGTGGTTACCAAATCACTCTTCTTAGTGTTTCAAGAATTCTGGATGCCACATAAATTTTATTTTTTTTAAAGGAAAGAAAAAAATCCAGTTAGCTCCACACGTTAAAAATACCCAATCAACTGAATAATGAGAAAATGAGACACGCACCTGTTGCAGTCCTGCTTTGAAACAATCCTAAACATAAGGCTTTTAGAGTTTGAAATTTTGAAAGAGATGGAGAAACCGACCAGCTTCAGCCGCAAATTAAATAAAGTTAGAGAATAAAATCATGAGTTATTGGGAGCCAAAAAGAAGTGATTTTAATTTTTGGTCTTACTTGCATCCGAATGATTTTAAAGTGCAGCAAGTCCACTTTTATTCAAAGACAGAAAGAACTCCAATGCTGACGAAGCTGAATTGTCATGACAATTGCTATCACCTGAGGCTTCCATGGTTTACTGCTTGCTGTGGGAAAGAGATATACAAGCATGGGAGATTTCAGGCAAAGGACATTGGTGCGTGCAGTTCTTGGTTCAAGCTTCAAATGCTTGAATCTTGGTCAATGAAACGAACAACCAAAAGATTATTACATCTGCAGTGTTATGTCATCATACTGTCAGGTTAATCAAATGCTTAATATTCTTAACAAGTTGAGACCCCGATCATGATTTTCCTACCCCCAAAGGGGAAAGGTCCTTCCCTTTGGGGTCAGTTGTGGGCAAGGAGGGATTCGAACCCCTGACACCATGGTTCATAGCCATGTGCTCTAATCCTCTGAGCGGCCCCACCCCGCCTTCACTGGATCTGTTCGGGATATCTATCCTCAAACAAAAAAAAAGGAACATTTCCTCTCCCTAGCCATTTCGGGTTAAGAAGATGTGAAAGCGCGTTTCTCTCTATAAAAAAAGAATAAAAACGATGCATTCCGAGGCGTGAAGTGGAAGAGAAGGGATGTCATATTCATATTGAAAAAGTAGGGGTACAAATTTAGGGGGGGAAAAAGTTTGCCGAAGAATAGGATGATATGTTCGTGAAATATGATCATATTTACCACTATAATGATTGAAATAGCATTCTAATTTTAAGAACAATACATCATCACTTACAAAAAATCAAAGGACAATGGATCTTGTAAAGTTAATTCTTAATTCCTTAAAACTGATACTGGAAGTTTAGATTCTAAATTTATTTACATCAACTTTTGTACTAATAAAAAAAAAGAAAAGGGTTTTGGAGTATGATTTCCCCCTGAAGGTCAAAGACCAATGTATAAATCTCACGCAAAGAAACCGACTTACGCCTAAACAAAGGAGAGAAAAACTATGGAAGGAAGCATAAAGAGGAGCAAAAACAAAGGAATACGCATCATAACAGGTGAACATCATGCCTTTCCCCATCCATTTTTGCACCTAATAGATTGGACTCTTTTTCGGTGTAAAAGAAACAATTCTGAAATGCAGCACTATACTACTCTCCTTTTGAGGCCTACTTTTACCTGGACAGAATAAAACATAATCAAGACAATACCATCAACTTCATTCATCAAAACCCCCCTGCTACTGCTAGTCAATGCAGGGCCTCACCTGACACCCAAACTTTAAGTGGCATTTTCAAGATAATTTAGAACATGCTGAAAATTTTCTAATACATTAACAAGCTAATTTCACTTCCTATATCCATTTAATAGAATCAACATGTCCAAGACATTCTAAGATGAAAACATAATGAACCTATCACAATCCAAGCACAAGAAAATTAAATGTCAGTTGCATTGGTAATATTTGAGTTGGATGGTTGAAACAATCACTTCTGGACAAATTTTTATAGCTTGAACTATACAGGCATAAAAAGAAATGCTTTATTAGAGAATATGCTTTATTTGGTTTCAGAGCTATTCGATCTTAGCCTTGCCTCTTGTTTGCTTTTCTCATTCTGCCCTATTTCACTCCGCATCAGATTCTAGTAAAAAAGGGGGGAAAACCCTATCGCCCAAACCCTAAATGACACGCAACTCAGCCAACAACCACCACCAAGCCAACCACCCAAATATGCCAATTACCAACCGCTGTCCAACCCCCCATCCACTGTCATTGCTGCCAACTAGGTTACTAGTCAAAATTATTCTCAACAAATACCTTTTTTGTTCACCTGTTGCTATTTGGTGTTACTATTAACAAGTTGTTGCACCTATGGCCTGGTGTGGAAAACATCATCGAGCTTTATTTGTCATCATCCATGACAAAGAACTCCCTGTTACGAAAAATCTTTTATGTCAAGTTTTCTCCCATTATGGGGAAGTGGAAAAGATTGCTAGATTCCAAACGATGGGTGATTTTATACTTGAGTGAATTTCTACTCACAAGGGGATGCTGTTAATGCCTTTTGCAAGCTTCAAGGTCGTCAAATTTATGAAGGTTGTTGTGAGTTAGATCTTTACTTTGCTAGTGAGGTCATATGTAGATGTAAGCCTTACATCCCTAGGTATATGTTGGACTACAGACCTCCTAGAGCTCCTTTGCTACCTTGGAGAATCCCCACTAATGATTATGGAGTTTCGTCTTCAATGTGTTACACAAGACCGTGGAATTGTTATTTAGATGAGGAACATCCCGCCTACTCTGATGCAAACTATGGGCGAGCGTTCGTAGAGGACGATAAGGAGAAAATCTTCGAAAAGGAGTCTAGCAAAGAAGAAGTCGAGCTGACAAAACCCCACCAAGTCTTAGACACCAATGTTTCATGCAATGTGTTGTCCGATAAGGAAAATCGTCATCTTGCTTGGGTTTACTCTCAATCTTATGTGGATGAGACGCTTAAAAAAGAATCATCCACTCTAGATCTTACTAATGAAGCTTTTCGAAAGGTGGTTGACAAAGATGATCTCCAAGTGAATGAAGAGGATGTGCAAGTACGGACGGATTTAGGCCGACTGCCAGGAGAGACTAGAGTGACCCAAGGAGCTATTGCAAATGTTGATTTTTTCATTCCACAGGGCTTTTCTGAGAAGATTGAACGTCATTCGATGTTTATATGGTTGCTATCATTGGAGAATATTCTGATAAGTGATATTAAAAAAATCTATATTGAAGTCAAATCAATTTTGACTTCTTCGTTTTCAATTCTGCTGCATTTCAAAAGTCGAGGACGACTTTTTCCCAACCAGGGGAGAATGATGCAGAATAAGAGTAAAGAATGGGTAAAAAGATTTAGGAAATTACAATATTTTGATATTGAAAATCTTTTGTATTTTTTTTATTATTTTCGTAGGTTATTTTTAAGCATATTTTAGGATGGTAGAAGTAAGAATATTTAGTGATATTTTATTAAGATTTAATTTCCTAGTGTATTAGGATAATATTAGGTTATATATTTTTATCCTTTTTGAACTTATATCTTATTATTTAGGTTTCCTAATACTAGTTAACATCTTAGTTATATAAACTCCTTTATGTAATTCAAGAAGGTAAATTATGAATAAGAATTGATATTGAATTAAAGTGAAAGTTGTTGAGTGATTTTTCTCGATGTGAAAATTGCTCTTAGAGCGTCCTACACCAATTATTCTCATTTGTAGAAATTGCTCTTAGAGCGTCCTACATCACAATGATTTTTAACAAAAATATTCAATTGAAACTTCTTCACAATTTATTCCTAACGCTTCCACATCAAATTCCTTATCTTATTTCAACAAAACTTTAGAGTACGGATTTATCATAACTTAACTGGTGGGCATAAATCGGATCCTATGTAGTCGCAGTCTAGCAAATCCTACTCATAACATTGACCAAAAGGAGCGATTCTCCGTGCAAAACAGAATCAGCTATAGCTGTCAGCAATGTACTTAATGTGACCAAAAGAGGAGGAAGGCCGTGCAGGTAGGTAATGAATATCCACAAGCTGTATTGGTCAGGCTGGTGTCCGACCAGGTCATGCAGGCCGGGTCAGATTACAGATTCCCCTTCTTCTGCCTTCCTTCAACCTTCCTTTCCCTATCACCTTCCTAAGTTTTAAATACTTACACAACAGTAGATATGGTTGCCCCACCCGTGTTCAGTGGACAGTCACTTCATCAAGTATAGAATAAATGAATACACATAGAAGCAGGTTCAATACAAGTCATACAGATGACAATCCTTTTCATTATCTGTATTAGGTTGATAAGGCCATGAATACGATATGACATATTTGCATCTAAACTCTATCTACATTAGCTTTCATGCCTTCATTAAGAAGAATATGCATATGTGCATCCCATATCTACAGAAAATAACCAGTTTCACTGTCAAATTTTCCAACCGGTATTAACAAACTAACAATGATATAAGGGCGACTAGGTAGACATTACTGCTGACTAAAGAGTGAAAGATTCCTCCATTTTTTTTGAAAAACTTGTATGCTTGTTTTATGACTTTTTTACCTGGTTGTCAGGTAATATGAATACATAAAAAGGACCAAAATATTCCAATTGTACATTGAGCCTCTTTTTTGTATTATATTTTTTATAAGCTATACAGTTTTTCTTTAAAAAAAAATATTCCAATTATGACAGTGGTGGTGTCAAACGAAGAGGGACAACATGTCCCCTAAAGCATTAGGGAAACACTACCCGAGTGTGAAAAGATTAGCGGGAACACCTCCATTAAGCTTTCCTTAAGATCAGGATTAGAAACCGTAGGAAGTGATTAAAAGAGCAAAATAACCTTTTATTCAATGGATTATTATTTTTGGGTACTTATTATACAAAATAAACAAATAAAATAGAAAAAAAATCAGTGCAAAAAAAAAAACCCAAAAAGAATCAAAAGATTGTCCTAGATTTATGATCGTGAATGTCTAGTGGAAAAGTTGGATTCTTCTTGTTGGCTTCTGCTTTTACTTATTTTTTCTCGCACAATATGTTGTACAGTACACCCCCATTAACACAGGTCTATATGTAATACTTTTGAATTTATAGGATCTAATTGTGGACCCAATCACCCCTGAAATTCCTGAAAAGAGAAAACTGATAAGATTAGTATATATTGTTAATTGTATAAGTTGATTTCTTTTTCTGCTAACCAAATATTTTTGGCTTCATTAATCAATCTTAAGCGTGTGATCAATAAACTGTTTCTAACTGTTCCTCCGCCTTAGTGCCTTGAATATTTTTGAGTGATGCCATCATGAGGCTCAATAGTGGCATCTTCGCTAGGTTTTTATTGGGATTCACATAAAGTGAGAATTCAAGAAAAGGCCATAGAATCGAGCTAACTTTTCTTGATCCTTGCTTTTCCCTCACGAACAAAATAATTTTTCATTCTTTAAAAAGTCTCTTTTTCTCTCATTTTTTCTTCTTATTAATCAATAAAAACAAAATTATAATTTTCTTTTCACTCATCTCTCTCTATGCAACTACTTCAGTTTTAGATTACAATAAATCCAGAATAAAGTATCTCACAAGGATGCAATATGAAGTTCTAACTCTAAATAATAATTTTAGGTCTATAATCAGATAAAAATACATAATATGTCTAAAATTCAGATACAAAGATAAAGTTATATACATATAAAATTTTTGAGTTTTGATGTCTTAATACAGATAAAATTTCAAGATATTTATTACGTTTTATTTATTATTAGTCAGATATTTTTAATTTGAGTTCATTTTAGGCTAGAGATGTGGCCTAGAGGGTAAAATAGCTCATAATAGAAGGTAATAATAGAGTATTAGAATAGAAAAAAAAGGATATTTAAACATATTCAAAATCGCGTTTTTCTAATTAAAAAAAGGTGTTTCTCGTGATACATCATACATTTTACTTTCTAGAAGGGCCAAAAAAAAAAAAAAAAGAGATCCTGGAAATTCCAGAGTATCCTCTCCCAGGTCTCGCCTTCTCTCTTTGAAGGGTGCAAAAGCCACTGTTATTAGAATATTCATTGTAGCCTTCAGCTGAAATGTTTGTCATTTGACCTAATAATGAGTTGCCACCGACAATTTAGAGCTAATCAAATACATGAGCTCATCAATGGTATTATACTATGTGTCATACCCATTCTGTACAGGTACGGCCGAAAGGAGTTAATACTTTACATTGTAATGTATGTAACGGTATAATACTCTACAAGAATATATGGATTTTCTAGCAAGATTAAGCCTCGTTAATAATAATTAATACGTGCAGAACTTAGACTTAAGAGTATCCCAAACAGTCAAACATCCCTCCATATATTACCATATCTAACACAATAAGGCACTAACAAAAAACCAATTATTCTTCATCCAAGAGCACTACTCATTGTTCTTTAATTTCTTTCATGTCCAACGAAGTGCTAGTGTTTTTCACAACATGATATCTTAGCTGTGATTTTCTAATGATATCACATATAAAAGCAAAGTAAAAATCATCATAAAATTCAAACAATAGAGAATATATCTCATAAGTCCACAAGAAAATCTGACTACCTGCACCACATTACAAATCCATGATAAAATACAACCAGCTTTGTTACTTGTGCCTGACTACAAGGGTCCAACACAAATATTTTTGCCAAAGTCATGCATTTTTTACAATTTGGCATGTCTTTATCAACACCACTCAATGTAATTCCACCTTAATAAAATATAGAGAAATTGATAGATAATTTTATTCCTCCAAGTAATACT
>JACYFF010031954.1:9351538-9379517 GCA_017589665.1 Selenicereus undatus | reverse complement strand
ATATATATATATATATATATATATATATTTATATATATATATAATATATTTTATATATATATAGATAGATATTATATATATATATAAATACACACACACACACACACACACACACACACACACACACACACATATATATATATTAATTATATGTTAGAGTATAAACCTATTCTTGGGTCTTCAACTATAAGCTTAAGCTTTTGGTTGAGATGGTTCTTGAACATGGTATCAAATTCTTTCTGAACAAGAGGTCTCGAGTTCGAATCTCAACAGCCTCCATATTGATTCATTGCGCAATCTAGGAGGAACCTTTGCAGTAGCCACGCTTCAAGCCCAAAGAACATTCACGTGAGGAGGCGTGTTAGAGTATAAACCTATTCCTGGGCCTTCAACTATCAACTTAAGCATTTGATATGTATATATGTATATATATACACAAATGTATGTGTGTGTGTGTGTCTATATATATATATATATATATATATATATTGCAATCTCTTCAATAGGGTAAAACAGAAAAGTAGAGATTCATGGAAAATAAATTGAAATCGGTTGCTTTGAAGACTTCAAATATAATAAATTCAATAAACAAGGCTACAAAAACAAAAAGCCATGCAAGAGAGGGGGAGAGAGGAAGAGGCCAGGAGGGAGAGGTCAGGGAAAGAGATGAAGACACGCATGGGAGTAACCCACCATAAGCAAGGCAGGTCAGGGCAGGGCAGCACTACCCCTCGTGCGCGCTATCTATCAACGGCGGCTTATTTATTCAATCACTACATGATCCTTAATTGGCCCTAATTCTCTCTTCTATTCTTTTCCCACAGTCCCTCTCTGGATCACCCTCAATTACCCATCATTAACCGCATGCATCCAACACACAACCTGCTTCCTCATTGCCCATGTCTTTTCAGGTTGCCACCCATGACATAAAGAAAGCAAGACTAATGATACTAATAAAAAGGACGTGGGAGACAACCAAAAAACATTTTCAAACCCCTTTTCTTAAATATAAATATTACTTATAATAAAAAGAAGGTCTTACTGTTTATATGTAGGCCCTCCATTGTGGACCATAAGCTCATGCCAAATAGGGGCCCTTCACTCCTATATTTATACTCCCCTACCTTGGTCCAAAAATCTCAACACTCTTCTTTCATCTCCTTTCTCTTCTCCCCTGTCTACTTGTTTTTTCCTTTGAGTCTGCGGTTGATCAAGTTGCTTATAGTCATGGCGGATGGGAGTGCCTCA
The DNA here is from genome assembly GCA_017589665.1 of Selenicereus undatus. Lineage (NCBI taxonomy): Eukaryota > Viridiplantae > Streptophyta > Magnoliopsida > Caryophyllales > Cactaceae > Selenicereus > Selenicereus undatus. The sequence goes on along the minus strand of JACYFF010031954.1, from coordinate 9,378,269 downwards.
GCGGCGAAGAGGATGTGGTGTTCGATCCCCGAAAAGCTCCAACTGCATGGCGCCATGTTGGCGTTGCAGTTTGGGTACGCCGGGTTCCATGTCGTCTCTAGAGCTGCCCTTAACATGGGGATAAGCAAGCTTGTCTTCCCTGTTTATAGGAACATTATTGCACTTGTCCTCCTCCTTCCCTTCGCCTATTTTCTCGAAAAGTATGTACTTCACCATTCTCCTTTGTGGCCAGCCAAGTTTGATGTTAACTAACAAGTCTAACAAGCTTTTACTCTGGTTTTTTTGGGTTGAGCTTAGGAAGGAGAGGCCAGCTATTACTCTTTCATTCTTGGTTCAGTTCTTCCTACTCGCTCTTGTTGGGTACGGACTATCTCTCAGAACTTTACTAAAACTAAAGGATGAAGATTTAACACATCACTTATAATGAGTTTTCTGTTAACGTACCTCTGAACAGGATAACAGCAAACCAAGGATTCTATTTGCTGGGCTTGGACAACACGTCTCCCACCTTTGCTTCTGCTGTGCAAAACTCTGTCCCAGCTCTCACCTTTCTCATGGCAGCAATTCTCAGGTCAGTCTCTCTCTCCAAAACTCACCTGCAATCAAGCAATACTCTACTATAAGCAAGTGCATGAACAGTCGAGAGCAAATCTAATCAATATGAAACTTTGCTAGTTCACACATTATGCAAAATTTTGTTGTTAGTGTCAAGTTAGCCTAACTGGTAAAGTCCTATGAGGTGTTAGGCACTGAACATAGCCTACTTCTGACTCAGAATCTCCCTGATATATCATGATCATGCTTAAGATTAACAGCTGCATGTAAACGCTAAAATTCCACAACCAGAAGCAAGAAAGTACCCAGAAGCTAAAAACTAGGAGGTGGTTTTGCAGGATAGAGAAAGTGAGAATAAACAGGAAGGATGGTATCGCCAAGGTGGTAGGAACAATACTGTGCGTGGCTGGGGCTTCAGTTATAACATTATACAAAGGTCCAACCATATACACCCCAGGCCCAAAGGTCCACGAAACAATGCCCTTGCTTCTATCTCTAGGGGATGCCAATGGAAAGAACTGGACCTTGGGCTGCATCTACCTCATTGGGCACTGCCTGTCGTGGTCTGGTTGGCTTGTCCTGCAGGCACCGGTTCTGAAGAAGTACCCTGCCCGGCTATCAGTTACCTCCTACACTTGCTTCTTTGGGCTGATACAGTTTATGATCATTGCTGCCCTCTTTGAGAGGGATATGGATGCTTGGAAGTTCCATTCCGGTGGTGAGCTCTTCAGTGTCTTGTATGCGGTAAGTATCTACGTATAGTATATTACTGATAATTCCACTTTCCAACCAGTAGAATATGGTTTTTAATTTAAGGTCCAAAAAACAAGCATCTCTATAATTAAGGGGCACAACAGCAGTAACAGAATATGATTTTTGACCTAGGGTCTAAGAGAATGGGCCTCTCTATAATTCATGGACAACGCTGCGACATCTAAGGTCAAACCCCTTATTCAAGCGAAACTTTGAAGATATTGACTTATTTTGGCGAATTATCATAGCAGATCAAAGTTAAATGTCTTGTAAAACAGTCATGTGCTCCTTTCGTTGTGTGACAATAGGCAGTCAATTAAAAGGTAAAATATAGCAATCACTTCAAAATATGAGTGTCATACAATCATTTGTTTAATTGCCTCTCAGATAATGAGATCCAAACCTATTATGAAATTTAGGAGGGAATCAAACATAGACAACCCTAAAATGTAATCCTACAAGTTTCAGAGATAGGATCGACACTAGCTTCTTGTTGACATGAAACTTCGGCTCGCTGCACACATCATCTAATGCACTAAATAACAGGCAATTCAGAAGTAAAAGCATTCAGATCCCAGAAGATCAGCATGAGGTGAAATACTTTACATTTGGGTATTTGACATAGTAAGGGATAAATATTATCCCTTGTTTGCAGTCCAAGATGATTTCTGGTAAATCTGATTTTCTGATTCAATTTGGAAGTTAAAACTGCTGGAAAATGAGGAAAATGAAAGAAAATGCATAGTCACATAGCTGAGGAAAAGGAAGCAAAAGGCTTGTCAGTTTGTTTAATCATATTCCCAAGTGTACAGCACTGCCTGTTAGCATGTAACATGTACATAATAAACTACAAGTCACTTTCCATGTAATTTGCATAGGGTGCGCTCCTTTTTCATTTTTGTAAAAATTTTCCAGCTTAAGTGGATTTAAATTTTAAGTAATAATACCTATATGGGTTCTAATATAAAATTGTAACGTTCATAGGTCTTGACAGAAGTTTGGTGGTTTGATCTATCCTCTTGAGGCTAGATTACATTTTCCCCTTCCCATGAATTCCCAACATAATACCGGGTCATGTCCACCAAAGTAGAGGGGCTTGGGGCTGAGGAGACCAATTGTTACCTAACTTCAAGAAAATATTGGAAAGAAAATTAGAGAATGAACACCAACCAAGGCCTTTAAGAGTGGGATTAATAATGACTACTGAAAATGAAATGAGATATTGTGAGGTGCTTAGTGATTATATTCTAACGGAACCAATTAACATTGGATTGCAGGGAGTGGTAGCATCAGGGATTGCTTTCGCTGTACAAATCTGGTGCATTGATAGGGGTGGCCCGGTGTTTGTGGCAGTTTATCAGCCTGTTCAGACTTTGGTTGTCGCTATCATGGCCTCCATTGCTTTGGGAGAGCAATTCTACTTAGGAGGGTCTGTACTTTTTCTTTCTTTCTTCTCTCTTCCCCCTCTCTCCCCCACCCAAAAATCTCTAACCAATATGAACCCCACCCCATCCCTTAACAATGACAATACCAATACTAACCTACGGTATTCAAACTCAACTATAAGTGTCTAACATTAAAATATGTTGCCCCAGCTTACCTCAACTAGTTTTGCTCCTCAAAATATCCTCAAAAAACAAAACATCTAGCTACATTGTAGCCATTTTAAGTCAGATATCAGGCTAGAAACCCTATAAAAATGTTCTAAAATTAAATGTCAAATGTTTATATCTATGTAAGTCATCCATCACAATTTCTTGATAAAATGAAGATTGCGGTAACATGACAATAAGTTAACAAAGAAAAAGAGAAAGAAAATAGAACAAGAAGAAAGTTGTGGCACTGGCCCACTTGCATGACCCATTCCCAGCAATGTTAGGTTGTATTCCATAAGCTTTAAAAGAGTGTTGACGACATACATAATGTATAGCCCATCCTTCTAAAGGATTAAAGCTTATCCTAGCTGCTGCTAAAACCATACCTTCCCCATTTCCATTGGGAACCTCATTAGGTCATTGTCACTAATTAGAACAGATAGAAAGGCCTACACTAACTACAGAAGAAAAGGAAAAAAGCAAACATGGATAGAAAAGCGTTCTAGTGTCCATATTCTCTTAGTTTCTTGGCTTGACAAAGTTTACTTAGAATTCGCTACTTTACACGGATCATAAATGCATTAGAATAGTCCGTCTGACAATCATCAATATGTACAATCACAGGATTATCGGGGCAATACTGATCATAGCAGGATTATACCTAGTTTTGTGGGGGAAGAGTGAAGAGGCAAAATTTGTGAAGGCTGCAATCCAGTCCTCCCCCGCTGAGCATGGGAACAATAGAACCCCAAGCCAATCCAAGTCTGGCCTTACTCAGCCACTTCTCCCCTCTTCAGCAGAAAATGTCGTCTAGCAGCCACAACAAGGTTAACCTTTTGCTTCAATCACTGGTGGCTCGGGTTGGCAAAGAAGCTAAACAAACTACTACTCCTGCATCGAGAGAGCTGTTTTTTCTTTTTTCCCTTTTTTTGTGGTGTGTGCCTGAAGTTTGTTTATTCAGACAGAGTCCTCTCAATAGGAGACGGGCAGAAAGGGAGTAAAAAGCAATAGGCATTAGGGGATGAATGTGATGATTATTATCTCTTAAGCTCTGTATGAAGGGGGGCTTAATTAACCACACTGTCCTTATTACGTGTTCAAGTTATGGTTTGATTTACCAGAAAAAGATATGCACATTAGTGGGGGAAAAAGATCAGGCATGAAGATGTATGGACCCATGCCAATTTCCTATCTCAAAGTACTACCCTCAAATGCTAATATGGAAAAGCAGTTCCAGCTTTTTCATACTTTTGTGATAAATGCCTAATTTGTGATTATTCCACTATGCACAACCCGGCCAATGGTAGTGATTACATGATAGAATGCAATGAGATACATATAATGCAGGAAAAAGAATAATAGTGCATGTAGATGAAAAGTCCATGTCTCTAGGAAATCAAGTGTTTTGATATAAAGTCTGCCGTAGGAATGAAATCTGTCCTAATTGACAGTAGGAATCAACTATTGACCGATGAAAGTAGCATCACAATAATTCATGCTCTGTTAACAGCAGACAGCAATGAAGTATCTTGGGGAAGAACTATTGAGTATACCTGGATTTGGAGGATCTCTCTTCTCCTGGCATGCTCTATTAGCTGATATTACATCCTATAGCAAGAATGTAAATACCTCAGACCCTACAAAAGGGGGACCCATATTGGGAGTAGTTGTTGCAAGAATGCAAATAGCTCATTAGTAAGAGCAGAAGCTGATGAGTATATGCACTTCAGCAACACTAGGGAGTTTGGTAAAAATGGCACTCACATGTGCATCGGCCTCAGATAGGGGTACGTTACTGCATTCTGAATAGAAAACAGTCATCTTAATTGTTCATTGTTTCTTCATAGACAGCTAATCTGCAAAAGTAATGGCAAAATCTGAAACCAAGGACTATAGTAGCTTATGCACAATGGGGAAAAATTACCCTTGTGAAAATTTTATCTCCGTTGCTTTTATAGACTAGTACTGGACAAAAGTGAAACCCAGTTCAAGAGTTATTAAACATCATTTATAAGAAGGATTGCAGAAACTTCGACATGATAACAAGATAGATACAGGAACAAAGTTCAGAGAAACGTCAAATTTCTAATGAAATAATCATAGGTCTAAAGCTACAGTTCTATATACAGATTATGGTTCCTTTTTTTTTTTGGATAAAATTCTTCCTGTTTATATTAACTTGAATTGTGAACTCCTTGTATCCCTTTCCCTTAGCAAACAAGTCCAAGAAAGATAAGCAGATCAGTTGAGACATTCCCATGTCTATTCACCGACCCCACCATAGTCAAAAGTCTAAAGCTTCATTGAAAATCTAGATAGGCCCAAATTTATGTGAGACTAGGGTAAAACTAACTACAGATCCCAAAGGGCAAGGTGAAAACCTGTGTCTATTAGAAGCCATAATTACTGGTAATTAGTAGCTTAGCATAAAGCATGCTTTTGGACATCATGCTTTTTCTTCTCATGATGTGAATTTGTATCCAATTATCTTAATGGAAATGATATCAATCTATTTTGAGTTACCCCACTATGTTTCCATGCCTCTTCATTTTCAAAAATATTTGGACCTTCAAGTTTCGTGACCAAGATATCTTTGTCTGGTGGAATTATAACCTTATTTTGATTATACAATAACTTAATCCCAGAAAATTGAAGCAAAACCAAAGTAGGCATGTATGTGATGCTTAGGTGTCTTACTAGATATTTTTACAAACCCTTGCTGTTACTGTCAAGCCACGCCTACAAAAGGATGACAAGCAGAAAGCAAGATCTAATTTCTGCTACTTGGGACTATCAAAATTGTCTCAATTAATGGATCGATGTTGAGAAACTCCAATGCCTCAAAAGAACATGAAACTCCAATGCGTGCATTCCCCCAAATTTAACAGTAACCTGTAACACTAGCAAAACCTCAACATAAATTATGAGATTGGCTTCTTACAATATTATCAATGCTTCAAATCTTTCAGCAGTCCCAGAAACATAGGCTCTTCCACAAATTGCACTTCTATTGTCAGTCCCCAAACTCCAAAGAAATTCTGTCAGCTGTGGATGCAGAATCTTCATAGGATTCTCTGTGTTTCATGAGTCAATTTTAAATATTTCCTAATGCAACACAGATATTTACATAAAAAGTATGGTCCTAGCAAGAATCTTTCAACTGGGAATAGCCAAATATATAGCACAGCCCCACTCTCCACTAGAAACACGAAACGTGAAACATGTTCAACAACTACATTTCCTGTTGTGTCACTAATTACTATCAAGAATAGATGACTGTATAGGTGGGTTGTTATGAGATAAGCGTCAACAAATAAAACTAATTAGTGATTCAAAAGCTCAAATTTAAACATCAACTCTTCAGAAATTACATTAAATAGGCAACTACTGCTTCGCAGTTGCAAGCCACGATCATGAGGCCGAGAATAACTAACGAGCCAGGTACTCCACCTTTCACGTTGGGCATATCATACTGTCCAATGTAAACATTACAATGAATTCCCACATATTTAAACGAAGGGAAGCCTGAGAACTAACCTTAAGGGCAAAAGATCTAACTAGAAAGCAAAAATTATTTCACGTTCAGTTTTCAGGTTAAGTTGAAAGCAAAAGGATCAAATCCAATGTCAGGAATCAATAAACCCAAATCCACCGCAACACCAACTAGCTACGCCTGTTGGCTCAGGACCATTGAGCACCCTAGAACATGGTTAACCAAAATTATCAAGTGAGTGACTAAACTTCTGTGAAATTCACACAAAATTTCAAAATTTCCTTCGCCCAAAATTCAAAAGAAAATCACATAATCAATCGAGATTGTTCATACAATACTTCAGTTGAATCATGGAACCGAAATTTTTCTGCTCCTCTATAACTAGTGAACAATTTATCTCCATCAAATTTGCGAATTCGACTCTACGCGCAGCGAAACAAACCCTAGGTTTGAAAAAAAAATCTTGCAATATACAAGCACAGTGAATCAAAGAAAGATGAAGATTAACTAAAATCGAGATGATAGGATTGTGAAATTTGAAGATCAAAGAGGAGTAAATTGATCAACCAACCTGAATCCTTCGGACTACCGGAGCTCCTTGTCGCCCTCTCTCTGGGATCTCCTTTTGGCGCCAAAAGCTTCGAACTTTGTTTTCCTTTTCTTTCTTTCTTTTTTTTTGAAGAAAAAAAAGGGCACTGAAAATTGTACAACAAGTAATGAAGAATTTCGCGTGGTTTCTAACATCATCTACAGCTGAAGTTTTGGTTTTTGAAATTTTAAGTGGAGATCTACTCTTTTACAGTGTTTTAAGTTTGAATTTTTGGAATTCTTTTCTTCTACAGACATATTTTATTGAACTTTTGTTTGAATTATAAAATATATTTTCTGTCGGGTCCATCAGTAAATGTATTTAATTTCTTTTACTCCTTTATTTTTATTGTTATTCATATTTATAAGGCATAAAAAATATTTTATATTTGATAAATAATTTTAAAAAAAAATTGAAAGATTAAAATAATTAATCAAATAAGGTGTGAAGTATTAATATGTATGTTCATTAGCTATAAAAGTTAATTTTTATATTTCCTAAAAAATTAACTAATAAATTTACACATACACTTTCATTAAAAATTAAATACAATAATACTCCCAACTTTGAACTTGGACGTCCGTGCACCACACTACGGGAGTATTTACGGTTTATATACCGAGAACAATTTTGAATGTGTTTTTAGTTGGTGATGTAAGTGCATATTCAACACATGTCATTGCATACACTTGAAAATTCTTGAATTTTAGACATATACAATTGCAAACTATTGTAAAATTGTCGCATTACATTGAAATACATCCAAACTTTGTCTTGGTATACAAATAGTAAATAGGCCCATAGTGTAGTGCACGGACGTCAAAATTCAAAGTTTGAAGTATTATTATCCAACACTCCCAAATTACAGTATATTATACTCCAATACCCCAATATATTTTATATTTTCTAGACTAAATAATAAGCTTATGAACATAAATTAAAAAAATTGGGCTCAAAAAAAAATAAACAAAAGGGCCAATTAAAAAATTTGGGCTCAAACACTGTCTTAAAACCCTAGCCCAATCATAACCATGTAGAAGTCTCAATGTGGAGATACGGAGCGGAACGCGAGCCCCACCTGTGGAACTCATACCATCGGCTGCAGCTTGCAGGTACTTTGAGAATGAGACCTCTGAGATTGAGAATTGTGAAAATGCAAAAAATTATAGGCACTGCGGTTTATGAATTGTTCATATTTATGTAGGTTCGTTATTTTCTTCATGTAATATTATTTTATCATCCGTCTTTAGAGATATTATCATCCATCTCCCTCAATTTTTTCTTCTAACTTTTTCATATTAATGTTTTTCACCATGAGGTTTTGTTTTTTTATTTAGCCCACCTAACGGTGGCAATTATTATTCTGAGAACAAATTAAGATTCAGGTGATAATGATGTGAAGTGCATTCTCAAATTATCCGCATAATTCGAATTTAAACATTTTAATCTCGTGTTTGAGAGTCTTTCCTTGTATTTCTGCATTTATATCTATAAGATTCTTCTTTGATTGAATTTTTTTTTAACAACCATAATTGAAATAGATATGAACCCTTGATCTTCTCCACAGAAATTTGAGCCGTTGATGAAAAATTGTGCAACCTCCTATACCAAACTTAGTTGTAGTTACTATACTTTTACCCCACTGAATTCTCTTTCCTCGCTGAAAATAATTTTAAAAAATAATGAATAATGAATTCTTCGATCGCCATTGCCCTGTTCTAATTGTGATTGAAAAGTCACAACAGGGGAATAGCAAGAAGAAGAAGACATGAAAAACAGAAGGGCGAATTGACTCGACTTTGCTACAAAATTGAAGAGCCCATTACTTGTACATATTTTCTAATTGAAATTGTTGAAGTTGTTGATATTTACACTAGCCGACGAATTTGAGACCGAAATGAATGGTGGAAATGAGCATCAAGCAAAAGTGAGGGTGACGAAAAGCAAGAAGAAGAGAAAGATCCAAAGATAATCCAACTTCTCAACCTCCCTTCATAATCATATCCATCTTCTCATCCCAAATCTCCTTTTTGGCAGTCAATATAGATCAATTGTTGTGCCTTGTTTTGGGTAACCCATGTAAACCAATGCCTGATTACCCTCCACGGCTTCTCAAATGGCAAATTGAGCTACGAGGTTGACTCAAATGGCGGAAATTCGAAGTGAGTTTTACAGGGATTGTTACCTGTGATTTTGGAAGAGAGCAAGAATAGAGTTAGCGAATGATGAAAAGGGTATCCACAGAGGAAGTTGTAGATCAAAGAATGAAAACGATGATCGTTGATGCATTTTCTGAGGATTGCGTGGAAATCTTTCAGACCCAAAGTTGTAGTTAAAATTCATTTTTGCTTTGTTAATATCGGATGATGAGCACTGTTGAACACGAACAAAGCAAAGAGGAAGGGGTGAGATGAGTGGCTAGAAGAGCAAGGGGAGAGGACTGAAACTGGGCAGGAAATTAAGCGTAGAAAGTGGCAGGCGGACACTTTAGGAGAAAGAATAATTTGTACAAGTACCGTGTTACACAGGTCAAAGGTAGAAGTTTCCAATGGCAGAGATCCAATTTGGTTAGATCAACGGTTAGCATTATTCTATTATTATGGTGGAATTTTGCTTTATATCTGTGTTCATTTGTCTGTGTGTGTGTATGACTTGCTCACTTGCTTCCTTCCTCTAGGTTCTATCTTCCTTGTTACAATTGAAGCGTCTAACTGAATCTAAGATATCTCTTCGTAGAAATTGTTTAAGATATCTTTTCCACTGAGAAACTTGGAAGCTTTAAAGACATTAACAATGGTTGATGAAAACCTAATTTGAATATAGAGGGAACTTGGAAATTTTAATCCCTATTTGGTAATGTTGTTGTTTTCTTTGTTTTGGTCTTGATTGCATATTTGTGGACATAAATCATTGAAGAGTCTTTACGAATCTATGGTTCCCCTATACGTAGGCAGAAGATGCATTGCCAATGGTCACAGGCTCAAAGTATTGTGGAAGATAATATCTTTTGATAATATTTGCCAAAGATAAGATAATATTTAGATGTGATATCTGTCATAATATTTGCAAGTATAATTTCCTAATGTTTGTTAGCTTGTACAGGAAGATAGGTTTAGCATTTGTTTTTGCTTTGTATTAATTAGCCTCATGTGAGGCGTGGAGAGATAGAGAGAAACCAGAAAGAGGTAGCAAGCCCTTTCAATGAAAATCAATATCAAGTGTTTTTGATTATTCGTTCATGGTATCAGAGCCAGGTTGTTCAAAGGAACCGAGAGAGATCTAAGTCTTCTTGATAATCATGTCGAAAGACGATACCTTTATTATCGGTCCTCAATCTGCATATTATCTCCATCCCTCGGATGGACCTGGAGCTATCATAACATCTATTAAATTTGACGGAAAGAATTATGGTCTTTGGAATAGAGCTGTTACAATGGCTTTAATGTAAAAAAATAAGCTTGGGTCATATCCAAACCAGAACCCACGGCTACTCCCTCTATGAAGAATGCGTGGAACATGGTGAATTCAATGATCACCTCATGGATCCTAAATGTCATTGACTCCAAGCTCCATACAAGCGTAGCATATGAGGATACGGCTCACAAGATGTGGGTGAATATTCAAAAGAGATACTCAGTCATCAATGTCCCTCGCATTCATCAACTCAAGAGCGAGATAGCGTCTTGCAAACAAGGCAATATGGAAGTAGTTGAATTTTACTCCAAACTCATGGGCCTTTGGAGTGAACTAGAAAACTACATTAAAATTCCGAACACCACCTATAAGTGTACGTGTGGCAAGTGTGATTGTAACACTCATTGAGCTATTGTTAAGATGATGGAAGAAGATAAGACACCCACTAATTTCTTATGGGTCTAGATGATGATCTTTATTCAAAATAAGGGGTCAAATTTTGGCTCTTAACCCAATGCCACCTTTGGATAGGATATTGAACATGGTTCAACAAGAGGAGAACCACAAGCAAATGATGAGAAATCGCGAAAATAAAGATGAAAACATGGTCGCATTTGCTGTGAGTCACCGAGGTAGAGCTTCCTCTCAAGCAGCTCGTGATCGGGTATCTTACACAATTTGTGGAAAAATTGAACATGAGGAGTCCAATTGCTTTGAACTCGTGGGATACCCAGTTGGATGGGGAACGAGAGGCAGAGGTCGAGGACATGGTGGCCGCGATAATTGTGGTGGTCGCATTTCGGCTAGAGCAGGCAGAGGTGAGGCAGCACATGTTGTGACAATGCAAGTCCCAGTCACGACAAAAGTTGCCCTGAATACTGTTGTGCCCGGTCTAACTGCAGATCAAGTGCAGCGTCTGCTTAATCAAGACCCCCAAAGAAGGGTATGAGAAATTATCAGGTAACGTGAGGTGGTTATTTGATACTGTCGCATTATGTCATATGACAGGAGTGTATGATGTGCTTGAAAACGTAAGGAGTATCCATCCTGTTGTGGTTAGACTACTAGACGGAAACAAGGCTTTAGCAAGAAAAGTCGAAACCGTGAAGCTTGGACTGAAGCCCATACTAAATGATGTCCTTTTTGTACCAAAATTAACTTGCAACTTGATATCGATTTACCAACTGAATAAAGAGTCTAATTCTACTATGACATTTACTGATAGTTTTTGTGTGGTACAGGACCATATCTCGAGGAGCCTAATTGGAGTGGGTAGCATAAAAGGAGGTGTCTTTCTTCACAAGAAGGTGCCCGACTTAAAGTTTGAAGCTAATGCGATCAATCAGAAAGTGTGATTTGTGGCATGGACGTCTTGGTCATCCTTCCAGTCAAGTTCTTTCTCTATTTTCTAAGAATTTGGGTTTCGATTTAGGTAATAAAATGAATGAGCTATATGATGTATGCTTTCATGCCAAACAAACTCGTTGTTCTTTTTCTCAAAGTGAAAGCAAAGCTAGCAATATACTTGAACTCATACATTGTGATATTTGGGGAGCTCATCACATTCCCTCTACTTGTGGAGCACGTTATTTTTTTAGCACTATGGATGATCATAGTAGAGCTATTTGGGTCTATTTAATGCGTGATAAAAGTGAAGCTAGTTTGCTTTTGCAAAATTTTGTGGTCTTTGCAAAAAATTAATTTGGGAAAGATGTAAAATTATACGTAGTGATAATGGGAAAGAGTTTATCTCCCGACCTATGGAGAAGTTTTATCATGAGAACGGAATAATGCATCAAACGAGTTGTGCGGACACTCCACAACAAAATGGGAGGGTTGAACGAAAGCATAGGTATATTTTAAATGTGGCCAAGGCTATTCGTTTCCATGCTGAGTTGCCTATTGAACTATGGGGTGAATGTGTGTTGACTGCAGCGCATTTAATTAATCGTATTCCTACACAACTGTTAAAAGGAAAAACTCCTTATAAATACTTGTTTGGAGTCTCACCGTGTTATGAAAACATCTGTGTCTTTGGGTGTTTGAGTTATGCAAAATTTGGAGACCGAACAAAGGACAAATTTGCGTCCCGTAGTAAGAAGTGTCTTTGTGGGATACGCCTTTTGGGAAAAGGGGTGGAAACTATATGATTTGGAATGTAAAGAAATCTTTGTTAGTCGAGCTGTTGAGTTTTTTGAAGACATATTTACTTTATCGCTGAAAAAAGAATAAAATTTAGGAGAAAAGGGGAGCCAAGAAACCGACTTAATTTTGGGTGATGGAGTATTTTGGAATCATGATGACCAAAATCAGGTGGGGCAAGATGAGCAAAGTGACGTACGCCCTGCTGGAATTTTTGGGCTAGACTTGGATCCAGCAAGATAGGGGGCATAGGCCTGAAACAACAGACCAGGCCCAAATCATGACTGATTCTGTTGGACCTAATCCAACAGTTACAGAACGCAGCAATAACGAGAGGGAGACCTTGGCCCAGCCGAATGTAAGTCAGCCCATTAGACACAGTGAGCGAGTACGTTAGACCGCGAGACATCTCACCGATTATGTTTGCTATAATGTTCAATCTAAAGACCCTCCTACTACCAACTCATTCCATCATGGTCCCTCAGGTACTCCATATCCTATTATCAGTTTTGTCACATGTAGTATTTTTCGTCTGCTCACCAAGCCTTTCTAGCTGCCATTACAAAAATTGTGGAGCCCAGGTCTTACTATGAAGCAGCCAAAGACCCTTTGTGGCAGAAGGCTATGGCAGACGAGATACAGGCTCTTGAAGACAACAAGACTTGGACCATCGTGGATCTACCTACTGGAAAAAAGGCCATCAGTTGCAAATGGGTTTATCGTATCAAGTATAGGTCCGATGGCTCCATTGAAAGATAGAAAGCTCGTTTGATGATTCGAGGAGATCATCAAGTCTAAGGTTTTAATTTTATTGAAACACTGTTCTAGTTTTTCTCTTTGTTGCAGTATCAAAAGATTGGCAGTTGCATCAGTTAGATGTCAATAATACATTCCTGCATGGTGATTTGGAGGAGGAAGTATCTATGAAGCTACCTCCGGGATTCACTTCAAGTTCACCTCATAAGGTATGCCGTTTAAGAAAGTCTCTCTATGGCTTAAGGCAAGCACCACGATAATGGTTTGCCAAGTTATCTAGCAAGCTAGAGGCTTATGGTTTTGTCCGTTCTTATGCTGATTATTCTCTTTTAACCTATAAAAAGGGGCATATTTTTCTCGAGCTACTTGTTTATGTTGATGATATCATACTTCTTGGAAATGACAATCTTGCTTGTCAACAATTCAAACAGTATCTTAATACCTGTCTTTGGATTAATGACCTTGGCTCTTTGAAAGATTTTCTTGGTATTGAAGTGGTCAAAGGGCCAAAGGGACTATTCTTGTGTCAACGAAAGTATGCGTTAGAAATTGTGGATGAATGTGGGCTCCTTGGTAGCAAGCCTATTGCGTCTCCAATCAAAGAAAATCATAAATTGGCACTTGCTTCTGGCAAGTCATATGATGATCCTACACAATATAGGAGGCTAATTGGGAGACTTATTTATTTGACTATTACTTGGCCAGAACTTAGTTATGCAGTCCATGTTTTATCCTAATTCGTGCAAGCTCCCCAGACTGAGCATTTCAATGCTGCAAGGCATGTGCTTCACTATATAAAAGGCACTCCAAGACTTGGACTTTTGCTCCGTACAGACAACAACTTGCAGGTGTATGCTTATTGTGACTTTGATTGGGGTGCTTGTCCACTTACGTGTCGCTGTTTGACTGGGTATTTTGTGACACTAGTAGCCAGGAGGGTCACCTGTCTCTTGGAAAGTGAAGAAACAACCTACTGTGTCTCGCTCCTCAGTAGAGGTGGAATATCGCTCTATGGCAGCTACCACAAGTGAGTTAATATGGCTTAAATCCCTTTTGGGATCTCCTGGTGTCTTTCCTACTCAACGCATGAAACAGTCAAGCCGCCATGCATATTGCAAAGAATCCAGTATTCCATGAGCGCACGAAGCAAATCGAGATTGATTGTCACTTCGTACGGGAGAGGCTTTTTAATGGAGATTTGGTCTTATCTTATCTCTCCACCACTCAGCAACCGGCAAATCTGTTTACAAAGGCACTTGGAACTGAGCAGTTTCCTCATCTACGCGACAAGTTGGGCATGATCAATCCTCATGCACCAACTTGAGGGGAAGTATTGTGGAAGATAATATCTTTTGATAATATTTGCCAAAGATAAGATAATACTTAGATGTGATATTTGTGATAATATTTGCAAGTATAATTTTCTAATGTTTGTTAGCTTGCACAGAAAGATAGGTTTAGCCTTTGTTTTTGCTTTGTATTAATTAGCCTCATGTGAGGCGTGGACAGGCCGGTAGAGAGAAACCAGAAAGAGGCAGCAACCCTTTCAATGAAAATCAATATCAAGTGTTTTTGATTGTTCGTTCATAAAGCTCATATTGAATTGGAGTTCCTTGTTTCAAGATTTGGGGGGGGGGGGGGGGAAGAAGAAGAGAAAATTCTTGATTTCTTTTTTTATTTGCGCCAGTTTTGGAGCTTTTTTAATTTGGGCTGAATACGATGACTTAATTTCCCATCAAATATGTCTTTATGGAGGTAGATGCAGAACTGGGGGCAGCCATGAAATTGAACCCCAAACCTGAATATGCTATAGAAACCAATAAATACTAAGCTGCCAAAACACTCTTGGATAGCATAGTTTTAAATGGAAGAGTATTTTGATTGAATCATAACTCCGACGAGCCAACATGCCTGATATTACATTATAAGTATCAACATCACAAACCATAAGGTGGTCACATAAAAATAAAAACTCAAGGTGTGAAATATTAATGTAAAAGAGTTCACCGAGTAAATGATAATATATAAAGAGGTGGATTAAAGAAGACCTTAGGGATGTACGTTCTTTCCGTAAAATTATGTAAGAGAAAATACTTAAGTTCTTCCTTTTTGAATCGGTAAATTTCATACACTCACATTGCATAGAGAGAATCAAACCCTGATCTTTCTTATAAAAACCGATTAACTTACCAATAGGTTGCCTCCAAGGGGAAAAACAATTGGGTTTTCAATTCATCTATTTCCATTTCTCTCTAAAACATTCCCTATGAGGTATCTATGTCAAAGCATTCCTCTACATAAATTAATAGAAAATACCTTCTCTTGGTGCACAATTTCCCTATAGTGCATCAGCGTTCCTAACTTATGTGTACCCATAATATAAGAACAACTGTGCAAATGACGACTTACCATTAGTGGTATTTAGAAATTTTGTTTATTTTGTTTATTTTTTTTGAATTTTATAGGAGCAAACTACTTCTAATTTTTATGAGTGTTCGTTCACTCATTGGCAAATCCAAATTATATAATATGATGAAATTTTTTTAAAAAAATAGGTAAAAGAGACACTTTACATGAATGAGAATGAATACGTCACTAGGTATTCATTTGGTTCCTAGCTTCACTTATTTTTTTATAACAATGGTAAATATAGGCCACCTGTTGGGGTTTCTATCTCAGGAAAGACCCATCAGGTCAATCAGCTTAAGGAAAGAGGGACAAAATTGCTAAGATCCAAGGCCCGACCCAGACCCCTCCTCCCTCTTTCAATTAATTAGCAAAGGAAAGTCCCTACCTGTATTCGACTTCACTTGCTTGTCTTGTCACCATAATTATAAGCACCACAAGCATCCAATTCTTATACCATATTCATAATAATAGATACTCCCATAAGTTATAAAACCATACACATAGTAAAACTTAACTTTATGACAAACACACGTAGATAAATGTGTCGCATGATTTATAGAAATATATACTCTTGAGAGTATAACATAAATTCCTTGAAGCGTCAATTTTTGTATCTATTTCGATCTTTCCTTCCCTACGTCAAACAAAATGCATAGGCCACGTTCCGTATGTTAACCATGAGGGGTTTTCTCTACAATCATACACTTAACACAAAAGAAGATGGTTATAGTATGATTTTATTTTATTTTATTTTTTTCTAAATGCTGAGATTTTCAAGGAGGGGCTGCGCTACAATGATGGAAGCTACACATAGAACCACTTACAACTATTGTTTTACTACTGTTCAATTTAGTTGGATATTATATTGAAATAAAACGTTAGACCAGAGCTGTTGCGCCTCAAATATTTTCAATTCCACTATTGTGCAAAGAGGCTCTTGGCAATTACAATTTACGACTTCTCAAAATGAGATCACACTTTTTTTTTCCTCTTCATTTCTTACAAAATCACCTTTGATTTTTTTTCTTTATAAAAAAAACTTACGAAAACTATCCAAAATACACATCATCTTCTAAGTTGTTTTTTTTTGGGGCGCCAATTTGGCTCAATTGTAACAAGCATACCATTCATCATTCCTTTTGTTATATTCAACCCGATAGTTAGTCGCAAAAAAAATGCTAAATATCACCGGCATCAACCTTTGTGTCACCTTTACAGCTAAGACAAAGTCATCACTCTAAGATAGAACTGGGAAAGCCTAACAGATACAATAACACAACACGAATCCAACCCAAAATCACTGAGAGTAACACAAACCCGGCCCGAACCAATTTTGACCTGAAGCCAATACGATTTGACTGTTTAGCATGAATACTTGTTCTTTTTTAATTTTGAACAAATTTAAATTATTTCTAATGTCGACACAAAATTAAATCATCTATTAAATGGATCGGCCCGACCCGACCCATTTTTCAACTTTACTCTAAGATGAGAGCCCAGGCCCGCAACTACTCGTAGTTAACGCTACAACACTGCATATATACACGCACGTTACACGTTCCATTTACCTCCCGCTTCCGCAAAGCATACCCATACTATCCTCGCATTCTCCATGCTGCTCTTTAGAAAGACCATGAAAATTGGAAGCCTCCATCACTCAAATCCCCGGACAGGAAACCTGGCCAGTCCCCGCCTGCCAACTCAAGCGGGTCTGCACCGGGTTGAGGGAACCCAAAGGTGACCTCAGTCTCCGCCCACAAGGCATTGTCGAGGCTGGGATTCGGGTTCTCCCAAAGCCCATGGTCCATCGTCCCAACCTCATTCTTCCCGAAGCTGTCCCTCCTTCCAGTAGTCTCCTCAATGGTGGGAAGGCTAATGTCACTTGTCATGAACCCAGAAACAAAGCTACTACTGCCAGAGGGTATCCAGGTTGACCCGGTTTGAGGGTTCGGCTGGGCCCGGTGAAGATGGGGCAGGTTGAGCAGGGCATCTGACCCGTACAGCTTCCGGGCAGCAGCATCATAGGCCCGCGCAGCTTCATGAGAGGTGTTGAAGGTACCAAGCCATAGTCGGTCCCCACGGTTTGGCTCACGGATCTCAGCCACCCACTTGCCCCAGGTCCTCTGCCGGACCCCCTTGTAGGTGCAGAGGGCGTTCTCAGGTCCGCCCTTTCCCCTCATACACCCCTTCCTCGAACCAGCTCGGGCCGGCTGCTGTTTCTTCCCCAGCTTCTGCTCCCCCGTCCTCACCTTTGAATTCAACATTGCACATGGAAACAGAGCAAAAGCACTGAAAACAGAGGACAGAGAAAATAACTGTTTGCTCGTGTGTGTGATCAAGCTAGTCAACTGAGATGCTAAGCTAGGGTTACTGTGCTATTTATATGCTTTAAAGTGAGGAAGCGGGAGTGACCGAGTTCAATGGATGAATAGGTGTCTACCATGAAATCTGGGTTTGTACTTGTCAGCATGCACCGGTTCATCGTGTCTCTTCAAGATTTTCCCACATGGCAAATTTAATAGGCCAAGATATTTTTCTCAACAGCCAAAACACACATGACCAAATATGGTTATTTTAAACGAAAGTTTTCAATTTTTGTTATGACTGTGGCCCTTGAGAAGGAAGAGTTGCAGTGACAGTGGCTTTCTGGGTTATCGTTGGGCTGATTCTCTGATTGGGTGAAGTGGTGAACACTGAAGTTTCAAAATTTTTCCCTTCTTCCTTCTCTCTCCTAGAGCTGCGGATAAGCTCATAATGGAACTCCATCAACAATCTTCGGACTAGACATAGCAAAACTAACCCGGACCTGAATATCTTGACCTAAAACCCTTTTTGACTCACCTCAAGTTAACTCGATGATGATGAATATTAATAATTGAACCTACGTTGTCAAGACAAATTTATTGAAGCAATCAATAAAAAATAAAAATTAACTTGAACCCGAAATTCTATCAATCCAAAGTTGAACCAACCAAAATCAACTGATTCAACTTCTATAGACCTGAAGATGACCAATCAAAATCAACCGATCCAACTCAATCCAAACCCAAAACCTCCTGTTTCCCAAGAGTCCATTGAGTTTAAAGATTTCCAATGGCTGCATGCATTGTACCTTCTATACAAAGATCCTCACCATCATCCATGACGTGAAACTCTAAAATTCAGTGCACTCATGAAACTAAGGCTTGGAAGTTGAACATTTCCAACTCTCAAATCAGAACAGTGGGTCCAGCCTTTTGATACAGCTGTCTAAAAACCCAAACGCCTGTCCTAATTATGTGTCAAGAACCTAAAACTATAGGCACTTGAAGAGAAGGCCATAACTCAAGCATTCATTGAACATGTACAGGAAGTTGTCGAAAATGTTGCATATGTGCCGCTCAATGTTTTCAGAAAATCCGTACTACAAGATGTCACACGTATCATATCATAGAAATTCAAAAATGATGATTGAATTTGACATAAAACAGGACATATACACAGAACATTTCATACATGCAAGCAACGAAAAGCACGTAGTTAACTGAAGAATAAATTTCAAACCATTCTATTAAAACAAAGAGAAAAAGGGGGAACACTAATGATGTATCTATGATCAGGTCTGGTATGAGGGAGTCAGTAGTACCCATAGCTTTGTAGGTCTGAGCTCCAAAGCATTTCGTATTTCCATTGTTGAGTCGCAGGCACCTTCAGTAACTACGCAAGCTGTATGCTGCAAAGACCATAAATCCATAATCAACCAGAAGGTCATTAGCTTAATTTCTGCGGACAGGGACATTTGACACCCCTTTTATATTTATTTTTTCTGTATGGGTTTTCCCTTTTTTTGGGGGGGGGGGGGGGGGGTTGGTGTTTGGGTTTGGTACCCTAAACATTCACATTTTCCCACTCAATCATAAGCCTTTGTCTTTGTGTTTTCACATCAAAAAATTCCTTGCAGTACGACAAGATGGTAAACGAGATTTTTATTCTCAAATTATGGTGCTGGTTAGGTTATACTGGAGTACTCTAAAAGAACTGTAATCTAAAAGCAACAAATACTATAAACACCGACAGAAGTATAGATGTGATAGCTACTGGAAAACTTCCAGTTTCATACCCTTTTTTCACTTCCCTATTTGACTGGCCATCCTATTGATGCAACATTAACAATTTTCTAAAGCAATTATTATTCATCTACTCCAAAGATGCTGAAGAGGACAGCCACACTGAAATAAGCAAACTTACCGACATGACAGGAAGTCAAATATCGGACTCAAAATGAAGTGAAAAAGTATTCCCAATAATAAATTAGTCGATAATATGTGATACTTGGTATTTATTTCTAGACATAGCATCTAATATGACCATGAACATACCAGCAATTAGCAACCTTAAAAATGGACAGAAAAGTTGGAGGAGAAAATAGAAAAACATAGTAAGATGGTCAAACATACCTCAATATCCCAAAAGATCATTTTTGATCAAATGAGCTTCTAGCTTATATTGAAACCAAGCTACTGTTAAGCTCACGACTTGGCCAAGAATTTCCATAACATTAATGAGAACTTCCACATCTCAGCCCCTAAGGAAGCTCCAAAGCTTGCTGTCTGAGAGGCAATTCTTGAGTTGTATGTGGTCGGCACTTCCTTAAGGCTTTTCTTATTTCTTGCAACATCTCATTGACCTGTATGCCTTCCCTGTAATTACAAAAGATCTAGACTCAGAACAAGTTTGGGGCCTTAACACCCCCCCCCCCTTTCTTCCGCATCCAGAACCCACACAAAAAAAGGGAAGAAAAGGAACAATATGCAAAATGTAGTAACAGCCTTAGCCCTGAAGTATTCCAGGGTTCTACTGTCTATATTGCCTGGGCTAGAATGATTCTCAATAGGGAAATCAACATTTCTGTTGATGTCACTTCATGACTCCTATATGTTCAAAACTTATATCCTGGCATTATGCTCAGATATCCAGACAAAATTAAATCAACACAACTCAAATGACAACATGAGGCTTAAACTGACACTGGAAAACGTACATGTAGAACAATGGGTGAGGTCATTCCAGCGACTCCCACCCTTCGAAGAGAATAAGCAAAATTTTAAGGGTCTGTTCTTTTCAACCTATCGTAGGTACGTAGCATCAGCATTCAGCACTGATCAACACTCAATAGCACCGATTAGCACTTATCAACTATGATCAACACTTAGCCATATTTCCTACTCACAATTTTAGTAATGATAGCACTAATCAGCATTCATCAGCACTCATCGGCATTAATTAATATTCATCAGCACCCATCAACATTGATATGCAATAAGTTACTTATGATAAATTAAAACGAATAGGCCCTAAAAAGGGAAGAGGAAGAGAATGAAGTGACATGAGGTTGCAAGGACTCAGATTGTGATGCATTGAGATGCACGAATTTATCTGTCATCCTAAGACATCTGATGTAGTTATACCATGATCTTTATGTGTTAACACAGTCATTTCTACACAAAGTTCAAAAAGATAACGAGAATTCATTAGTTGGACAACAATATTTGATGTAGTTATGAAATCAATATGAAATTCTCTTAAGAAGATGCCAATAAATGCTTCAATGTCCAGACTATTGACCTGAGAACCTGGAAATGGATTCCACCTCACTATCCTATGATGAGGTGCTATTCTCATGCAACAGTGATAATGGTTATAAGAATCAAATCATACTTACATGCAAACAAAAGCCCACATTTCATTATACTGGAAAAAAGGCAGGACAATTACCACTCTGAAATAATGGTCTTGTCAGTTAAAAGCTGAAAACTCAAGTACAGATAATGGCCAACAAGAAAAACATGACCTAAAATACGGGAATCACCCAGCAAGTATGGAAAATTATCGCTGCTGACAGTCAGCAAGTAGAGATGTAGTATTTTTCTGCCACATGAACTCCCTTGAAATTTACTCTGACTGTTACGCTATGCCAAGTGAAAATTCTCAAATGTAATTTGTGACCTCATTGCCTTCTGTGAGTAAATGCTCATTTGACTATTACATCTCCTCAACATTGCTAGTTCTATGAGGGAACAAATGCTCTCATTTGCCTGACATGAACTTCAGGATGCCTAGGGCATATTTAACTCCAAGAGGTAGATGTGGTTCACAACTGAGACCACAGCCAGCTGGAGATTCTACTTCCATCTACCTTCTGTTTTATCAATGGATGAAGCTCTATCAAAAAATGCTCATCCCTAGCAGTTTAAATATAATATGCATTACAATACCACTACTGTTAACCATTTTGGCACATACATCAACTCCAATTGTTTGATAAGAGTTGGGAAGAGTCATATTCATATTCCTTTTTCAAAAATTCTACATCTCTATGCACCTCAATGACACCTTTTTTTCCCCTCTTAATTTTCTTGTTGGGACTGCCCTTCCTTTTTCCGTCTTTCTTTACTATTGCTCTTTTTTTTTGGGCAAGGGGACATGGTGGGTCTAAGGGGGCTATGGGGGGTCTAAGATCATTAAAGACATCATTTTTATCATTTGCTGAACTAATCCCATTTTCATTGCCACTGTAAATGTTTAAGCAATTGCGTTTTCCATAATTTCCTATACCAGAAACTTTGGCAACCATATTTGGCCATGGGAAATACATGTTTCCGACAACACATGTGGCAGATACACTGATGAATCTGCTTGTATAAGGCTGACGGGCAATGGTACTACATTTTGTAGACACCTAAAGAGTAACTCGGATTCTCATAAAATGCCCAATGATGATAATTTTGTACTCACTGAATACTTGGGGGCCTAGCAAAATAAAAGCCAGAATTGAAACTTCGAAGTGGACTTTAATGGCCCAAATCCAAGTAAGACATCAAGAGCCCGATGGGGTTCACCAGTCCAAGAACTTGACCCAGTTCAGTTCACCCAGGAACACTAGTGTGCTCCTCGGTCACCTCGATTTTTGTACCAAGTTCTGCATGTGCTTCTGAGTGGCCTCTATCTCCATGCCCACTTGCGTTTCGCAGATAATCCCCTTATTAGATAGGATTTTCAACTGATAAGAGATAATGCATCCTTTTGATAAATTTTTTTGCCTAAACCTGCCTGGGGTTTATCACTTTAACCACTATAATTAAGGGGCTTACCCCTAGGGTTCAGACACACAAAATAAAATAAAATAAAGGAGAATCAGACTGAAAATCCAGAGAGAATCTAAAACTAAAAGAAAGAAACTCTGCCCAAATCCAAACACAACTCCCATTCTGATAGGCTCCGGAGCTGATCAGGTGTGTCAACTTGAAGGTACCAATTCTTCAACCTACCCACCTCTCTCCCTCTTTTCATCTTTTCTATTGTTTTTGGTTTAATTCAATTTTGTTTAATTTGAGGAAATATGTAATATTGTAATTAATTTTGTCCATGCCTGCTGTAAATATGTAACCTCTTTCTCCCTTTTCCTTTCATTTATTGAATTCAGACATTGTAATTTATTTGCTTGACACTAATATATTGCATGCTTATACTTTTTAGTGTAATTTAGTCTACTTTCCGATTTGATTAGTAGAGGCAATCATAATGACCGGGAAGGGCATTTGGATGCCTTCCATCCCAATGCCGCACCTTCAACCCCAGATCTAAGTCTTTGATTTGAACCAATGGATTCAGAAGGTCCCCGCGATAGGAATTCTCTAGGGCTCTTTTCAAAAACCCTCTGTCACAAGCCTACAACCCTTTGGTATGTCCCTTCAGTTTAAGGCTTTCTAAAGGAAGAATTTTTTTAAGAGTTTCATTAGTTTTCTTTACAAAACTCACTAGCAACTCTATTTTTACATTTTTTTTCTAAATCTTGCAGAAATTTATTGATTTTTGAGGGTAGACTGAAATTCAGACAATGCAGTTCAAGAGGCAATCCATATTCCAAACAGTGCTCACTGTGTGGGCCAGTGAGCACAGGTGTGCTCCTCGGGCCCTGGCCAGTTTTTGTTCGGTTTTCACCCTTGATTTTAAACAGATAATATTTTTTATTAAGATCACCCAGCAACGAGCCAAGTCATTCGTGACTCGAAAGGGACCTTACCTGGGTTTCGGATCATGGTCCTTACACATTTCCTCAAGGGAAATTAATCTGATCTCCAGTGTTTGTCCCTATACCCAAATATATCATTCAGCTCCGACCGGATGTGAAGTTACTCAGTAGAGAGACATTGGCTTCACTTTGGACTTCAGGCCTCTGATAAATCATGTTTTCTATGTGATGGCCAGATAGAGACAAAATTCCACCTATTTTTGAGCTGCTGGTTGAGCAACGTGATCTTCAACAACAAATGTAGCTGCCTAGCTGGAACTATACTACAGTTTCTTTTTTTTGGGGGGGGGGGGGGGGGTACACTGGTTCTGCAAGCTGAGATGAACCAGATCAAAGAACAAGTTTATACTGCAATATTGACCAGATGCATACGATATATGAGATGCAAGATGATAATTGCCCATCAACATGCTGATGGGGGCCCTAGAAGGGCCATCTTACCCATCTCCCCCCCCCCCCCAAAAAAAAGAGAAGAAAACATTACATGGAGGAAATCTCACATCCAAGTACATATTTTGTTTGACTTGGAGGTGCACTGCAGGAGAGCAGTGAAGTAGTGAACACAAATTAAACAGCAGCTTCAGGATGCTCTTCCACGTTCCAGTCAGGCAGAAGGGCATTACATAACAGACTATCCTGACACTCAGAAGTCCAAGCAAAAGGACACTTGCAGCATTGAATCTTTTCAAATAATCACATGATGCTTATGTTCTCCATCAATTTTGCCGACTTTCAGCAGATTGACCATGCTAGGTCCATATTCAATTTCTAGACCACAAATAGGAAACATCGTACGTACGCGGACAACACAAGACTTAATGAAATGTTGCTCCAGAATGGAATAGAGGGCTTCCAAAGAAACAAACAGCAGCATAATCCCTCTATCAAGAATTAAAAGAAAATTGCTAAGACAACAAAAACGTGAGCAGGTATTCAAACTTAAAGTTCTGATAAATGTAAAGCCACTGATATGACTCAGACCATATGCAATATGCTAAGATTGATGATGACTTACAAAACGCTCACTCCTACAACTGCAAGCGGCCGCAGATATTCCTCAATACCCTTATCTCTTTTATTCTCGTCAGAATTTGAAGGTAGCATGTGATCATTCTCTGCTGATATCAGTAAAACCTGATCTGTCTCTTCACAGCCTGCCTCAGGTCCTTGCGGTACAGTCAAGCAGTCCTGGCCTATTTTCAGTATTTCTTCAGTCAAAGATGGAAGCCTATCCCTTGCCTGTAAATATTAAGCACCATGACTTAATATGGAATTTAATAAGCAAGCAAAGGAAATGACTTCGAAAAAGAATTATAACAATCTAAAGTTTAAAAAACAAAATATATTTAAGAAATAGAATGATAACAAGTTTTTTCTTTTAAAAAAAAAAAAAGAATGACAAGTGGTTAAAAAAAAACTTCAGCATTTTTACTCAAGAGCTGCTGATTTCAGGCCACTTTTCCCCTACCTCCGAAAATGAGGCCTCTATTTCCAAAGCCAACTCAAGTGCCAAAGTTAAATGGAATCCTCAATCATATATTCTTGTTATTGGAAACATTTGTCCAATACAAGTGCATTGTTCGAACTCCCGAACTTCATACCTAGTATTTAAATTTAATGCCCTGATGTTTTCTTGACAATGGAAGTGCTGAATATCACCCAAGTGTTACTAGAAGGACGACATAGAATGCCTATGCCAGCAAAGGCCATATTAATCCTTTTAGTATCCCCCAATAGCTTTGTATTAATCTTTCGAACCTTCCTTTTTTTTGGGGGGGGGGGGGGGGGGGGGTTGTTTAATTTATGGTACCTCACCTAGACTAAGATTTCAAGTACCAGTTCCTTCTTTAGGGTTCTAAGCCAGGAGCAAAAAAGTCTACTATGCTCTCATCTGAACATCTAATGCTGTAGTCTCACTCTCTTTATTTCTTTAAAACATATCCCTTCAACCACCAAAAAGCATTTTGCTGTGGCCCTAACCTCAGTTAAAGCAAAATAGACGTAGGTGTTGCGGATGGTTGGATCCCACATCACTCTTATTGCCAGAATCTAGACTCAATGAATTAAACAGTGAACACATACTCCAGTGAGGGTATATTTTTAAAAAATGGAAAGTAAAAGAGTCAGGGTTTACAAAAATAATACAAAGAAAATGGAGATAGTAAAAAGTCATAACTTCCAATTTAGGTACAAGCAGCATTTGGAAAAATATGATAACAAAGAGAAGGAATACTAAAAATCTAAGTCACTTTCTTTCAAAAACGATGCACCTAGAACAATAACCCATCACATTAGTCAGTAAATCGTTCTCAGAAAATAAAACAAGTTAACATTCATAAACAAATATGTTGTTATAGAACCACCTCTAGTTAACTGGCGCCATACCTGAGGAAGATCAATCTTATTCAGCACCACGACATATGGTCGTTCAAGATAATCAGGATTGTACATCCGCAGTTCCTAGTTTTAAAAAAATGCAAATGAATAATCAAATGGAAATCAACAACCAAAACACATATGAAAACAGTTTCTTCAGCATAACATTCTCCATAAAAGCAGCTTTGGAACCCAAACAAGACTAAATACCCAAGAGGCCTACCCAAGAATTGTATGGGAATCAAATCCTCACAATCTTGCCCTACAGCTAATTGATGGGATATCATTTTGTATCTCTTCTCTTTCCTTCATACTTTCGAAGTTTCCAAATATGTGGCAATCAAGATTGCATAATTCGTTCATCTGAATATCTAGTTTGCATTTTCATCTTTGCTATAACAATGACGAAATAGCTGGTGAATCCTACCAAGAGAAAGTCTGGAAAGAACAAAAAGCAGAATCCCTGCCAGCAGAGAGGTGGTCTTCGGGAGACCCACAAAAAGTTTTCCGTTTAATGGCATACAGGAAAGCATGTAATTGAGGTTCCAAACTCCTACACCTAGCTTGGGAAAAACCGC